>CM046661.1:58027829-58400329 GCA_025594165.1 Tamias sibiricus
ACCTTTCCAAAAACAAACATCCCAAGTTTATTCTTTCCTTATCATAACAAGGAAATAGGGAATTAGGGATTAGCCTATATATTCTTAAATGGGAATGTTGCATATCTGTGCATAATCTGTCATGCCTGCAAACATTAAAAATAACTAATAATTGGTGCTTTTAAAAATAAACTATTCAGTATAATTTCTGGCATTTCTGGTTTCTTTCATTCTTTTATTCAACCAAAACTCAACGCCTACCTTGCATAGGTTATTGTAAGTGTCTGGGAGATAAATATGTGGTTAATGGTACCGTTTACAGGGAGCTAAAAAAGTGATTGAATGATTAAGACGTTATCCAACACATTGAAACAGTTGTGCTAAAAAGAGGTAATATTCCTTTTGCTTTGATACAGTCATATGAAGTATAGATTTAAGGTAAGATTTTTTTTTCAGGCACTTTTGTTTTTAAAACATTAGTATTTAGACATTGTATGTCTTTGTGCAAGAAACCACAAATTTAGATGAACAGGCAATTGGAGGAACATGATGTAATTCAGAAAAATTAACTGAGAGCTTGCTTTAAATGTCAGATTTCTACGGTGTAAATGTTTGCTTCCATAAAATAGCTAATAATGAATAAGACTCTGGAAACAGATTAGTGTTTAAAAACTATTATCAAATGGAGATCAACCAGAAATAAAGTAAAATTTATTATCATATCTTGAAGACATCATGAAAAAAACAATGTGATGATATGCTTCAAAGAGCAAATGGACTGTAAGGTCAGAATGATTAAGTTCTGTTCTTGGCTCTTTTGCTTTCTAAATTTGTGGTTGTGGCTCTAGAAATTTCAATTTACTCATTTACAAATGGGTATATTCATACCCATTCCACAAGGCATTTGAGAGAACTAGTGAAATGGAATCAATGTGCCTGGTATAGTTTGTAGCACATAGTAGAACTTCAATAAATTAGATTGACTCGTTTGATAAAGTTTTAGAAGCTTTTGAACATATTTAGAATGGACACATATGTGTCTAACATTCCCTACATCCCCACTTAAATTGCCCTTATTAGCTAAGCTCAGTCACAATTGGCATTTGAATAAAAATCAGTTGTAGGTTACCAGGTAATCTACAAAGTGTGTAACTGAATTAATTTTTATTGGAGTTTGGCCTTCCCTTTCTCCTCACCCAGTATCACATATAATAAAGAAGTTTGTTTAAAATAGCAACTTAACAAATTCAAAAATGTGTTTTTGAGATATGTACCCATTTTTAAATACTTATTCGTTAAAAAAATAATATTTAACTGAAAATAATACCACAATATTCATTTGAATTCCATAAAGCACATCTAGTGGAGCATAAGGAAAGTTACAGGATAAGTGTAAGAATTTTGCATTTATATTTAAGTTTTGGGATTGTATACATTCATCATAATATAAAGAGAATTTCTCATTATTTGGTAAATAGCCCCCTCCCTCAATATAACTCTTCTGTAAATATCATGTTTGCAGGATTTTAACCATCCATATGTGATATTACTTAGAAGACTCTTCAAGGAGCCAGGCCTCTTATTACCTCTGCTTCTATTTAGTTCCCTCCCATGCTGACTCTGATATTAGCTGGGATTGCTATGGTGAATAACATAAGGCAAAAGTGATGATTGTTCATCCAAAGGCAAGTCCCTGAATTGGCCTGGCAGCTATTAACTTCTGATGTTCAGAATGCTCCTTCTTGGAACTTGGCTACTATTCCATGAGGCAGCTCTGGTAGCATGTGGAGAGGGACATGTGAAAAAGAATTGAGGTGCTTAATGATCACCTGTGCTTATAAATGATTCTAATTGTCCAAGCATCACAGACATTCAAGCCCCATGTGAGTTTCTATTTGAACCTTCAGGTGACATCAGTCATCCTAACACCCCAGCTCTTGCCACATAGAGCAGAAGAACTGCCCAGGTAACTCACCATTGTTGAGGTGGCTTTTTATGTAGTAATAGATAACTAAAATACCTGACTACAAGAACATAAAATGCAATGCTTATTTTATCTACTAGGCAAGAAAGAGTGTGTACTTTTTTTTTCCAGATGGATTACTTTGAAAATGATTTTCATAGCTACATAGCAGAATAAATGAGGATTTTTAATGATCTTCCAAATATATTCATTTTATATCCAGTTATTTTAAATTTGCATCTTACAATTTGAGGGGTTTCCCCCCATAGCAAAATAATTTCATGTTTATATTTTGGGGTCATGATATTATGAGAAGAAGCATAAAAGCTAGAAAGATGAAATATTAAGTTATAAGTAACTATTATAACTTAATGGTTGGGCAAGTTTTCTATCTGAGTCCTCAATTTTTTTTTATCTTGAAATGTGAAGGAGTTGAGCCTTGTGACTTCTGAACTACCTTTCAATTCTAGCATTCTAAGACTGTAATATATTTTATTCGTTTTTTAGCAGTTAGTAGTAACTAGCAGTAGCACAGTTGGATTGCTTAAGAGTCTGTAGTGTCACCTTGGAGACAATACTCTGGTATCTGCATTAAAGTTTATTTAGAGCTCTATTCCCCTGTAAGAAAGCGCTAGCATTACCTGGGGGCACATATCTGGCTTCCCCTGGCCCTTAGTGCCCTTTATCATTTTCCTTGTTCTCGTCAAATCTTGTAGATAAAAGGTCATACCATTTTTTAACTTTCCAAGTTTGATGGATCATAGTTCAGGCATTTCTTGGGATTACAAGAAGGTCAAAATTCACTAAGTCTGCATCAGGGAACTCTTCAAGTACTTTAGGTTTAATTATATATCTAATCAAATTACTTCTTTAGAGTACATCTTGCTGCATGTTTTCTGTAATGCATAAATTCCTTAGAGCAATTTTTCTTCCCTACTTAAGTTGGGATATATTGTATAAAATCCTTATGCTTGTATATATTCATCTTGTAATAATAGGCTTGAAAATGTCTTGTCTTAGAATTTTTCATTAGGGAATCAATTCTACTAAAACAATCTCTATTTTGTCAAGCATGACATTTCTACTGGTGAGGGTAATTAAGTACCCATGCCAACTATGCTGTTTTATTCTTCGAGAAATGATTCTTTAGTGGAAGGGGACATCAGAAAATAAGACTCAAGTTGTCCATTTTACCTGGATTTAGCCACCCTCCCTCCTCCTAGCTTTGGATTCTCCTGCACTCATATCCTAAAGTACAATTTTCCTGCAGTTATCTTCATTATCTTAGTTGAGGGATAGGAAGTCATTTGGCTATGAGTAAAATTCATATGAAAATTTTTATTTAGAAGCCAAGTTGCAAAAGTGACACTTCAGCATCTATTTTTAAAAATTATTAGAATTTGAGTGTTCTCCCCCTCCCCCAGTTTTTCCCCTGCCTCTACAGGTAAACCAAGTCATCTTAGTATGCTAAATTACAACTATGCGGTAGCTGGATAAACATCTACCCAGAAGAGTGGCAAGGGAGAAGGATAAAGAAGAAATGTGCAAAGTAGCTTCAGTGGTATTGCTGATGTCATAGTTCAACTGAATTGGAGTATTGTGCTTTGTAACAAAATTTGTTTTGTTTTTTAATAATTTTTTTTGTTATACATGACAGTAGGTTGCACTTTAATACATCATATATAAAGGAGTATAATTTCTCATTCTTTTGGTTATACATGATGTAGAATCCCACTGGTTATATAGTTATATAAGTACATAGGGTAATAATGTCTGGTTCATTCTACTATCTTTCCTACCTCCATAACCCCTCCCCTCCCTTCACTCCCTTTTACCAAATCTAAAGTAATTATTTTCTTCCCTAGTCCTTCATTGTGAATTAGCATCTGCATATCAGAGAAAACATTCAGCTTTTGATTTTTATGTATTAAATGTTACATGATGAAGATAGTTAGAAACACCCCTGTAATCATTATGGCTTGTGTACTCTTTTTTTGCTTGAACACACTGTTCAGTTAATATCATTTGACCGTAGATATTGTACAAAAAGTTCTCAAAACTTTTAAATAAAGGGAGAACTGTTCTGTGTAAAAGCCTTGCTTAGGTGAACAGAGGATCTGATTTCAGAAAACCCTTCTAGCCTGATGAGAATCAGCCAAAAGAAAATTAAGAGTTAATTATGGCTTTAAGAATTCTGAAATTACCTGTAGCTTTGAATTAGCATGTTGATGTAGTCGGTTGCAAACATAAACAATTTCTTAATGCATTTTATACCAATTACCTGGTGTATTAAACAGCTTGGACTCCCATGCCATTGACAGGGTGGCTTGAACAACAGAATTTTATTTTTCACAGTTCTGAAGGCTAGGAAATCCAAGAGCAAGGTGCCAGCATGTTTGGTGGCTGGTGAGAACTCTCTGGCTGTGTTCTTGCTCTTTGCTCACATGGTAAGGTAAAAGCAAGCTATCTGTGTAAGATAAGAGGACACTAATCCCATCATGAGGGCCCCACCCTTATCTGAACTTAATTACCTCCCAAAGGACCTGTTTTCTAGATACCATCACATTAGAGATTAGGACTTCAAAATACATGAATGACGAAGGGGGGATACAAGCATTCAGTAATTAATAACTTGGTTATTTTTATATTATAGGCTTTTAAAGAATATTTTTATTTGTAAATGGAAACATTACCTTTATTTTATTTATTTATTTTTATGTGGTACTGAGGATCAAACCCAGTTCTTCACATGTGCAAGGCAGGCACTTTACCACTGAGCTACAACCCCAGCCCTCCCTATATTATAGCCTTTTTAAGTTTACTAAAAGGAAAATCATTCAAGAAGCCTACTTTTCTTTTTCTCTGTCCCCCTCCCATTTGTTCACTTGCTTGTTCAATTAAATTTGAATTATAAAGAGAATTTCTAAAAATATCAAGAATCTTCATACTATAACTTCATAAGATGAAAAGAATGCTTTCAGTAACTAGTAAGGAGCATTATTCTCTTCTAAGAATGGCATCAGAAGTAAAACTTTAAAAATATAGATGACATACATGCATAATTATTTGAAATCCATATTTGGGTGTAAACTAATATATTTAGAAACAGATTAATTCTAAAGGGGAATTGTTTCATATTTTGGTTTTCCTGTTGTTAAAGTTGTTTTAATTTTTTAATAATAACATCATGATAATCTTAAATACCATAAAAATATCCACTAAAATAATCTTCTACCTGTAGAGAGATTTCAATACCTGTTAGAATTGAGAGAGAAAGCTGTGGACAGGAAACAAAACTAGAGATCTCTGCTTTTGCTGGATTCATGTATGTAAATCCAGAAACCGCAAGGACGTTATCACTACAGGGACTTAGAGGTGGCAATGTATTGCCAAAGTCCTGGAGGTCTTAACCACATTAAAGTCAGCTAAAGGAATCTGCTAGTCTCCTGATTTACAGTTAAAATGACTACCTAATGAAGTAAGGTAGAAAGATTCTCTCCTGTTTAATCTTTAGATGCCAGTCAGTGCAACATTTATCTATTAGGTTTCAAATCTAAGCATCAACAATTCTAAGATTGCAAATATCAGTTATAAAAAGGAACTCAGGAAGTTTGACAGTACAAATATTTCTCATGAAATATAAAAATGAGGCTACTAACAGATCAAGAAATCTGATTTCCATAAAGTCTACCAGCTATTTCTCATTAAACAATGAAAAACTAATGTTGCACTTTGAGAGTACTAAGTGTTTTGTTTGTTTTGTTTTCATCCCATACAAACTGTATGAAAGGATGCTAGAAACTTATTTTGGGAGTCTGAGGCTGGAGAAAAGAGAGAAATTGCTGGCTGTTGCAGAATCCCCTTGGAGTTTACACAGTGATAATGTTAGGTTGAAATTGAGTAAAACTGACATTCAGAACTTCATCATCACAAAGATCATTCTGTATAATTCCTGTTCGTTCCTTTTTGTTAATTTCTTTTCTCCTGTCTTTTCTGCTTAATACATTCCCTTAAAGATAGCCCTTTGTATTCTCACTTTAAAGTTTTGCTATTTAAAGCAGTTAAAATAGAAAGCACTTGTTTTGCAAAATAGTTCATAGAAGTTTCATAACTTTAATTTTTCAGATGCCTAATATGCCTTCCTAAAGATGAGTATATATTTTGTCTCTGAGGCTATAAAATATCAATTGTTATTCTAGCTATGTTCATGTAATCTATCTGGAATTCATAGAATATTATTTGGAAGAAGCCTTACATGGCAGCTAGTCCAGCAATAATGATTGTTGAAACTTTCATTGTGAATAATTATGATAGGTTCTGTTTAACTACATTTTTTTTAAAGAGCTGATATAGATGAGTTTGATCTGGATTTAGTGCACAATACAGGGTGTCATACTTTAAAAAGGGATATTTACCAGCCAGAAGGTGACCAGAAAGTTAGTCAGGGAAATTACTCTGTAAGTAGTAGTTGAAGCAGCTGGAGGGGCATAATTCAAGAAGATACTAAATGATTATCTGTTAGAGATATCTAGAAAAATCATGCACTGGGAAGGAAGCCAAACAAAATTATAGTTTTCAATTTTAATTTTGTTCTTCCTTGTTTTGCTATACTTTTTTTTTTTTTTTTTTTTTTTTTTTTTTAAGTATCACTGGGGATTAAACCCAGGGGCACTTTACCACTGAGCTACATCCCCATCCCTTTTTTATTTTTTTTTAATATTTATTTGTTTTAGTTGTACACAATGCCCTTATTTTTACGTGGTGCTGAGGATCGAACCCGGGCCGCGCACGTACTAGGCAAGCGCTCTACTGCTGAGCCACAACCCCGGCCCCCCTTTTTTATTTTTTACTTTTTTTAAAGCATTTTTTAATTCTATGTTGTATATATAACAGTACGATTTTTTACAATTCGTAATACACATAAAGAGCACCTTTTTACATATCACTGTTAGTATTTATATTTATTGGAGACAGCTATTATTATTAAGGAGTTTCACAATTCTGGGGTGCCCATTCTAATGGTATGGTCATACTATCAACATTGATAGTTTGTGTGGTAACCTGTGATCAAAGTGCTAAAGAAGTCAGAAACAAGGAGATCCCTGCCCACCATTAGTAATTCTTTTTGCCACTTACCCATACCGATTTGTTTCTTCACATCCTATATAGAACCTGAGCTCCCAGCCAAAGGAATGAAAGTTCTAAGTTCATACTACCTTGATTTGATCCTTGTCTCTTCTATTGTTTCCCTGCTCCTTGGTTTCTTCATTTGTTCTAGTGAGGTAGTTGTTTCTATCTCAGGTAGTTTCTGTGTAAAGCAAACAATACATATAGTTAATTTTGTCATGTTTTTTGTAGTAGTCCAAGAATTAAGAAACTTCAGGGAAACTGTCTGATCTTCATTGTGATATATTTTTTTTTAAATCCCTTAAGAAGACAGGCAACAACAATGAGATATATTTCCATGGATACGTGCCATATTGATTCTCTAGCTTTTAATTTGTTTAGATTCTAAGTATCACTGTCTCAAAGAGCTTCTTAGCTCTTTGCTTTTTAGCAGATTAATCATGTCTCTGTGCCTGATAGAAATTTAATAAAGCTCTGATTATGTGTTTATTGTATTTTCCTAAGAATTTTGTCTTAATGGCTGATGTGGAAGGGAAACACTGATCTGTCTTAACTAAATAATAGATTCAAATGAGATATGTTTTGATAAGATAGAGCAAAAATTGAACTACTTAAATAGCCATTTGTAGGCAATGGGTAGATAATTATGGTACAACCATACAATGGAAGTACTGTACAGTCATTACAAAAAAAAAGACAGACTTCTATATAGTAAGATTAAGAGGAAAAAAGCAAATTGCTGAAGAATATAATGCAATTCTATTTGTGTGACAAAAGCAGCAACAAAAAGAACTCAAGAGGAGGCTAGGCACAGTGGTACATGCTTATGATCCCAGCTGCTCAGCAGGCTGAGGCAATAATACTACAGATTTGAGGCTAGCCTAGGCACTTAGCAAGACCCTGTCTCAAAACAGAGGAAAAAGGGCTGGGGATGTGACTCAGTGATAGAGTGCTTGCATAGCATGAGACCACCCTGGGTTTGATCCCTAGTATCAGAATATAAAAAGCAAGAACAAAATCAACATACAACAACAAAAAACTCAAGAGGAAAAAAAAATACACATTCATAGACACGGGAAAATCTCTCAAATGATATTTGAGCAATTGAAAACTGTGATTACCTTTGAAAAGGGGGCTTGTTGAACTGGAGGGAGAAATAGAACCTTTTACTTCATATTTCCTGTATTATTTAAATTTTTAGAGGGATGTATTATTTTTATTATTTAAAAAGGAACTCTGTTGAGAGAGTGTTTAATAAATGTAAAGTAATTGAAAATTGAGACCAGTTAAAACTGAGAAAAAAAAAACATATACAATGCCTCATTTTTAAAGCCAAACTGGAAGAGGCATGTTTTTATACATCCAAAACGTCAAATTTTTAAATGAGAATGGTTTTGTGTTTCTTTAACTTATATATAGGTTTTAAGAGATGAGGGAAGTTAAAAAATAAAAACCTGCAAAGATGATGTTTAAGACTCATGAGTTCATAGAGATAGTATTTGCAAAACTCATGGTACATTGGGTGATCTTACCAGTAAAAGAATAATATCCAGACATTTTATGTCACCTGATATGCGACTGTATGAAATCTACAGTACTACCTATGAAATAATCTTGCCAAAAATATTTCAGTTGAAGGAGGAAAGTTAACTTCCAGTTTACAATCAATACCAGTGTAGCCACACAGTCATAAAACAGAGGGAACAGACAATGGGTGCTTTCTTTAAAAGATTTCTGGCTGGGTGTGGTGGTGCACACCTATAATTTCAGCCACTGGGGTGGCTAAGGAAGGAGGAGCAAATTCAAAGCCAGCCTCAGCAACTTAATAAGACCCTAAGCAACTTAGTGAGATCCTGTCTCAAAAATAATAAAAGGTCTGGGTATGTAGCTTAGTGGTAAATCGCCCCTGGGTTCTATCCCCAGTACCAAAAATAAATAAATAGAAATAAAAGACCAATATTCTGAAAAAAACAAATATAAGGATGGATGAAGACTATTGCAGGTTTGAGGGACTTAAAGACTCAATAATCAAATAAATGTATTCTTAATTCCAGCAAACCAATTTTTAAAAGATAATTCTTGAGACAGGAAATTTTAATAATGACATGATATTAGGTGATATTGAGATTTTACCATTTTTATATGTGATAATAACATTGGAGCATTAGAAGAAAATTCCCGTAAATTTTGAAGGCATTTATGGAATATGCAGAGATGAATTGTCAGAGTATCTTGAATTAGCTTTTGAATACTTTTAAGGGAAAAATAAGACAAAGGAGAGAGCAGAGCCCAGTGTAGCAAACTTCTGTTAATTAATGATTATTGAATCTAGCAGATCAACACAATTGGTTTATATTTCTTAAAACTTGTTCTTAATAGAGCAAAGTTTTTATGTTCAAGTGCTGAAAGATCATGAAATTTTATCATCATAACTATAGAGCAAGTCTGGAGGAAAATTTTGAATAATACACTATTTTATAGAGCTTGTATGGAACTGAGAAAGGCTGTGCTTGTCTATTGAAGAAATGCATTGCTGAGTGGAAAAAATCTTTTATTATCTCTTGAGCCAAGTTGTTTTAAATAAGATTTTTCTAATTTGGTAAATTAATTGGTGTTTGTCAAAATGCACATAAGTGTTTGCACATGAACATACAACTTTCTGGCTCACAACAGCTCCAGAAACCAGAAACTCATTTGGCTTTAAGTCTGTCTAGAGTCAGGTGACCAGCCATCCCAGTTTGCCAGGAATCAATGGATTTCCTAAAATCAGTAAAGTCCTGGGCAAACCAGGACAAGCTGGTCACCACATTTTGGAAAATCCTAGAGGAATAGATCTAGATCAAACTGAATCCTCATCTTTTTTCTTTTTTTAAGTTGTGGATGGACCTTTATTTATTTATTTTTTACTTATATGTGGTGCTGAGAATCGAACCCAGTGCCTCACACATGCTAGGCAAGTGCTCTACCACAATGCCACAACCCCAGCCCACCTGAATCCTCATCTTAAAGAAAACAAAATACACTATTCATCATGAGCTAGACAGCTCTCTTATGACTTGATATCATAGCTTCACAGTTGTGGTTTTATATTTTCCTAAAGAATGTATCAAACATCACACATGCCTGTGTTGAAATGTCAGTGTAAATCTTTTGCACAAATTTAAAATCCAATTTACCATGTTGGATTATCCATATTGTCTCTTTCTTTTTAGTAATATAAATCGAAAGCTAACAATGACTTGTGTGTGTGTGTGTGTGTGTGTGTGTGTGTGTGTGTGTAGTACCTTCCTAGATTAGGTCTTGAAACATAAGGTATATTCTCTGTTATCAGTGAACTCATGTTGAACTAGAGAATACAAATAAATAACTATATTGTTTTTGTAACAAGTCTTTACAGTAAAAGATTGTGGCAAATAGTTCAAAGTCCAATTTTAACAATTATTTTTGTATTTTTATTGCAGAAGTATTGTCAAAAGATAATTATTTGGAGTAATGGTGTTTTGCAGTCTTGTTTTAAAATTTTGTTCAAGGAATGCAGCCAAGTTTTTACTTTATAAAAACAGATTAATAACAATTGTCTTAAGAATATAAGAAATTTTTATATTTTGTGCTTTTTAGATGAAAAGTATTATTGAGGTCTGGCTGTTTGCCTTTTGTGGTAGTGTTAACTTGAAAAGCATCCCCAGCATTATTAGACCAAGGAACCCTTTCCTCTGCACCTAGCAGTTATTTGTGAGATAGCAACATGTGTTTTGTGTTAAAATGTAAATGTTAAAGTTCCACTAGGGTTGAATATGTAATAATACATCTAGGCATATTGATAGTTGTCATTATTTCTTTGCTCATTGGGAAGAAAGGATGAGGGTATAGAAATTTTTATATTCTAGACATATACCACCATATGGTTTTACCAAAGCTGATAACTAAATTGTGCATTTATAAGAATTTTATTATTTTAATCTAAATCCTCAGGAATATTTTCCTTCCATTGTTGTTTGGATTTATTAAGAAGTAATGTGTGAACTTTTAAGTTTGAAAGTATTTTGTTACTAGCTTTTAATTTTTTTCCAGAGGTGCTTTCTTCACTTAGTACAATCTAATTCTCAGTGGTCTCAGCTAAGTAATAATTGTGGTATTTGAGTTATGTAGACTAGAGTGGAGTTGAGTGAAGAGTAACAGAGTAAAATATGATATCAGAAAGTTGAGAGTAGATTATTGTGGAAGCAGGGTTGCAATCAACCAACTCAAAGACCAGGTTGGTGATAAGTAGATATGATGAGAATTTACTGGATTCTGGATATATTTAGGGGGTATAACCAATAGAAACAGTCTGATGGGGTGAATATAGTGTGTAAAGAAAGATGGGAATCAAGAATGACTTTCGAAATTTCTGGCCGAAGTAACTGAAATGGTGGAGTAACCATTAACAGAGGTAAAAACACTCCCCCCCCCTTCCCAGCATAGGTTTTAGGGGAAATACTAGGAGCTCAGTTGTGAACTGTAAACATGAGTACCTCCTATACATTCATGTGGTGATGTCAAGCAGGCAGTTGGTTTATGAGAGTGTGGGGGTTATCAAAGAGGACTGGGTTGGAGATATAATTGAATTGTCGGTTTATGGTTGTTATATAAAGCGACAGTACTGTAAGAGATCACTGGGGGAGTGAGTATAGACAATGAAGAAAATATGACTAAAGACAGAGCTCTGCAGTACCTCAGTGTCAAGAAAATGAGGACCAAATAGTAAAGACTAATAAAGAATGACTGGTGAGTTAGGAGGAAAATGAGGAGTGTAGTGTCCTAGACATTTCACAGAAAATATCCGTTAAATCAAATAATGCTGATAGATGAAGTAAGATAAGGACTGGTATAAATGACTATTAAGAACATCTAAATGTGTAACCTACTTAATAAGATAATAATAAGTAATAACCACCATTTATTAACCTTTTTCTATGTGATAACTGCTTTATTAGGTGTTTTGCACAGTTATTTTTAATCCATAAAACAGCCCTGCAGATAAGGATTATAATTTCTCCTTATCAGGTATTGGAAGTCAAGTAAGTTTTTTGTTATTATACTAAAATACCAATGATAGGCCAACTTTCTTAGAAAAGAGGCTTAATTTGCTCATAGTTTTAGAGATTCACTATTGTGGCACTAGCATCAGTTTTAACGCTGGCGAGGTCCCTTTAAGCTATGTCACACCATGGGGAGCAATGGAAAAAGGCAATGAATTTTGTTTATCCACAAGTCTCAACTCAAGAGAGCAGTTCTTTAGAGAATCTTCCGCACCCCACTCCCTTCTGTTTGCCTCTAGAGAGATTTCCTTTTGCACCTCTTGCCTTTGATGGCGCCCTGAAATTCCCTTCAGCAGCATTTTTCACACTATTCTGCACCCCCTGCTTTCTCTCTTTACTTGACCCCTTAGAAGCTAGAGTTTTGTTTCCTCTCTTTGTCCTTCTGAATAAAGAATTATTTTATTTGCCTTTTTGTTAGGTACTCTGTGTTTTATTGAACTTTTCTAGGTTACCACACTATCCCTAACACTGTCAGATACATGGTGGATACTAAAATATTTTATGTGAATGCAGGTGATGACCAGGTTTGTTTTTAGCCTTAGCCTTCTGAATTGTGATTTTGTATTTATAACACACTCTCTCTGACATTACCACTGAGGTATCACAAAGGTACTTTAAATCCAATAAACCTAAACTCCAGATTCTTTCCCTCAGGGTCTCCCCACTCCTCTTTTCTCCCTCCTTCTTCTGTCATTGACATTTCCAAACTGGAAATATCCTGTACCTTCTACATCAGTCAGTTATCAGAGTCCATCAATTCTGCTTCCTAATAGTTTTTGAAACTCATTACCTTAGTTCTGTGTTTTTTTTTTTTTCCATAGCTTTATTTTATGATTTCTTTCAGTTTCTATCTTGCCAGTTACAGAGCCTTCTAATTTATCTGAGTTATATAAATTTCAGTAGTTTAAAAAGCTAATATATTACCATTTTAAAGCATTGCAAATAAAACATCTGGAAACAATGATTATTACATTTTGCCTTTCTAAATAAACTATTATGTTTATTTAGTGTATACATTTTCATTCATTTAGGGATTTTGTTCATTTCCAGAAATAAAGTATTGAATCAATTCTGTACAAATTGTGTAAGACATTTAATATATAATAGAGGAAAATCTTTTCTGTTCATAAGCAATAAAGATGCCACCTTTTCCATAAAATATACATGTTAGCTATTCCTCATAAGAGCTTACTGACTTATTGACCATGTATCCAAAGCAGTCCTTATCTATGGAGGAAGCTTCCCAACCATATTTAAATTACAGTTTTTTCCAGAAATGGGCCAAGATGGAGTGAAAGGGACCAGATTTACCTTCCTTCCCGAAACAATAAGAAAAACAGGCAAAACATGTAAATCAACTTGCTTATTAGGCAGTATATGGCAGTAATCACTCAGAAAAGGAAACAAATAAGGTGAACTGTACAGTTGCTCCAACTGTCTATGAAGAATTTTCATGCTTTAATGCAGGAAAGGAGAACCTGATGGTCTCCCTGAATTGAGGTAGAAATGGACTTTGCGGGATAACACTGGTGAAAAGTTACTGAGACACAGGACCTATACCAGATCCCTTTACAGTCTTCAGCTGGGACTGATTAACATGGGTATGAGGAAAGTGTCTGAGACTGATAAAGAAACCACCCAAAAAGATTAGAGATCATAGGAGGTCAGACAGAATCTGTAATACTTTCTGTTACCACCAGCCAGAATGGAAGAATCTCTTAATTCTTTGGATATCATGGAGTACTCAGGAGGGCAATGCCAGGGCAAAAATAGTGCTACGCTAAGGGCTGTTCTGGTCCTGCCGAACAAAGCTTAAAATAAAGCTTTGAAAGTAGTCTAATGCATGTCTGATTGAAGTCCCAGAAGAGAGGATTATGAAAGAGGAAGCAGAAAAAAATATTTCCTGAACTAATAGCTGACAGTTGTCCCAATTTAGTGAAAACTAGAGTCAAGAAACTCAGCAAGGCCTAAGCACTAACAAAAACAAAAAAATAAATAAAATTTAAAAACATGAAGAAAACTGTGCCAAGGTACATCACAATCTAATTGCTTAAATCCAATGATAAAGAGAAAATGTTTACATATCCAAAGGAAAAAAGCATGTGTACCAGGAAAGAAAGATAAGACTGGTGGCAGATTTCTTCAAACAATGCAAGCCAAAGACAGTGGAGCAACATCTTTAAAATAGGAAGAAAACAGATTTACCCAAATTTCATCAATCAGGCAAAAGTATCCTTCTAAAATGAAGGCGAAATAAGAGTCCCACAAGTAACTTTATTATCTCATAGTTATCATTTGCAATAACATTGACCTGCGTCTGAAAGTGGAAACTTGGTTGGACTTGTTGTTTGATGATACCAAAAAAATTTTTTTTTTGATACCAAAATTTTAACTATTATTGTATGGCAGTTTACAGTTTAAAAGTTTATACATGGGAGAAAACTTTATTTTCGTTAGTTATTGAGATAGAATGTATGATTTTATTGCTTCACTTACACATGAATAAGGTGAGATACACAAGTAATATGACCTTCAAAGGGTTTTATAGAATCTGGAAATGTAGTCAGGTTTTCTGACTTTCTATTTAGGACTCTAATCTACCTCAACTCCTCATTAGTAGCTGTGTATTGCTTAAAATATTTTCTAAGTGACTGTCAGAATTTATAAAAAGTATGAAGTATTTTGAAAGCAGTAATAGATGGTACAATATATAATAATTCTATTGTATTTGAATATTTGGAATAGATGAAGAAAATAAATAGAAAATCTTAGTAAATCCCAAGCCCCAATATAGAAATTGTAAAAATGAGAGAGCATTAAAATATATTAGAGCCTTGTGTGAAAAACTATTTTAGTATTTAAACATCAAATGAGCAAAGGTAGAAAACTGCTATGGTTGCAGGGAAGTTTTTAATTAAAGTAAAGTTCTTTCTGATTGCTTAAAGGTGAGAAGTTTGATTATTTTAATTACTATATTTAATTTTAGCAGAGAATCTTTTAATAACTTGGTTCAAATTAAAATTTGTCAGAAATTAGTTGAGAAAAATTTTATATTCCTCTTGTGTTTATACTATAAATGTGGTCATAAAATAGAAGATTAAATACTATCTTGTGTATTTTGTTGCATACAGTGTAGCATATTAGTTTTGACTCATTACTAGGAGCCATATAGAATGAATAATGTCTTTTTGGTTTTCATTAAAATTTCTTCAAATAGTTCTTAAGAGATACTTTCCAATCTTTTCTATTAAAGAACATTTTGCACGCAAAATCTTTAGATAAGGTTTTATGGTAGGATCAGGATTTAAAAATTAAAACTTAAAAAGACAGGACTAAAGTAGGATAAGGAAGAATGCTTCCATTTAAAGGAAATATGATCCATGATATGACTTCTCAGAACAATAAGAATGGTTCATGTTTGAAAGATAAAGAAGTAATTAGTGTGGATAGGGTAGGTCTTGATTACTTGAAGGCCTTTGGAAAACAAGTGAGGGAAATAGATGTTGTCATAGTCCGTTTTGTGTTGCTCTAACAAAATATCTGATCCTGATATATGAAGAGAAGGGGTATGTTTGGCTTACAATTCTTGTGGCCACAAAGTCCTGAAAACATCAATCAGCATCTGGCAAGGGCCTCTTGACTGCTTAACCACAGGGTGGATAGCATCACATGCCAGGATTTGGGGGAAGGTGTAAAAGGGTCACATGGAGAGAGAAGAAGCAAGATATTGAGCTGAGAAGAACAAACGACCACTCTTGTGTTAACCAGTCCAGTCCCTCCAGAACAGTAAATTAGTCTTTCAAGAAATTACAGTAAATTTTACTCTTTCGAGAAAAAGCATTAATCCCTCTTAAAGGCCTCAAACTTCTGGACATTGTTAAATTGGGGACCAAGTCTCAAAATGAATTGCAGTGTTGTCAGTTCACATTCAAACCATAGTAGATGGCACCAAAGTCAGAATTTCTAAGGAGAACGAATTATCTCTCGTTCATGTCTGAAATATGAATTTTTTAATGTCAACCCAGTATTTTTTTTATGTTAACTTTCATTGTGTTTAATTTTTTAAAAATATTTATTTGTTTTTAGTTGTTTAAAATATTTGTTTTAGTTGTACACAATGCCTTTATTTTTACGTGGTGCTGAGGATCGAACCCGGGCCACACACGTGCTAGGTGAGTGCTCTACCGCTAAGTCACAACCCCAGCCCTGTGTTTAATTTTGAATAAATATAGATTAAATAGCAAAGCAAGAGTTTTTTAACCTAAAAAGCGGGATTTGTTTTTCTCTTCTAGTCCACTCCTTTACATCTAGCAGCAGGCTACAACAGAGTTCGGATAGTTCAACTTCTTCTTCAGCATGGTGCTGATGTTCACGCAAAAGACAAAGGGTAGGTGTATTAGTTTATTTCCTTTCAGCAGTTTTTGTTTATGGAATATTATGCTTTGTTTTTATCATCTGATTCTTCAAGCCTTTCAGCTTTGGACTAAGAATGTTCATAACTTTGGTTTCAGACTTTACTTTAGAGTACCTACTTATTATTCAGACTTCTCATAATAATTTCCTAAATCAGTTAAATTTTATTGCAGTTCTGTTATTTGAAGTTTAAATTTGCTTTTCTGTTGCAGTCTTCATTTTTTTTAACTATTGAATTGCATTATGGAAAGATAAAAGAAATTGGAAATTGTGATAATCTAGTAGCATAGCTATCATATTCATCTGGTATTAAAAGACCATCTCTTATTAATAAACCAAAATCATGAATATATAATATTCTAATTTGGTTAATGAAATCTTAGACATCTAAACTGAGAAAACCTGGAAGATCCTTAATGAAGGTTAATATGGGAAGGGAATGAGTGGGAACCAAGAAAGCACTTATGTCATTTATTTTATGAATGGGAGAATTTTTGAAAACTTCGTATCAATCTCCTATTTACTGTCCAGGGATTATGAACAGTAGGTTTGTATTATTACCTTGAGATCTAAATGATAATTTACCCTACCCCGGATAAGGTAGATCATATTATTACTGTTGTAATTGACATCAGAAAGAAGAGATGCCCTGGATGAAACATAGACATGAACTCAGTACTTGAAACATTTGTGAGAAGGGGAATCTGTCCATTTCAAATATACAATTTTCCATGCTGTTTCTCTCTTGCCTGTGCCAAGCTTTGTGCCATATGCATATGGCATCCCAATAGTATAGGGGCATAAATGCCCAATGGTTTTGTACATATGTATTTCCTTGTGCATGTCTGAAAACAGATGGGTATGTAATAGGTGAGTCATCAGAGAAGTACACCACTAAAGGAGTTTTTGACCCATTTAGAATATTTTGATATGCAAGTTATAATAGTTTGGATATTTAAATTTTATGCTGCAAATTACTATGAAAGTGAATTAAAATGGTAGAAACATTTCAGGTAACATTTCTTATAAATAATTCATACATAAAACGTGCATTGCTGTATTTTTAAATGTTAATATTTGCTAGGTTTTTGTTTCGTAGTACTTTGTAGATGAATGACTATAAGATGTTTGAAATTTAAGAATTTTAATTTGCTTTTTCATTAGTGGACTTGTGCCTCTTCATAATGCATGTTCATATGGACATTATGAAGTCACAGAACTACTACTAAAGGTAAGAAGCTCAAAATTCAGAATGTATGCTGCTTTTAAAAACTTATTGTTACTTCATTTGTTGTTGTTGCTTGGCTAATAAGATTTTTAAGAGAATAAGATAATTTTTAAAAATTTCAACTAATAATTTCAGCTGTTTTTAAAAACTGAATTTATTGCAATCACATTTCAAAAAGTTACAACTGAAATTTACAGTGCAAAAAAATTTTCTGAGTTTAATTTGATTCCGTGAAGTTATTAATAACCTAAAACATTTTTTCTCCATTCAGCATGGAGCTTGTGTTAATGCAATGGATCTCTGGCAGTTTACTCCACTACATGAGGCTGCTTCCAAGAATCGTGTAGAAGTTTGTTCTTTGTTACTGAGCCATGGTGCTGATCCTACTTTAGTCAACTGTCATGGGAAAAGTGCTGTGGATATGGCTCCAACTCCTGAACTTCGGGAGAGACTGACTTGTATGTATTTATATCCTAAAATCAATATTGCTGGATATAAATCAGAATATCTGATTTCTGTGTAGTTATCAGAGCTAGCATTTTATCTAATTTACATAATACCCTTCCATTCTTATAAGAATACTAGTTTAAAATCCTTGTTTCTAATTCTGTACTTCCTTCATGAATTGTACAAGAATCTTATATACATACACTATATATATTTTTATAATTATTCAAGACTAATACTAATTCATATGTTTTAAGGCTAATGAGGATGAAGCAATTGGCAGTCATTGGCAGCCATTTAGTGAATACTTAGTATGTGACAGACACTAGAAAAAGAGCGTTGTACAAACCAGAACAAAAATCTCCACGGTCTGAGTGCTTATATTCTTGTGCTATTGGCAATAATCAATGATATCTAACATTAAGCACTTTTTTAGTCAGATTTTTTATCACTGTGACAACAATTTAAAGGAGGAGAAGTTTAATTTGGACTCATGATTTCAAAGTCTCAGTCTGTGGTTGACTAATTCTATTATTCTGGGCCTACGGTAAAGCAGAACATCATGATGGAAGGACAGAGTGGAGAAATCTGGTCAGCTCCTGGAAGCCAGAAGGCAAGAGAGAGATGGAGGGAGAGAGAGAGCTTTTAAATAAGCTTTGTGTTTTAGAATACTTTTTGAAATACAGAAAATTTATGAAGATAGTATGGAGTTCTCACATACCCCATACCAAATTTCCTATATTATTAACATTTTACATTAGGAAGATACATTTGTCCCAATTAAAAACCAATATTGATTTAGATTTCTTTGGATTTTGCCTAAAATACTTTTTCTGTTCTAGGGTCTCATTCAGGATGACACATAACATGTAGTTATTATATCTAATACTGATATATATTTAATCTGCATATGGACATTTCAGGTTTAAAATAAAGTAGGTGTCACCTAATTTTTAACTTTCCTACATCTAGGATTTTAAGAATCAAAAACAAGCTAATAAAATTTTTGTTAAGTTATAACTTAAGGACAAGGTATAATCAAAATCATGGTAATATAATTTGTATGCAAACTTTTTAAACCCATTTAAATTAAAATAGGAAAAATTCCCTGCAATTTTCATCCTGTTGAAGTGGAAATTTAAATTTATTTTGTTATTCAAATAAATGACATCTATTAGATTATAGGACATTACAAACCAGATTGTAATTGGGCAGGTGTCTTTTTGGTTCCAGGGAATGAACTCAGGGGCACTTGACCACTCCACATCCCCGGCCCTTTTTTGTATTTTATTTAGAGACAGGGACTCACTGAGTTGCTAAGTGCCCCGCCATTGCTGAAGCTGGCTTTGAACTAGCTATCCTCCTGCCTCAGCCTTTCAAGTGCTGGGATTACAGGCATGCGCCACCGGACCTGACTCCAGGCAGATGTCTTATTTTTTATTTTTTTTCTATCTTTAAATTCAATATTTTTATTATTTTTACTGCATAAATTAATTCTTCATATTAAAATCAAAATAGTACACAAAAAATCTAGAGTGCCTTAAATTTTCATGCCTCTAAAAATAGTAAAGTATAGCTTTTATCATTGCATCATTTTTTAAAATTTTGTATTATTTCTAATTTGTTATACATGTTTGCAGAGTACATTTCATTTCATATTACATATAAAGAGCACAATTTTTCAAGTTGATAGTTTAATAATAAAGTATTTTTACAACAATGTGTCTTCATACATGTATTTAGGGTAATCATGGATAACTCAGTCTGCCATTATTCCTATCCCTTTGCCCCTTCCCCTCTCTCCCCCCTTTTTGTTCTATTTAAAGCTCTTTCATTCCTCTCATTCCCCCTCTCTTGCCTTTATAAGTTAGTATCTTCATAGGCAGATGTCTTTCAATGAACCTTGTAGAAGTTGATTTATTCACTCCCACCTAGGTGACTCTTGCCATGTTTTCTTGCTTTATATAGTTCATTTTTCTAAGTATTTAGTCTAAACAGGAAAATTTACATTCTTTAAGAGAAAGACCTTTGATTTTACTTTTCTTTCTTAACACCTGTACAGTTCTTTGTTAGCTAAGAAAAATGTGTTTGTGTTTGGGCCTGTATGTTCACCTAACCTCAGCCAAGGACAGTGTATTGTAGATACTATATACTCAACAAAATTCTAAAAATGAATTTGGGTGAGTGCCACTGTACACACTCATAATCCCAGGTCCTCAGGAGACTGAGGGAAGAGAATCTTAAGTTCAAGGCCAGTCAGGACTACATTAACAAGACCTTGTCCTACAAAAAAACAAAGAACAGGGTGGGGTGGCATATACCTGTAATCCCAGTGGCTCAGGAGGCTGAGGCAGAAGGATAGCAAGTTCAAAGCCAGCCTCAGCAAGTTAGTGAGGCTCTAAGCAACTTAGTAAAACTGTCTCAAAATTTAAAAAAGTGACTGGCAAGGGGTGGGCAAGGGATGGGGGTGCTTACCAAAAAGAAAAAACAAAGAAAAGAAAAATTGACTCTATTCAAAACATTTATTTTACCATTTTCACATTTCCTTATTTTAGTTTATATATTGACTCAGCTGTTTTTAACTTCTTATAATACTCATAATTTCTAAAATGATTGAAAGGAGGAAAAATTCAAATGAGTACCATAAGAAGTTTTTATATTGCATTTACTAGTCTGTCTTATTCTAGTGTAAAGATTAAAATTTATCTTAAATTTGTATAGTTTTTCATTTCAGTCTTCTCAGTGGCATTATTAAATACGTAAAACCTTTGTTTCTTTAAATAGGATTGTAGCAAGAAATTATCTGAAGGAAAGAATTTAATGAAATTAGACTTTCTCTAACTGCAGCTTTTATTATCATGTCCACTGCTTTATACTAGGCATTCACAGTTACAGAATTTGCTTAAAGAAAATTATACAGGAAACAAAAACATTTTGATAAGGCTTGTTACTCGATTTTTCCCCCTAACCTTTCAAGTCCTATATTTTAAGGAATTTAGCAATAATAAAATACCACTAAATAAGAGGTTGTATAAAAATGGTTCTTTTCCTAAATTTGCAATAAATATATTCAGCATTCACGCAACAAATAGTTATTGAGTACCTACCATATGCCAAACTTCATACTAGGTTGTTGAGACTACCGAAAATATGACAGTGATAATATGTTTTGTGAAAAGGCTTCATGCAATTGCTGTGGATTTGGTATGAAGAAGTTCTGACCCAATAATGGGGAAAGTCAGGAAAGCTTATGCACTATATTCTAAACTGAGACCTTGAATGATGAACAATATATTTTCATACTTAATTTGCATCTTTAGAATAATTTTCACCATTTTGTTAATAAGTGGGTGTATCAAAATCAATTTTTAAAATAAAAAGTAGGACTGTTTTTAATAAGAATATCGTGTTCTTAATTTGCAAAATTAATTTAGATGAAAACAATACAATATTCATTGTTCTTTAAACATGTTTCAAACTATAGAAGTTCTCCCACATTTCTGTTCTTCCCTACTCTTTTTCAAGATAGTCACTATTAATATTTTGCTGAATATTTCTCTACATGTCATTTTTAATAACATTATTTGTATTTAGTTGTGATGGCAAGAGTAGTAACAATACAAAAAAAGGTCAGCCTTTTCTTTCTCTTTGGGTACCTAATAACAATTTGTTCTGTCATGTTATTATTTATAGATCTGTCTCTTTTGTTAAAGAGTTTCAGCATATGTGCTTTACAAATTATTTTTCTGGTTTCCTTTGGTGAACTCCTAGTTACCTGTTTTAAAGACTTTGATGTCATTGTTGTCTTTGTCTGTGAATCTTTATGAACTCTGAGAGCATGAAATAGTCTTATTTCAGAGCATACATATTTCAGAATTTTTCATTAATCTATATCTTCAGCCTTTGTATTATTATCAATATTGTCACTAAAATACCACTTTTGCAGAAATAGAGAAATATGTAAAGTTTGTTTTTCCTATTTACACATAATCGTGCTAGATTTCTTTATAATTTAATCTACTATTTATAAACTATTATTTCATTGTAGATGAATTTAAAGGTCATTCTTTACTACAAGCAGCCAGAGAAGCAGACCTAGCCAAAGTCAAAAAAACACTTGCTTTGGAAATCATTAATTTTAAACAGCCACAGTCTCATGAAACAGCACTGGTAAGATTTCATTATTAATCCATTCTTTGTGTACGTAATAGTGGAACAAGCCCAAAATAATACCTGAAAGTAACTTTACTATTTCCAATGTTAGGAACTTGTATTTTAATGTTAGTTGAATTAATTTTTAAATTTGGTTTAAGGGAAGATTATTTTCATGGGCAAGAGAATAGACATTTGCTCAATCTTAATTTGGAGATTATTTTACCTTTGTGTTTACCCAGCCTTAGTATAATAGATCTACCTTTGTGGTCATTCTTTCATAAAATACAAGGAAAGATCTTCTTGATTAAATTATCTTTTTTGATATGTATTTGCTAGATAAATACCATATTTGTTTTCTGTAGGGAATTTGTGTGTTTTCAAAGATACTTACATCATCCTTTTGTGCAATTATATTCAAATAACTGATTATATTCATGCAGAAAAATGGTAAGACTACAAATTTTTCTGTTCCAGACTGCACAAATTACCCTTATAACTATTTTTTTTTCTTCTAAATACACGTTTGGAAAGATTTTTTTCATATTCTTTGTCACTGACACAAAGGGACAGGTAAAGGGCTTGACTGAGGATTGCTCCCAAATACAGAATTTATGCATATATGATACTTGTATCACAAACTTTTACATATGCTTCAGTTTACATTCTTATAAGTATATGGCACAAAAAGGTCAAACTTTAGTCAATACCTGGTGAAAATAACAAGGTTCATTAAACTGAAGTGTGCCAACTGTATATGCACTTAAGTATATGTCCATCAAAACTGGGGTTCAGATACATTCAAACTATATAGCATTATTCCAGCTTATACTCAAAGCCACAGAATAAACCTTACCCACCTGTGGGAGGTGTATTCATTTTATTATCAGTTTTAAGTATATATCAGTTTTAAGTGCTATTTTTAAAATGTTAATATATAACTAATATAAAATGAAGCAGAATATAATAAAAGTCATATGCACATTAAGGTAAAACATAAAATTTCTAAGAATGTTTATTTTCTAAACTGCTTCAAGTTCATCACTTTCTTGCCAATCTCTAGGCATATAAATATACTCTTCCATAGTGCTTGGAGTATATCATTGAAGGAGTTTGAAAAATGTTGGCTTATGGCAGATATAACCTAATGAAGACTTGAATAGTTCAGTTACAGATTTCTGTAGCTTCTAAGAGGCAGTGTTCTAATGATTTTCAGTGGAATATATGCTGAATCATTATTAACTAAAGGAAAAGAAATGAGTTTTTTCCTAACACTTAACTAAAAGCATAATTTCATGTTGGTTTAAAGACTTTATTTATGTTTTGTATTTAGTGTATTTAGAAGAAATATTCATCATCTCCATAATGTATATGTTCTGGTACTCTTTGAGATAACAGTGTCCTAAATAGTCAGCAGGTGCTATTTAATTCAGAAATCTATTTTTAAATAGAAGTTTAGTTTATTAAATTATTTCTGTTTATAGCACTGTGCTGTGGCCTCCTTGCATCCCAAACGAAAACAAGTGACAGAATTATTACTTAGAAAAGGAGCAAATGTCAATGAAAAAAATAAAGAGTAAGTATAATTCCAGAAGAGTTATTCAGTTCTTAAAAGACGAAATGCAAGAAGAGAAAGAAAATTACCTTTTCCTTCTCTCCTCTCCATAGTTTCATGACTCCCCTGCATGTTGCAGCTGAAAGAGCCCATAATGATGTCATGGAAGTTCTGCATAAGCATGGAGCAAAAGTAAGACACACACCAGACATAAAGTGCCAAACTTAGCATTGAGCAGCTAGCTGTTCTTAAGAGTGCTACTTTTCTCTCTGATTTTTCAGAAGAAAATGATTTTTTTTTTCAGAAAGAACTGTTGATTTGTATTCAAATTCATAAATTCTCCTATAAATCTTATTTTAATTTTTTTTTTTTTTTTTTTTTTTTTTTGCTATCAGGGATTGGACTCAGGGGCACTCGACCACTGGGCCACATCCTTAGCCCTTTTTTATTCAGAGACAGGGTCTCACTGAGTTGCTGAGTGCCTCACCATTGCTGAGGCTGGCTTTGAACTCGCAATCCTCCTGCCTCAGCCTCCCAAAGTGCTGGGATTACAGGTGTGCGCCACCGCGCCTGGCTAATCTTGTTTTTTTTTTTTTTTTTAATATTTATTTATTTACTTTAGTTGTACACAATGCAATGCATTTTACGTGGTGCTGAGGATCGATCCCGGGCCGCGCATGTGAGAGGCGAGCGCTCTGCCGCTGAGCCACAACCCCTGCCCTAATCTTGTTTTTAATCAGTGTTTCTTTCTCCTTTACTGTCAATCTTCTATAAAATAACAAAGTATAGCTAATGTCACTTAAAATAGATTTCAACTTTATATACATTAAGTTAATTATATGGAATATGTTGCTAGTGAATATTTCAGTGATAATTGTAAAGTATCAAATAGTTTACAGTAGCTCTTCTTATTTTAACAAACATTTGTATTCCCCCAAATTGCTAAGACTAACTTTCTCAATTTTTTCATTGAAGAAATATGAAATTTTAGGAACTGTTTTTTGTTGGCATTATTTGGATGACATATCCTGAAACTCTGAATTACTTGAGAGAAGAAGAAAGCAAACTGGTTGTTTTTCAGGGCAGACTTGAGCAAATATTTAAATCTTCAAGAGTATATATTTTAAAGCACTGGTCTTCCAAATAGGGTATAGACATTGGAATCAACTATAAAAACTGAACTTATATTCAAACCCTCAAGTCTCTACATTATAATTTTTTAAAAATTATTTTGAAGTAGAGCCAAAGGATACAATTAAAATGTTTTTTCAGTTTGAATTGTTTTATCTCTTTCCATTCCTTTGTAATTTCTCTTCCAGTAGTAGCTTTATATTTATTTGTAATGTAGTAGTATATCAATACTTGGTTATTATTTTTCAAATGAAGAAGGAAGACCAAAAGGTCTAGGACAAGAGAGGGACAGTAGGGAAAGGGAAGGCAAGTACTGGGGACTGAAATGAAACAGACTATGTTATATGCACAAGCATATATCAGAATTAACCCCACTACTATGTATAATTATAATGCCTTAGTGCAATTTTTAAAAATAATACAACTTTACAAATATATACATGTATTCAGAGAGTTCTTTTTATTCATAGGGCGTAGGATCCAAAAATTTATATATGACTTCTTTAAAAGGCTATTAGATGCTTTTAATTTAAAAATCAACATGAGCTAGAATAAAAGAAAGAATTCTACAAATTACCTAATTTGTAAGCACAACTACAGCTTTATTATATAAATTGTTCTGTCAAGCTGAAAATAAGCTAAGTGGGCTTTCTTCTTTACTTACAAGCATCACGTTTATCATTGGCCTGTTTTTGTAAACGGTTTATGGCATTTCTAATGCTCTTGAAAAATTTATGAATAATGCCCTTCATTTTGGGAAAATAATATCTATTATCTCTCATGAGTCATTTCAGAAAGATTCAATGAAAAATAATATTATCTTAAAGCTGTCCTAATCATCATTACTCTAGATCTGTGGTTCTCAATCTTTATCTGTCCTTCATGTGCACAATCAGTTAGTTCATCAGTGGAGCATGTATAATTTTAACATCCTGTCAATGATGTAGAATGACTTGTAAAGTAGAATATCCTCCCTAGTCTTTCCATTACAGCAAGTAAATTGAGAACTCTTGCTATTAGGTGCTTTAAAATCATACTAAGACAAACTTTGCTATCAATAAATCACAAAAGCCCTATCAACTCCCATTTACTCCTTCCTTGATTCCAAGGCATGTGATTAATGTGTTAATTTTTTAAATATGTGTTAATGTGTTAGTTTGAAAAACAAAACAAAACTTCCTGTTTAAAAAAAGAAAGAAAGAAAAAAACAACAACAACTCACTTGGCTACTATTTGTCCCAGTTTTTGCTTGTTTAACATTTTCTTTCTAGGAAACTTAGGATTCTATTTGATTTTTCAAGCAATGCATGGTTTTCATTTGACTCTAGAAGCACATTCTAGATAAATGTTATAATTTGGATTCAGCCCTCTTAACAGTGTGTACACCACCCCACTGCTGTCCCTTCCTCCTGAGTCAGTCAAGTTTCCCAGGATGAGGCAGATGAATTTGGGGGAAAAAACAAATTGCCATTATCTAATTTGTCTTACTAGCAGATACTAGTAATATTTTTGTAAGTCAAAACATTCGTTTGCCCAAGTGTTGGTGATAAAAACAAATTTCAGGTTCACTGTGCATGTTAACTAAAAATATTACATATGTAATTTAGGCATGCTTTTGAATTTAGAATCCTCCACTTTCTAGTTTTGTGATCTTCCATTAAATTTCTCTGAACCTCAATTTACTCATCAGTGATTGTGGAAAAAGTCTGTGAAGACATTTATTAAATCCATTTATAATTAGTTTTGATCCACCTTAACAAATATTTACAAAATGACCAAAAGTGTGCTAGATACAGTTGGAAATACCAGATTGAAAATAAATGCAATTACTGAACTTGAGTATAGTCCTGAATCAATTTAAAGACATTGGTAATAAAGAAGGAAGAGAAAAATGAAAGCCATTTAGAAGGAATGATTATATTAATTGGAAATGAAGTGGGCGTTAGAAGGGACTTAAAAAATGGTGGTACAATTAGAAGAAAACTAGAAAGAAATACTGGTTTCCTATGCCTTAACAATGATTTTCATAGAGTGTGATAGAATAGAGGGACATTGAGGTAAAGTCAGCAGTTAGAAATGTAGTACTAGAATATGAAAGAGAATTTTGGATTAAAAAGATCCGTTGGGCAGCCGTCAGCGTAGTGATTTTGTTGTGGGAGGGATTAAAGGTCTTTGGTAGAGAGCATACAAAGACAAGTTGAAAACAGGGAAAGAATCTTTGAAGGTTTCTGATATTTATTGAGCAGTAATGGAAAGAGTTAAGTGAAAGATCTGTCACAGTGTCTACTGTACAACAGAAGTATGAGACGCAACAGGTGATGAGTACCACAGAGAGAAATTAAGGCAGATAAAAAGACATTTAATTTGGCAATTTTTATATACAGGATTTAGCAGCTTTTGAAAGAGATGTTTTAAAGAAATTTGTATCTGAGTGTTGGTGATAAACACCCTCAAAGTGGGTTTTGATGAACATTTTAATAAAGAAATTATAGCTGGCCATGGTGGCACATATCTGTAATCCCAGCAGCACATGAGGCTGAGACAAGAGTATTGGAGTTCAGGGCTGGGATTGTGGCTCAGCGGTAGAGCGCTCGCCTAGCGCGTGGGCGACCCGGGTTCGATCTTCAGCACCACGTACAAATAAAACGCATTAAATAAAACGTGTTGTGTACAACTAAAGCAAATAAATAAAAATATTTAAAAAAAAAAAAAAGAGTATTGGAGTTCAAAGCCAGCCTCAGCAACATTGAGGCACTAAGCAACTCAGTGAGACCCTGTCTCTAAATAAAAATACAAATAAGGGCTGTGGATGTGGCTTAGTGGTTGAGTGCCACTGAGTTCAATACAAAAAAGAAAAAAAGAAAAGAGAAGAAAGAAGTTATATATAAAAATGTGGGCAAGTTTTCAAGGATCAGCGTGGGAATGAAGTAGTACTAGCAGAAGAAGATAGTATCATCTTTGATCTGAATAGGGTCAGGGACTGGAGAGGGTAGCTATATGGAGATGGCCCCTGATCTCCTCCCAATGTCTCCTGTTAGCCAGATTTAAAAGACCAAAAGAGACTGTTGATTGATTAGGTCCATATAAGTGATTTTCCCAGGATGCAGAAGGGATAGAAAATGAATCTGAAGGAAAAAATCAAGCAATATTCAGTTAAATGTTAGAAAACAGATTGTTAATAAGAAAAGGAGGGTTATAAGGAAATTACCTCATTTGACTGGGGATGTAACTTAGTGTTGGAGAACCTGCTTTACATATCCAGGGCCTTAGGTTCAACCCACAATACTACCAAACAAACAAAAATATAGCTAGTTCAGTGGTGGAGTCCTTGCTTAGCAGGTGTGAGGCCCTGGGCTCAATCCACAGTACTGCAAAAAAAGAAAAAGAGAGAGAGAGAGAGAAAGAAAGAAAGAAAGAAAATGAGGTATATTAACCAACTCATTTGAAAAAAAATCTTGTACTAGAAGTTAACTTCTGTACCTTGAAAAATTAATAACTATATTAAACCATTCTCTAATTTGTGAGATTATGAGGTTATATAAAGCCCAAACAGGAAAGACATGAAGATTTTTTTCCTTCATGCAATAGTTTTTCATCATTATTGTTAGTCTACCATAGCATTCTGCATTCTATACTAGTGAATTACCTGGCATTCTGCAGTTTATCACTAATGAATTGTCTGCTGTCATTATTGAGAACTTATTCTCCAATTGCATATGATATTATTAATATTTAAGAACAAAAAATCTAATTCAGAAGTGTCATATATATATATATATATATATATATATATATATATATATATATAAAAGCACGACTACATTGTCATTTGTGTGCATCTGTTAAATGCATGAAACATGAATGGATTTCTTCCAATTGTTCATTTCTTAATTTGGCTCATTGTATCATATGTAGGCAGATATTGTGACAACAGTAATTGGCATTTAATGGACTTCTTTCTCCAATTGAGAAGTGATCACAAGTCTTTGATCATTTGGGGGGAAGTGTGCTTATTTTAAGGGTTCCATTAATGCTATTCTAGAGGAAGATTGATAATCTTGTTAGCTCAGTGGTGTTAAAATGCTTTTTAAAGATATTGTGGAACTAAAATTTTAGTTCAGAGATCATAATATCTAAGATTTGTCCACATCAAAATAATGTCCAATGGGTTAGTATCTCAAAGATGTTTTAGTTACCAACTGAATCTGGATTAAACACAAATAGAAATCAGTTTTATACTGATACAAATGTTATTACTTTTGTGAGATAACCATGTTTATCCCCCAGAAGTAATCTGAAATTATTTCTGAAGTTCACAGAAAAAGACAAAAAACGGAATTTGGAATTAGATGGATACTTTTGCCACTCTGTATGTCTCTTTGTCCTCTCTTTCTCAGGCTGCATAATTTCTTTGCTCTGCTGGTCCTTGTTCACCTGGTTCCTTCTTCTTCCCACAGACTGGAGTTTTCTGTTTTATTTCTCTGTGTGGTTTTTGTAGCCCCTACTTTATAATATCTCTTTGACCTCTAGCTGACACACACTTTCCCAAGTTTCAGACATGAGAAAAGGAAAATATGAATGAGTCTTGAATTTGTTCATCTCAGCCTTTGGATTAGCACCCTCTAGTCTAATCAGCTTGTTCAGTTTGTTATTTCTCAGGGTATAAGCTAGCTTAGTGTCCTTTTAATAAAGGAAAGTATATACCATTATATTATTCATGTAAACCTCCTTCTGGGAGCTTAAAATTGTTTCTTTTGAAATTCCTCATAAATTTTGAAGGTCTACAAATAATAATTTTAGTTCAGTTAGTAAACAGAAAATAGTGTCTTAATAGTGAGTTCACAATATATTAAAGGATTAAAATCCTTCTGAAGTAAAATACTAATAACTATCAGAGTTCTAGCTAAGAATTAAATTTATGGTCATTTGTGTCTTTCATTACTTATAAGAGATGCTTTAACCATACATATACATACCACCAAGGATAACGATGACCTACCACTTACCTCATGGCCTGAAAAGAAAAGGGAGGAAGAAAAAGATCCCACAATCCACTTGAAAGGCACATCCCAATGACCTGAAGACCTCACACTAGATATTACCTGTGGAAGGTTCCACCGCCTCCCAACAGCACTACCCTGAGGACCAATCCTTTAATACATGGGCCTTTGGAGAACATTTAACATCCAAACTATAACAGCGGTATTCAATAAAATCAGCTTTTTATTTTCATTAAGGAAAGATGATAATGAGAGTTTTTCTTATCTTCAAGAAAATTTTAATAAGCCTATATTCCCTAGGTTCTAGTCTCTGTCTACCAGAATTTGACATGTTTCAGACTCCTATCTTGTGTTGTTCTTCTGTAGCTGTATTAATCCCTACTAACTTTTTTAAAATTAAAAAAAAAATTTTTAGTTGTAGATGGACACAATACATTTATTTTGTTTATTTATTTTTATGTGGTGCTGAGGATTGAATCCAGTGCCTTACATGTGCTAGGTAAGTGCTTTATCACTGAGCTACAACTCCAGCCTATTAACTTTTTTGTTGTTGTTTTAATTAGTTATACATGACAGCAGAATAATGCATTTATGCACTTTGATATATCATACATAGATGGGATGTAATTTCTCATTTTTCTGAGTGTACATGTTGCAGAATCATACTGGTCATGTAGTCACATATATAAATACAGTAATAATGTCTGTTTCATTCTACTGTCTTTCCTATCCCCACACACCCCCCACCTCCCATAACTTCCCTCTACCTAATCTAAGGTAACACTATTCTTCCCTAGTGTCCCCCCCATCTTATTGTGAATTAGCATGCGCATATTAGAGAAAACACTCAGCCTTTGGTTTTGTTGGATTGGCTTATTTCGCTTAGCATGATATTCTCCAGCTCCAACCATTTACTGGCAAATGCCATAATTTCACTCTTCTTTAAAGCTGAGTAATATTCCATTGAGTATGTATGTGTGTGTGTGTGTGTATATACATATATATATGTGTGTGTGTGTGTGTGTGTGTATATATATATACATATATATATATATCACATTTTCTTTATCCATTCATCTCTTAAGGGACACCTAGGTTGTTGGTTCCATAGTCTAGCTATCGTGAATTGTGCTGCTATAAACATTGATGTGGCTGCATCACTATAGTATAGCTTGGCTGTTGTCAATTGAGCTGCTATAAACATTAATGTGTCTGCATCACTGTAATATGCTGATTTTAAGTCCTTTGGGTATAAACTGAGGAGTGGGATAGCTGGGTCAAATGGTGGTTCCATTCCAAGTTTTTTAAGGGATCTTCATACTGTTTTACATAGTGGCTGCACCAATTTGCAGTCCCACCAGCAATGTATGAGTGTACCTTTTTCGCCGCATCCTCTCCAATATTTATTGTTGCCTATATTCTTGATGATTGCCATTCTGACAGGAGTGAGATGAAATCTTAGAGTAGTTTTGATTTGCATTTCTCTAATTGCTAGAGATGTTGAACACTTTTTCATATATTTGTAGATCAATTGTATTTCTTCTGTGAAGTGTCTGTTCAGTCTCTTAGCCCATTTATCGATTGGGTTATTTGTTTTTTTGGTGTTAAGTGTTTTGAGTTCTTTATATGTCCTAGAGATTTATGCATTATCAGAGGTGCATGTGGTAAAGGTTTTCTCCTAATCTGTAGGCTCTCTTCTCACGTTATTAATAATTTCCTTTGCTGAGAAGAAGCTTTTTAATTTGAATTAATCCCATTTATTGATTCTTGATTTTACTTCTTGCACTTTAGGAGTCTCGTTAAGGAAGTCCGATCCTAGTCCAACATGGTGCAGATTTGGGCCTAGTTTTTCTTCTATTGGCACAGAGTCTCTGTTCTAGTGTCCAAGTCTTTGATCCACTTTGAGTTGATTTTTGTGCAGGGTGAGAGAGGTTTAATTTCATTTTGCTACAGATGGATTTCCAGTTTTGCCAGCACCATTTGTTGAATAGGCTATCTTTTCTCCAGTGAATGTTTTTGGCACCCTTGTCTAGTATGAGATAACCATATTTATGTGGGTTTGTCTCTGTGTCCTCTATTCTGTACCATTGGCCTACATGTCTATTTTAGTGCCAGTACCATACCATTTTTGTTACTATAGCTCTGTAGTATAGTTTAAGGTCTGGTATTGTGATGCCTCCTGCTTCACTTTTCTTGCTAAGGATTTGCTTTAGCTATTCTGGGTCTCTTATTTTTCAAAATAAATTTCATGATTGCTTTTTCTATTTCTATGAAGAATATCGTTGGGATTTTTATAGGAATTTCACTGAATCTGTATAACACTTTTGGTAGTATGGCCATTTTGATGATATTAATTCTGCCTATCCAGGAGCATGGGAGATCTTTCTATCTTCTGAGGTTTTTCTTAATTTCTTTCATTAGTGTTCTGTAGTTTTCATTGTAGAGGTCTTTCACCTCTTTTGTTAGATCAATTCCAGGTATTTTATATGTTTTGAGGCTATTGTGAATGGAGTAGTTTCCCTAATTTCTTTTTCAGCAGATCCATTGCTGATGTATGGGAATGCATTTGATATATACATGTTGATTTTATATCCTGCTACGTTGCTGAATTCATTTATTAGTCTGGAAGTTTTCTGGTGGGATTTTTTGGATCTTCTAGATATAGAACCATCAGCATAATGATAGTTTGAGTTCTTCTTTACCTATTTGTATCCCTTTAATTTCTTTCTTTTGTCTTATTGCTCTGGCTAGAGTTTCAAGGATGATATTAAATAGAAGTTGTAAAAGAGGATATCCTTGTCTTGTTCCAGTTTTTAATGGGAATGCTTTCACTTTTTCTCAATTTGGAATGATGCTGGCCTTTGTTTTAGCATATATAGCTTTTACAATGTTGAAGTATGTTCCTACTATCCCAAGTTTTCCTAGTGTTTTGAACATGAAGGTGTGCTGTATTTTGTCAAATGCTTTTTCTGCATCTATTGAGATGATCATATGATTCTTGTTTTTAAGTCTATTAATATGATGAATTATGTTTATTGATTTCTGTATGTTGAACCAACCCTGCATCCCTGGGATGAATCCCACAGCTGAAATCAATGAAATAGAAACAATTGAAAAAATTGGCAAAACAAAAAGTTGGTTCTTTGAAAAAATAGAATAGAATAAACTCCTGGACATGCTAATGAAGAGAAAACTCAAATTAATAAAATACAAGATGAAGAAGGAAATATCACAATGGACACATCTGAAATACAGAAGATAATTAGAAACTATTTTGAAAATTTATACTTTAATAAAATAGAAAATATTGAAGACATCGGCAAATTTCTAGAGACATATGACCTACCCAAACTGAATGAGGAGGTCATACATGAATTATACATATCAATTTCAAGTAATAAAATAGAAAATGCCATCAAAAGCCTACCAAGAAAAGCCCAGGACCAGGTGGATTCTCAGCTGAGTTCTACAAAACTTTCAAAGAAGAATTAGCACTAAGTATTTCATGAAATAGAAACTCATTCTATGAGGCTAATATCACCCTGATACCAAAACCAGACAAAGACACATCAAGGAAAGAAAACTTCAGACCAATATCCCTGAAGAACATAGATACAAAAAAAAAAATCTCAATAAAATTCTGGCAAATCGCATACAAAAACATATTAAAAAGATGCACCACAACCAAGCCTATTAACTTTTCAATGCTCGCTTTCACTTTAAAGGTTTGAGGGAAACAAAATACAATGTTACTCTAGTTAGAGGAATAATAGATAGTTTTCAATCCTCAGATTATTTGAAATCTCTTTAGATTGAGGCATACATAAATTGACATTTAAAGTAAAGCTATAATGTTAATAAATTCCTAAGTACAGGTGAAGTCAAGGAACAGTTCATGATTAATTATCGAATGACTGATAGCTGTAAGTTTAGGATACAGAAATGAATATAGCCTCAAAGTTAGGTATTTGAGACTAGGCTATTCAAACTGATTAGAATAGGGAGGAATTCCCCTTGGTCATTTCCATGTAAAATGCAGAACTATTTTGACATTTTTTAAATTATTATTTTTGTGTGTCCTATGTACTTTTCAGGCCAGATGTCATTGTGATTTTGGGTCCTTTCACTCAATTATCCATCTTCATGAAAATCATTTTTGCTATTTAGATAGAAATAGATAAAATCTCTAGCTATAAGAAAAAGGGGGAATATGTTTTGTCAGCCAGACATCTGTTATTCTTCTAACACCCTCTGAATATATAGTTCAAGACAGACCTAAATGTTTAATTGTACCACAGTTAAGCTGTAACATTAATTGTAGAATTTTCCTTAATGTACCTTCAAGAAAATAATCTCTTTAGTGCTGAGTGTTAAGCATTTTTGGTGACATCCTTTATCATATCTTATGATAAAGATTGTGATAGGGAAAATTAGAATTGAACCTAAAAAAGACTTGAACAAAAAAATGGATCTAAATTTCTTGGGTAAATATGTTGGTGGTTCTAATAGGTATAAAAAATTAAAGTTGTGTCTCTGTAAGAGGAATGAATCAATGCTGATATGTATCAGATACACGTCAAACATGTTTTAAGTTGAAAACACAAAACTATGGACAACAGTGCAATATAATGTGTATATTTAGTTTGAAAGTTCTTAAGAGAATCCTTACAAATGGCCATCTCATTTATTTGGTTACTTCAGCTTGAGTGAACATTTAGGCACCTAATTATATGTGTGATTCTAGACCATATTTTCTGGCTTGTTTTGTTTTTTAATAAAAATTTTATTCTTAAACATAGATAATATTTCAGAATTTATTGTTATGTCTAATATGTTTGCCTGAGTGAAAAGGTATCAGTGTATGAGATCAGAATTGTCAATGCCAAGAAAACAGAAAATGTCATTTCAGCAACATAATCCAGCTCATTGTTCATATTGTATACTTCATTTGGACCTGTCTTTTCAGTTCTCCTATTATTTATTATGGATGACACACAAAGGTCATCTAATCTCCTATATTTCCCCATCAACAGAATGAATCAATATTATTTGCCATTTGAGTAACCTAGAGGATAGTAGACTTAACCTCCTTTAAACAATTAGAGTTCCTTATAATGTTCTAGAATTGCAACAAAATAAATATATTGGCCCCAAAATACCACTCTTCTTTAATGTGGAACTCACAGCAGCAGCATAAATCTTACCAGCTGAAGTGTCAAAGTTGGAGGTGGGAAGAAACTATCATAGTATCTACTGTCATCTAAAAAACATATATATTACTTATTCTGGAAGGCAGAATTTTTAGTGCCTTGAACCATTTCAAATATATGGATAATTAATATGTTTTTTAGCTTTTCTGTATCCCATTGTCTAAAATAATAATACGAAAAGAAAGAGCATTAGAGTGTTAATAAAGCCAAATATAAGAGAGAATTCTAAAGTTTTTTATTTTGAATCAACTAAAGGTCAAGTAGGTAAATAATTGGCTTACCATCCAGTAATCAATTTCCTTCTTTTTTTATAGAATAGGAGTTAGCAAACATTTTCTTTAAAGTCCATATAATAAATATCTCAAGTTTTACGAACCAAAAGACAAATTTAAGGATTTTATTTGTATACTCATGTACCGTTTGCAAATATCAAATCATTCTTAACTTGCAGGCAGTAAAAAATACCCAGCTGGTTGGAATTGATCCAGCAGTCATAACTTCCCAACTCCTGTGGAATTGTATTTTGTTCAAGTATGGCTAACCATCTGCTACAGAGGAGGCTGGGCCTGGTAGTCTCATTTGCCTTGCTAATGACTTTGTAGGCATACATGTAGGAAATATTTCTGTCCCAGACATAAAGAAAAGTTTTGGGGAGGGGTAGGTTTCTTTTCTTTTGAAATAGGTATGTGAAACTTTCTTTTTCACCTTGAAGTATGCCTGTATGAAGGTGATATATAGAACCACCTCAGTCATCTTTTGCCCATAGAGGAAAGAACTTGGAGTCCAAAGATTTTAGGACCTGAAAAATGTATAACGTTTGTTTCTAGTGAAGAATAATTCTTCCTCGGGGGACCAAAAAAAAAAAAAAAAGCTTTGTAGAAGGTCTTGTTTTCCTTGTCTGTTATCCAGTGTTGTTCATTCTTATCATACAGAGTATAGACAATTTTTTCTAGTATTGGTATTCTGTTTGTTTCTATAGAATGAGTACTTTCATTACATTACTCATGGATAGTTTTTTTTTTATGACTTCTTGTATTGCTTCAGCTTTATTGTCTAATAATAAAACACTTCCATACTCTTTTATTGCTGATATGTCCTAGAGTTTGAGAGAATGTCCTTTCTTAATTAAAAAAAAATACTCATAGCCGGGCACAGTGGCACACGCCTGTAATCCTAGCACTTTGGGAGGCTGAGGCAGGAGGATCGCGAGTTCAAAGCCAGCCTCAGCAATGGCGAGGCACTTAGCAACTCAGTGAGACCCTGTCTCCAAATAAAATACAAAAAAAGGGCTGGGGATGTGGCCCAGTGGTCGAGTGCCCCTGAGTTTAATCCCCAGTACCACAAAAAAATAAAATAAATACTCATTTATTGAAACAAAGAATTTCATTTTACACTGATCTGTTGCCTTTCTTCCTACATCCCTGCCAGCATATATTATTATTTCTATTCTTGATGGTTGCTATTCTAACTGGAGTGATAGGGAATTTCAATGTAGTTTTGATTTGTATTTCCCTGATTGCTAGGGACGTTGAACATTTTTTTACATATTTGTTGTGCACTTATATTTCTTCATTTGAGAAATTAGAAATATCTGGTTTGGTTCTTTACTTATTTATTTATTTATTGGGTTGATTGTTTTGACATTGTTTTGGTGTTTTTTGAGTTATTTATATATTGTGAATATTAATGCCCTGTTGAAGAAGTGGCAGGCAAAGATTTTTTTCATGTTCTATATGCCTTTCTTCACACTCTTAATTATGTCCTTTGCTGTGCAGAAACTTTAATGCTGTTCCACTTATGGATTCTTTATTTCATTTCTTGAGCTTCGAGGGTCTTATTGAAGAAATTGGTGTCTGTACCTATATGATAAAGTGTTAACCCTGTTTTCTTCTAGCAATTGCATGGTTTCTGGCCTAATTCCTAAGTCTTTGATGCATTTTGATTTGACTTTTGTGCAAGCTGTAAGATAGGGATCTAATTTTATTCTTCTATATATGGATGCCCAGTTTTCCTAGCACCATTTGTTTACAAAGGCTGTCTTTTCTCCATCATATTTTTGGCAACTTTGTCAAGTGTCAGATGGTTGTAGGTATATGGATTTGTCTCTGTGTCTTCTGTTCCATTCGTCTTCATGCCTATTTTGATGCTAATACAGTGTTGGTTTTGCTACTATAGCTCTTGAGTATAATTTGAAATCAGGTTTTTTAATATCTCCAGTGTCTATTTTCCTGGTTTATTTTGCTCTTCTGGGTCTTTTATTCTTCCAAATATATTTCAGGACTGTTTGTTTGTTTAATTCTGTGAAGAATATTTTTGGTATTTTGAAGAGAATTGCATTTGGATAATATGGCAATTTTGATAATATTAATTCTGCCTATCCAAAATGGAAGAGTTCTTTTCATCTTCCAAGGTCTTCAGTTTCATCAGTGTTCTATAGTTCTCATTGTAGTGGTCATTCACCTCCATGGTTAGATTTATTCCCAAGTATTTTGTTTTGTGGAGGTTATTGTGAATAGGATAGTTTTCCTGATTTCTGTCTCAGCAGATTGATTATTGCAGTATAAAAAATCAATTTTTTTTATTGTTAATCGTATTTCCTGCTACTTTGCTAAATTTATTAGCTCTAGAAGTCTTCTGATGAAGTGTTTTTGGGTCTTCTGGATATAGAATGATGTCATCAGCAAACAGAGATAATTTGATGACTTATTTTCCTGTTTGTAATTTAATTTCTTTCTCTTGCCTGATTCCTCTGGCTGAAGTTTTAAGAACTATATTGATTAGGAGTGGTGAGAGTGGATATCCTTGTCTTGTTCCTAATCTTAGAGGAAATGATTTTAGTTTTTCTCCATTCAGTATGTTGTTGGCTTTGGATTTGTCATATATAATCTTTATAATATTAGAGTAAGTTCCTTCTATCCCTAGTTTCTCTAGCATTTTTAACACGAATGGGTGCTGGATTTTGTCAAAAGCCTTTTCTGCATCTATTGAGATGGTCATTTGATTCTTGTCTTTAATTCTATTTATGTGGTGAATTATATTTATTGACTTCTGTATGTTCAACCAACCTTGGATCCTTGAGATGAAACTCACTCAGTCATGGTGTACTATCTTCTTGATGTGTTTCTGAATGCAGTTTACTAATATTTTTTTTAAATATTTATTTATTTGCTTTAGTTGTACACAATGCAATGCATTTATGTTTACATGGTGCTGAGGATCGAACCCGGGCTGCGCACGTGCTAGGCGAGCGCTCTACCGCTGAGCCACAACCCCAGCCCACTAATATTTTTTAAAAGAATTTTTGTGTTTGTATTCATCAGAAATATTGCTCTAATTTCCTTTCCTTTATTCATATTCATCTGGTTTTGGTATCAGGATTATACTGGTTTCATCTTAGAATGAATTTGGGAGTATTTTCTCCCTTTCTATTTCGTGGAATAATTTGAGGAAGAAGAATAACTTTAAAGAAGAACTGAGAATTCATTCTGTCCTGGTCTTTTCTTTGTAAGAAGACTTAATTTCTGCTTCAATCTCATTGCTTGATATTAATTTGTTTAGGTTTTCTGTATCATTATGGTTCAATTTAGGAATATCATATGTGTCTAGAAATTTGTCAGTGTTTTCTAGGTTTTTAAGTTTATTGACATAAATTTTCAAAGTAGTTGTGGTAATCTGGATTTCAGAAATGTCTATAGTGATATCCCTTTTTCATTTATAATTGAGTTGATTTTGGTGTCCTCTTTCTTTTGGTTATTTTTTGTAGTGCTGGCTTAATGGTCATGAATTCTTTTTATCCTTACTATGGAAAGATTTTATTTCTTCCTAAATTCTGAAAAATAGCTTTGCTGGATATAGCAATCTTGACTGGCAGTTGTTTTCTTTTAGAACTCAGTATATCTCATCCCAAGCCCTCCTTGATTTTAGCTTCTGAATTGAGAAGTCAGGAGTGAGCCTTACTGGTTTATCTGTAAATGTGACATGACATTTTTCTCTTGCAGCTTTTATTATTCTTTCCTTACTTTCTGTTAGTCACTTTGATTATAGTGTGTCTTAAAGAGGTTTCTTTCTGATCTTGTCTATTTGGGATTCTGTATGCATTCTGTATGTAGATGTCCATCTCATTTCTAAGGTTTAGAACTTTTTCTACTATTATTTCACTGAAATATATTTTCACTGAAAAGGTTCGTAATGCCATTAGCCTGTATCTCTATCCTCTCTTCTATCCCGTTGGCTCTTAAATTTGGTCTTTTGATGTTGTCCCAGAGTCCTTGTATATTCTAATGATGGTCTGTTATTATTTTTATTATTTTTTTCCTTCATTGAATGGTTTGTATGCATATTCATATACCCTCTCTTCAGGGCCTGAAGTGTTCTGTCTTCAAGACCTAAAGTTCTATTTTCTATGTAGTCTAATCTTCCAGGAAGTCTAATTGGTTTCTTTTCAGTATCTATTTCTTTACCAAAATAGTCTTTCACCTCTTGTATTAGCTCTTTTTGTTCCTTAGATCTTCTTTTTAGCTTACTGAACATTTTAATAGTCAGGTGTTTTGTTTTTTTTTAATAGTTTTTCTATGAAATTTTGTCTACTTCCATATCTGGATTCCTTTGTTGGTGGATTTTAAATTCAGGGGGAAGACTTGTTTGCCTGTTTCCTCATGTTTTCAGAGGTCTTAAACTTGTGTGGCTGTTAGTGTCATTCTTCTTTTATGCATGTGTCTTTTGGTGTGTAGTTATCTACATGTGTTTTTTTGGTATGATATGTAGTAATCCTGTATTGTTAGTATCTTTTAGCTTTACCACATAGGCTCAGTGTTAATTTCAACCCCCAATGCCACTCAGTCTACTGTTATAGAGCATCTGATTTAATTCACTCTTGGAGAGTTGCTGCTATACTATGAGTTCCCCAAGTCCTCTTGGGACTTCTGTTTTTGCTGTGTGAGTAGATGTACAAGAGTGAGATATGGGGTCCCCCAGTAGCTGATCCTACTTGGGACCCAGTCATTTGTTTGGGGATTTTGTCTCTTTTTAAGTTTTTTACTGGTAGGTCATAATTATACATAATAGTTGGATTTATACATGAACATAGGTTGTTCAGTCTCCTTTCCTATACCATCCCTTTGCCTTGCCTCCTCTCTCCCCCTCACCCAGGTTTTATTTAGATACATGGTTTGGGGTTTTTTTTTGTTTGTTTGTTTGTTTGTTTTTTGTTGCTGTTGTTCTTTTTTAGTTATAAATAATGTTAGTATTCATTTCGATATAAAAGCATGGAATATAATTTGTTCTAATTCAGTCCTTGGTACTTCCTTTATCCCCTCCTCCCTCCCCTATTTCCTTCCCTCTACTCTACTGATCTTTCTGCTATTATAGTTGTGTTTTTTTTTTTTTAATTACTGTCTTATGGATATGCACAATGGTGAGATGTCTCTCCTATTACTGAAGTATATTGTTGGAGCTCAAGTGTGACTAGTTCATGCATGAAGTTAGGTTCACTGTCACTTGGCTGAGTTGTGGGTGTAGCTTAGCAGCAGGATCTGTACCCTGTGAACTTGTAGTATTCCAATCACTCCCAGCCCCTCATAAAGGAAGGGGGAACATGGAATAGCAAGAAGAAGGAACCAGTATAAAGCTTTCAATGTCCAGTGCCTACTCTGATGTCTACAAAACTTATTATCACATAAAGAGAAATGGTGGGATCAGCATTTAACATCAGCACCAACAACATATAATTGTATTAGATCTAACATTAAACAGCAAGTGTCAACTGTGTCATCCACCATATTAATAACCTCAACAACATTAATGGTGGGGGGTAGAAATTACAGAAACTAAATAGTTCTAACAGATAATAAAATTACAATTCTTTAAGTGAAGAGATAATATGGTAGGAAGGCAAGAGAAAGCTTGATATATTTAAAAAGTGAACAAAGGGGGGCTGGGGTTGTGGCTCAGTGGGAGAGCACCCACCTAGCATGTGTGCGGCCCTGGGTTCGATCCTCAGTACCACGTAAAAATAAATAAAGGTATTGTGTCCTAACTACAACTAAAAAAAAAATTTTTTTTTAAAAAGTGAACAAAGGGAAAACGAGAGGCATAGCAAGTGATGGTTATAAAGGAGGAGGAGTAAAAAATAACTAAAAGTAATAAAATAAGAGAGGAAGAAGAAATAAGAGGATTTGCCTATTAATGGGGAGGAAAGTGAAGAAGGACTAAGAAGAACAAAAACCGAAGGTAAGAACAAACAAATTAAACCAAAACAAACCCACATAAAAGTTTACCCCTCCAAAATCAAAACAAGGCTAAATAGCAAACAGGTGAATTTTTAAAAATGAAAGAAAAATTACATGTATATACCATTTAATCTCTCAGCGTAGTGAAAACACTTATACACATAAATACACAGAATAGAAGAAATAAAAATAAAATTGGGGGGAAAATATTCTTAATGAAAAATGAAGGGCTTGTTTCTGCTGGGGTGGTCAAAACTGTTGGAGAGGATGGATGTTTATTGCTTATACTCTTGTGACATTCTTTGTATTTTATATTTTTGTGCTCTGTTACCCCTGAGATCAAGGGTTAGCCGGGTTGTTAAATTCGACCTCTTTGTGTTTTTCCCCAAGCTGCCAGGTAGTGTGGCCTGGACCCAATTCTGGTTGTAGTAGGTCTCAGCTTCCTTGTCTCACAGGATAAGAAAGAACAGACTAGGGAGTGCTGACAATTAGAATTCTGTCTGGACAGACTAGGTCAATGTATTCCCCAAATGGGGCTGAGGCAGAGTTCTAAATGGGAACTTCTAGTGGCTTGGATTTGCTCCTAACTGTCCTTTGACCTTTTAGGGAGGTATTTGTTGCTGGATAGATTCTGATCTCTGCTGGACCTGTGGATCTCAGGGCCCCTTCTGAAAATTCCACTTTTATAGTGGGATCTAACTCTCCACAGTTCTCACTTATTCCACTGCTGTGTGTATGAATTTCCCAGATCAGAGCACCTGTCTGACTGGTTTCCAGCCTCTTCCTAGCTACTTGCCCAGGCTGCCAGCAACAAAGGAAATCGGAACCTCTCCACCCTCAGTGTCTCTGGCCTGGATTGCCCTGGGCATAGTCCTCTGTACCTGTTTTCAGTTGTGCTGGTCCAGGCTCACTCTGGACCTCATGGCAGGCTGGGTGGCAAGTGGCAAGCTGCTGTACAGCTACTTGCAAATGTTTCTCACAACAACAAATCAGCAAAAGATTCTGATCACCTTTTGCTTATCAGCTTGCCCCACTGTCTCTGGGTCTGTTAAGATCAGCCTCATTCTCTGTCCCACAAGTTCTTCCATGCCAAATTTAGTCACAATTCTTTTTTCTTTCTACCTGTGTTACCTCCCCCCTCTGCAGTGAGCTGGTGGTGCTGATCCTGGAGTGTCTCTAATGTATTCTTTGTTGTTCTGCTGTATTCAAAGGTTCTGAGTTTCTGTGTCTCTTGTAATTTTATTGTCTGGTGCTGAATTTCAGTGAATTCCCTCATCACCTACCTTGCTGAGAAACAGTACTCTTGCTTTTTGAATCTCAAGCTGTGGAACAGCTGGAGAGTGAACCCTTCCTCTAATCTACCATCTTCTCTCTCTTGTTCTCAAATGGAATTTTCTAGCTAAATCTAAAAGGTTCCTTCTGCAAATTAATTGTAATGATCATTTGTACACTGTTTTGGTGGATTTTATTGTTGTTGTTGTTGTTGTTGTTATTATTATTATTCACTGAGAGGACATGAAGCTCTTCATGCTGTGTGAAAGATGGGACATGACTGCTGATTTCCATATTGCACTCACCCATCTCTATCATATGTAATTGTAGAGATGGTCTTCTTACATAGAGTGGTTTTAGTGTTTAAAGATACTATGTGTACTTCATCTGCTCTGCAGTTAATCTTCTTACACACTGGAGGTAAAACTGGCTGGTGTTGGATTTATAGAGAATCTACATTGCTAAAGGTGTTTTTGAGGATCATCTTGATCAAAGGCAAATTTTAGTAATGATTACAGGAAACGAGCACCCTCATAAGATGGGGATCCAGTGTAATCAAGTTGGAATATTGCAGGCCTATCAGATTTTGAAGAAACAATGATAGAAAAGAAGGTGGCATAGGAATAAATTGGGAATGTTTTCAAATGGTGTACTGAAGGATTAAACTTTATCTGAAAGCACTGAAGAGTCATTAATTTGAGATCTCTACTTTCTTGAAAGCTTTATTTTAGAGGAATAACTCTCAAACCATATTCCTATGACTTAACAAGCTGAATTTCAAGTTTTTGTTACTATAATTGAATGATTTAGTGTGTTTCTTACCTAATTTCCAGGAAAATGATGGACTAGAATGTTTGTAATTTTATGGTTGGTTTTTCTCCTATGATGAAGAAGTAACCAAAAAAAAATTTTTTTTTCAGAGAAAAATTCTAGTTTGGCAGTTTGTGTTTTCTATTGATTAATGCTAATTGTTTTTATGTTGTTTTGCATAAATAGTCATTTTTCTGTCAGCAAATATGATAGAGTTAGACATGTTTGTATTTCATGGTGAGTTTTATTAAGAATAAAACATTTAAGAATTAAAGAATTAAGAATTAAAACAAATCCTTTTCTGAACAAGTGTGACAGCTTTACTGGTAATAATGAAAAACTGGAAATAGGGAGACCAATTGTCTTAATCTTTTGTTTTTCTAACATTTTTTGGGGGGCGTGGGGGTTACAAATGTCTTTGAACAACCAGCATGTATTTGAGAATTCACTATTTTCTCTTATGAAGAACTTTCTAAAGGACTTAAAAATCCTACATAATACAGTCTATCTTCTCAATAACCTTAATTTAATTTGATAAACAAGATGCACCCCAATGTTATAATTTTAAAGTTAAGGGCTAAATTGTCATAAGTATTCATTAAAGGATTAATCGAGAAGACTTCTTAAAGCAGGGGAGACTTGCAGTGAATCTCATTCAGAAAGAAGAAATCCTCTAAAAACAGCAGTGCATATACAATGAATATGGACCTTGGTCTTACTAAGATAGAGGATATTTATTGGGATATCATGGAATACAGGTTGGAATCAAGATAGCTTTGACCAAATTATGAACATGACCCAGAAATTTAACATTTTCTTAGTCTTAAAACTAGCTTAATGTCCCTGTATAAATTCTTCAAGGGTTTCAAGAGGGAACATTTAAATCCTTGTATCATTAAGTGTATTTGTAATTTAATTACACAGCATTTCTAATCTGATAATGACCTTCAGACTGTGAATGTAAGGTATATATGAAATATAAATTAATTTTGTGTTTAGACTTGAGTCTCATCTCCAGTATAACTCATTATGTGTATGCAGATATTTCAGAACATGAAACAATTTTAAGTCCAAAACACTTCTGGTCTCAAGCATTTCAAATTGGAGATACTCAACCTATACAGTAAGGCATTTTCTAAAATTAGAAAAGAAATATATGATCAAATATTTTGATTTTACATGTTTTATTGTTTTGTCGTCTTTATATTCTGGGAACAAGTGTAGTAAAACCCATTAATTCAAAAGTAGTCGAGTGTCTTACATGTGACAAGAGTGAACACCAGACAAGAACCCCTTCCTCACATTCTGAATGTCAAGGCAATTGGTTGAAAGAGAAAGTTGAAAGTAGACAGGAAAATAGTCATTCTGGGAAGGGAAGGCTATGTTTTAAGAAGATGATATTTCTTTAGAACCAGTGAGCAGTTGTTAATATCCGTGACTTTTTTCAAAAATGTTTTTTTTTTGTAGTTGATAGAATGTATTTGCTAAGGTATAAAAGATGTTCAATTTCATGTGCCCACCCAATGACTTTTTCAGATGAATGCACTGGATACCCTTGGTCAGACTGCTTTGCATAGAGCTGCCCTAGCAGGTCACCTGCAGACCTGCCGCCTCCTGCTGAGTTATGGCTCTGATCCCTCCATCATCTCCTTACAAGGCTTTACAGCAGCACAAATGGGAAATGAAGCCGTACAGCAGATTCTGAGTGGTGAGTTAAAACAAACAGTGTATTTTATGCTTTTCTCCCATTTCTACTCAAACTTTATACCATATGTTTTAAAAAGTATCTCCTTAGAACATCTTCTTGGCGTGAATTTTTTTCCCGTGCCTTTCCTAATTTGTAGTTTACTCTGTGGCCTTTCCTATCTCTCAATCTTGGTAGGATGAGTTAGATATCATGAGAAGGTGGCAAACATACTTTTAACTTTTTTCAGTTTGAAATTGAAACCCTGACTCATGGGTACTATGATCAAAGATGACTTAAAAATTTATATAAACAGTATGGAATTATGGTAGCTCTAAAATCTGTCAAATAGAGAAAATTAAAATTCATTCTTGTGGTAATGACCTTTAATTAATTGTTCTGATCTGTGTAATATTCTGACCTACTTTCTATCACTTTTAACTTCAATTACACTATTATGAAATTATCTTTCCCAGTTTAAATATAAAGTTTTGCTATCATAGTAAATGCCCACTACCATGAGATAGTTTAATTATTTAGTTTATTGAGAGAGAGCAAACATAAAACAGATGTGAAAACAGGTACTAGCTTATTAAGTCCACACATTAGAGGAAATAACAGAAAAATTTTCAGCCTACTGAAAAATTATGAACTAAATACAAAAGAAAGTTAGTATAATTGACCCCTACTTCCCATTCTTTAACTTTGTGGATTATATCTGCTATAGAATCACATAAACTAGAAGAGTAAAATGGAAAAGGCTACAGACTAGTAGGCAGAAGTCCTGGTTACTCTTTTTTACCTGTAGTCCAATAGCTCTTAAACTCTGTCAGACATAATGTCCCTTCTAGTGAATATTTTATGACATTCTCTTTACTTTCCAGAAATGAAATTCAAAGATAATATACGCATATATCTATACAAATACCTTCCCTGAAATCTATATGAAATACTGTCACTATAAGGAGGAAAATGACAATTACAACTAAGTAATTTAAAATTATTGTGTAATAATTTAGTCATGACTTTAGTAGAAAACAAAAATTGGCCCCCACATATTTTTAATGGGCTCCCAAGAAGTACAGCCCCATAGAGAAAGAATCATTGCTACATCCTGATATACAGCCTTCCAAGGCGGAGAGATGAGATCATGGTAGGTGTATTCTAGTTCAGAGCTAAATAGCCTCATGAAATAATTGTTTAACACTGTGAAAACTATTCAGATTTCCTTTCCTTATGACAATCATTCTACTTCAGTCTTAGATGGTTATTTTAGGTAATGAAGGGATACCAATCTAAGGCATCTTCACCATCAAAATGAATATAATCTCACTGAAGGAATAAAATTCTTCATTATCAGATTTCAAGCTTTAACTGTTTGATCAAGACTTATTTCCTCTTTCCACAGAGCACTGAATTATTTGCTTAAGGAAGATATCACTCTTAACTAGGACATATTTCTGCATTCTCTACAAATTCCAGTGATTTTATAAAAATTGTGATTTTTTTTTAAATATTCTAAATTTTTAACCTATACTTTTTTACTGAGAATCATTTAGTACTGAATTTTAAGTTAGTTTCTATAAGTTTTAACCTTATGGCAGGCAAGCATACAACTATTGCATCAAAATTTCTAATACTGTAAATAATTTGTAGAGATAGTCAACAAAATGGGGAAGAAAGAATTGAATAAATCAAGAGAACTGGGTCATGTTTTTAAATGTAGCTCTGTAGTAGAGTGTTTGCCTAGCATGTGCAAGGCTCTGGGTTTAATCCCCTGTACCACAAAAGCAAAATAAAAATATTAAATGTCTTCTCAATAAATGCAGTTAGAATATATGCCTTCTTGTGAACAATAACATTAAATACTGAATCACATCTTTTTCAATTTTGAATAATTCTGCTTTAAAATTGATTTGCAAGATTAGACATTATAAGTAATTAGATGGTTAATTTAGGACATGGTAGAACTTTTTCATTTAATTTTTGTAATCTTTATTGCTCTAAATAGATAATGCAACTAATAGAAGTATGCAGTAAAATAGTGCCATTTAAAAAGTAGCACTTCTTTTGCCTATATTCCCTTTTTATTTTTATATCACTTCTTTTAATTGTACATAACTTTATACAAAGTTCCAGAGATATATATACTACATCCTTACAGTTAATACTGTGTTCACACCATTTCCAAAAATGAGGCTGTTCAAAGCCCATAGAAGATTTTTAACAAATGCAAAGATCTACAGTTAGTATAGCAATTAATCAGTATCTTTAACTTCTTTACTTTCTACTCTTTGACCAGGACTAAGTATACCTTTCTCACAGTTCTTAGAAGGAGATATATATATACATATATATAAAACATTTTGTTTGATGGGGAAATTATACCCTTTACTAGTCAGTCTCCATCAAGAAACATGTGTGAATATCAAATTGTTCTTAGAATTCAGCCCTATTAATAGTATCTCTCAAATTATAAAACCTAAAAATACCCCAAGTTTTAACTATATACATAAACCATCATCCCTCTTTTGTTTGTTCAAATAATAAACTAAAAATATTACCTATAGATATCTAAAGGATGTTTTAGTGACTTTTATCATCTGTCAATCACTGTCATAAAGACATTCTATACATACAGTGACATTCTTACCTATAAATGTAGTAATACCCACACACAGAATGGAAGTAGATGAGACAGGCAAGAGCAGAATAAGACAGCCAAAGGAGAGTTGAAGTTTGACATACACATTGACTGCAGCATGAAATAGCAGGGAAATCAACTCAGCAAATGCTTTCTGAATTGTTCTCTATGTGAAAAGAAGTGCATTTGTCAGTTCCACAAACTGACAAATGTTAGTTTAAAAGAAAAATAATTCAAAAATGTATTTCACTATATGAAGCACACTCTTCTTTCCTCTCTTTAATCTTAGTATTTTATCTACTAAGCATTATTAATATGATCAAATAGTTTATCTTCCATTGAAGAATTTTTCATAAGTTATTCTGTAAAAGTCTCTCTCCTGAACCAAAGCACTTTAGAAGAACTAAAGTATTTCTTCTGAAATCATAAATCTTTTAATGGCATCACTTGATCTTCCCACTTGGAAACTGGACTCAAAAAGGGTGTCTCTGATCATAAGATGATACAATCTTAAATCTGAAAGAGACTCTGAGGGAAACCAACTCTCACGTTTTAAGTGCAAAAACTAAAGTACTATTGATTTGTTCAAAGTTATACACTACAGCCCTGTCTAAAACCCTAGTCTCCTGGAGCTTAGTACTTTTATGCTAATGTGTACATGTACATTATGAAAGACATTTAATGCTCATGAACATATTTTGGATGATAAATTATAAATTGTTTGTTTTAAAAGCCTATTTTGTTTGGGCCAATGTGAAATGGATTTTTAGTTTGTTTATATTGAATTAATCAAAATACCTCATTTGTCAGTCTTTAGACTTAACAGTCAAGCTTAGTGATATTCTATTTAGCACTGGTATCATACCTTTCAATTATATAGACATTTTTAATTGCATATCCCTGAAACCAGTCAGTAAATGTGAATTAAACAAATGTCTGTAGTAGGACTTTTTTGTTCACTGATGATACTATATAAGATCATTCCATTTTCATAAGTAATGCTTCTGTTTTATATTGAAGACATTGAAACTAAAAAGAAAAATTAAACAGTAAGTAGTAAAAGTCAAGTGGATTCCTAGGTTTACATAACAAATCCATGACAAAGTTTTGCTGCAACACTTTGTAAAACCAATGTATCATAAAGATATATTTTTGATCTCTTGGTCCTAGGCTTCCTCACTTCACTCTCTTTTGTTAAATCTTTGGCCAGAAAATTGGAGGGATAGGATAGTAGGAAGAGAAAATGATTTGTGTGTATTAGAAGTTATTTAAATTTGGCTTAGGGTGAGTTATCTAGATTGAAGTAAGAAAGCACTTATTTCTTATCTGAAAAAAGATTGGTAAAAACCCTTTTATTATATCTTAGAAATTTCTAACCCCCTAATCCCTTTCTATTTATCAAATAGTTTCCCCTCCTTAACTGGCCTTTAATTCCCCAAGATCAACAATAACCTTTCTTTTATGCAGAGAGTACACCTATACGTACTTCTGATGTTGACTATCGGCTCTTAGAGGCATCAAAGGCTGGTGACTTGGAAACTGTGAAGGTAAGTCAGTGTCTTTAATGTCTAGGGCAGCACTGTTGAACTTTGCTATTCAGTTCATTTTTAAGCTTCTTAGTAAAATTACTCAAACCCAAGCAATTAAAAAACATTGATGGGGGATGGGGTTGTGGCTCAGTGGCAGAGCACCTGCCTCGCACGTGCGCGGCCCGAGTTCGATCCTCAGCACCACGTAAACATAAATGCAATTGCATTGTGTACAACTAAAGTAAATAAATAAATATTTAGAAAAATAAATAAATAAAAAACATTGATGGTTAGAATATATCCATAGATAGGAAAAATCTTTTAACTACTAACAAGGATTCCCAGCAAGTACCATCTAGCAGTTAAACCATTAAGGAGCAGAAAAAAAGATAAACATACTTTTTAATCATTTTTCTTCAGGTTGCATGAAAGCTCTTTCATTTTCACTTAAATTAGTTAAAGTGCTGTTATTTTGGATCACATTCACAAACAGATAAACCAGTTTAAATGAAGGTGTTAGTAGAATAATGTTTAAAATTATGTTCTTGATATTTTTCCAGGGACTCTCATATTTGTTTTAGGAAGGCATTCTTATGGTCCCTTAATCATTATTAATTATTTATATGCTCAAGATGAGTTTTCAAAATTTTATCTCTCTTTATTTGTAGTATAGAAATGAAGATTGTAGATTTAACTTTTTCAAATATGAAATTCTGATGTTGAATATGTTTTTCTTTTATAAAGAAGACCTAATTGCCATCTATGATTATTCATTTAGGGATAAAATTAGCAACAACAAAAAAAAAAGAATATGGCTTTGTTAATTTCATGTGTTTTGTACATAACAAGCAAATATATACTATAACTTTCAAGTTGCCTAAACAACACATTCACAGTGAAGGCCAACTTTAGTTTTGTCAGTGGAGTGCAAGTGTCAAAAGGAAACAAAGCACAAATTAAGTGAGAATTAGGTCTGGTAAAGTGCTTTCCCAAGAGGCTTTAGGAAGTATTAGAAGTTAAGTATTAGGAGAAAAGGCTGTTTGCTCAGTAAAATAGTTGAAATTCTGATGAAAAGTAAGAATAATATAAAATTGCTTTGGCATTCAAACATAAATGAAATAAAATGGAGAAAAAGAACAAATATTCAAAAGCAAATATTTAATAAGAAGGATGGGCGAGCTGGGCACAGTGGTGCATGCCTGTAATCCTAACACTTGGGAGGCACAGACAGGAGGATAGCGAGTTCAAAGACAGCCTCAGCAATGGCGACCTACTTAGCAACTCAGTGAGACTCTGTCTCTAATAAAATATAAAAAAGGGCTGGGGATGTAGCCCAGTGGTCGAGTGCCCCTGAGTTCAATTCCCAGTACCAAAAAAAAATAGGATGGGCGTTTTTGTGTGTTTCATTACCTGCCTCATTCCTACTTTCCAGTATTTTCTGCAAAAGTAATAATAAGCATTTAGAATGTTAAAATGGTGGCAGGGGGTTGGGGAGCAGCAACATCAGGAAGCAGTTTCAGTCACATAAGACTCTATAGAAGGTGCTTACTATCCATCTATACAGCCTTTCTTTTTAATTTATATATTAATTTATTCATTTTCCACTTGGTTTTGTTTACTAGTTCTGTTATTCATCTATTAATGTGGCTAAAGACAAAATATTTGACCTGACCAGATGATAGAGCTTTAGATTTTAATTCCCATTTAGAGTTGATGAGCTTGTGAGCTCTCGTTTACTATCTAGACTTCTTCCTATAAATTGTACCACCTGTAAACCGTTGTTTGTATCCTACCATTATGAAAGTTTCTTTGTGTAATCCATCTGTGCTCCTATAACCAAATACTAGGTAATTTATAAGCAATGGTAATTTATTTCTCTTAGGTCTAGAAGCTGGGAAGTCCAAGATCCAGGCATGGTTTAGTGTCTGGTTGGGGCCAGTCTTTTGCTTTCAATATGGTATCTTATTGTCATATTCTTTGGAGGGAACAAAATGCTGTATCCTCACATGGCAGAAGGGAAAAAAGGGCAGAACACTGTATGTAACCTCTTAAAAGTCTTAATACCAGTCATGAGAGAAGAGTCCCCATGACTAGTCCCTCACCTCTCAATACTGTTGCATTGAAGATTAAGTTTCAACACAAATTTTGGAGGGACACATTCAAGCCATAGCATTCCCTACTCAGGATCACTAGAAAGAGATGTTTCAGATTCTTAGTTAGTATGTATTAATAGCTCAATACAGTGGCAGGAGTGGGAGCAAGATGGGAAAAAGCCTGGAAAGCCACTGCCATCATACCTGATAGCTGAGAAATGCCATTGTTTCCTCTGTTTTATTGACTTTTCTTTTTGTTTCCTTTCTTTTCACTTTCCGAAGTTGAATAATTAAGAAAGTGGGCAATGGTGCATGATGTAGCAAAAAAATCAAAAGATTAAAAATCAGTTAAATAAGGTTTGAATCTTTTTTTCTACCCCTTTGCATCTGTTTGAACACAGTAAGTCACTTAACCTCTCTGAACCTTGGTTTATTTATCTGTAAAATGAAGATTATCAGCTTTACAGATGAATTCCTCATTGAAAGAATCTGATGTCCCTTTAAGCTTTAAATTATTGAAATATTATTACGGGAGAATAGGAAAGATGCTAGAATGAATCAGACATAATTTTCTTATGTTCATATGTGAATACACAACCAGTGAAACTCCACATCATATACAACCACAAGAATGGGATCCAAATTAGAATAAGTTATACTCCATGTCTGTATAATATGTCAAAATACATTCTACTGTCATGTATAACTAAAAAGAACAAATAAATTTTTTAAAAATAGGTGAATTGCATTAATAATATTTCTATTACCACTGGTGATACAGCCTCTTGTTCCTTTCTTTGCATCTTACTCTATGAAACCAATATAATTGAGCCTATAATTTATATTGTTCTGAAATGGTGGCATTCAAAGGAGACAAGAGATTTGGAGATTCATCTTGGAAAGGCCAAACTGCAGTTTGACTTGTGGAGTTAAACATTCTCCCACAATTCAGGAAACCATTGTTGACTGCTTATCTTTATTTATAGTGGATCAGGGCCAGATGAGTGACCCAAACAGAAAAATATTATTTCCAGTGTCCTTTTGCTTACTTGATCAATGTTAGAGGGAACAGGAACTTTTGATTCTGCAGTCACCAGAGTTTGAGCAAAGAATGGCTAAGAGCATTCTAATACAAGCAGATATGTTATAAGACAAGCAGTTGTGGGGAAGAAAGACATAGACAAATGAAAAGGGAAGGCTTCATATACTTAGAGATGCCTGCTTTATTTTAAGTTTTATATTTGATTAGGATTTGGACCAGGAAATGTTGACAATGATTGATTTACTCTGTACCTAGTTGGGAGTATTTTTAGTCACTATAAAGCCAAACATAATGCCGATTTTAATGTCGTTTGTATTATCTAATCTTTGGAAAATAAATATTCATTATAAAATTAGAGCATATATGAAATGCTACAATCTATTACAGTGAAATCTATGAATAAATGTTTATGGCCTTTTTGTGTTTGTCTTTACATATGCACCATAAAAGCAACTTTGCAGCCCTCAAAATGTGAATTGCAGAGATCTAGAAGGCCGCCATTCTACACCCTTACACTTTGCAGCAGGCTATAATCGTGTGTCTGTTGTGGAGTACCTTCTACACCATGGCGCTGATGTCCATGCCAAAGACAAAGGGTATGTGTTAAAATTTAGCTGTTTAGGATTTATTCTCCTCATACTTTATTAAAAAAAAAATTTGAAGCCAGATGTGGTGGTGCACACCTGTAATCCCAGCTACTCAGGAGGCTGAAGCAGGAGGATCTCAGGTTCAAAGCCAGCCTCTGCAATTTAGTGAGATGCTGTCTCAGAATTTAAAATAAATAAATAAATAAAAGGGCTGTGGGTGTAGCTGAGTAGTAAAGGACCCCTGGGTTTGAACCCAGTCCTACCAAAAGAAAAAAAAAAAGCTGGTCCTGGTAGTGCATGCTTGTAATCCCAGCTACTTGGGAGATTGTGGCAAGAGGATTACAAGCAGGAGGCCAGCCTCTGCATTTTAGGCTAGGCCCTGTCTCAAAATAATATACATTTTTTGTTGCTTAAATTATAAGTTAAAGCATAGAAATGTACAGTATAGAAAATAAAAATTTCTTTAGCTTACTCCCTAGAAAAAGCATTAATATTTTTAATATGTAATTTTTCATTTAGTTGAAAAACACAGTGGTTTTTAACACAAATGATGATGCCATTCTATAGGCAGTGTAATTTTTTTCACCCAGTAGTATATCTTGAATATCTTTCCTTATCAGTATTTAATAGTTCCTTTCTTCTTCTTAATGCCTATATTTAGTATTTTATTGCATTTTATGAATGTTTTTGTATAGTTTGTGATATGCTGTTTATCCCCTTTTATTTTTTGGTATTAAAAGTGTATAATCTCTTCATTAACCATCCATCCCAGAGTCTTTAGTATTAAAAGAAACAATTTTATTTTTATTAATTTGAAAATATTCTTCATTTTTATTATTAGTTTGATAAATTACTTAACTTTTTCTGGAGAAAGCTTAAAGCAGCCATGGAAGCAAATTAGAAATGCGAGAGGAGAATTTGACTGAAATGAATTTTCATATTCTGTATTGATTTCATATGATCTCAAAATAAGCCAGCACCTCCTGTGTTAATTACACAAAAGAGTGCTATAGAAATAAACTACATGATTTAGGCTTCAGTTAATCGTTATGTATTTATCTTTCTAAAGGGACACATCAGACATAAATATTCAATAGCAATGTCACTGGCTCTTTCAAAATATTATGCTGCATTGGAGAGGAGCCAATTTTTGTTTCTATTGCTTATTTTAGCACCCAGCATATTTCATCACAAAACACTTTTTTTTTTTTTAAAAGGCACTGATCTCTAAATAAAAAGACATTTGATATCTTGGTTTTGTCCTGTATGAAATGCAACATAAACTTACCCTTTTGATGCACTCTTTTTATGGATTTTTTTTTTTTTTTTTTTTTGCATTTAGAAGGACAGTTGCTTTCCAGTCAGAACTTAGAGTCATCTCAGAATAGTTTTCTTATAAGTTGAGGCTACTAGGTTCTCTTTTCTGACTAAAATTTGTAATTAGCTTCATTATTTTCCTTAGTGAATACTTTTCTGAGTCACTTGGAATGTTAAATCTGTCTGTAGAAACCACTGTAGAATCAATACAAATTTAAAAATACAAAACAAAAACAAAAGATAGAACTTAGAATAAGTAGAATTGCACTGTGTATCTTGTAAGTAAATAACATTTACATTGTATATTTTATAGGTAAGCATGCAATTTTCATAAACCCAAAAAGAAGAAAATCTTGCAAGATGATAAAACCTGATTATTGGTTAGTTATTCTGGAAATCACTTTTTAGTATATAGCTTTACATTGCCAGGGAGAAAATCTAAATTAAAAGTTTTGATGGGAGTTTTATTCTCTATTTATTTATGTATTTTAATGGTAATGATTGCTGTGATCCATGCCCAAGAAACAGAAGAGTCCTTCTGTGAAAAGAAACTTTTTAAAAATGATTCATTCTTGTTTAGAAATAAATGTTCCATCTTATAAACCAAAAAAGATTTTCTTTTTGATCCAGTATTCAGTATAGTCAGTGCCATAAAAGTAGTATTTATATTATAAAAATCATTTTAACTCAAGAATTTGTTTTACAGCTTTAAAATAATGTGTGTGTATGTTTGTTTTAGCGGCTTGGTGCCCCTTCATAATGCCTGTTCCTATGGACACTATGAGGTAGCTGAGCTTTTAGTGAGGCATGGAGCTTCTGTCAATGTGGCGGACTTATGGAAATTTACCCCTTTGCATGAAGCAGCAGCTAAAGGAAAATATGAAATCTGCAAGCTCCTTTTAAAAGTATGTAGTTTTAAAAGTTCTAAAATATAAACATTTGGGTTTTGGTGATTAAACTTGAATCAGTATTTTGTTCTATTAAGAATAAGTGCTGTAGGGGCTGAGATTGTGGCTCAGTGGTAGAGCGCTTGCCTAGCATGTGTGAGGCACTGGGTTCGATTCTCAGCACCACATATAAATAAATAAAATAAAGGTCCATTGACAACTTAAAAAAAAAATTTTTTTTTTAAAGAATAAGTGCTATAAACCAGGCATGGTGGCACACACCTGTAATCCCAGCACTTGAGAGGCTGAGACAGGAGGATCGCGAGTTCAAAGACAGCCTCAGCAATGGCGAGCTACTTAGCAACTCAGTGAGACCCTGTCTCTAATAAAAATATAAAAAAGGGCTGGGGATGTGGCCCAGTGGTTGAGTGCCCCTGAGTTCAATCCCTGGGACCCAAAAAAAAAAAAAAGTAAGTGCTGTAGAAACCACTTCCATTTTCTCTTTTACAGAGGAATGTTTTAGTATCATGATATGTCTATAGTTCTGAGTTGTCCTTGAAGTGTCTTTCTAAATGAATTTGATTAAAGTCATTTCATCAAAGTAGGTTTTGGAAATAGTTGATTTAGTTTGTGTTGTTTATCTAACATTTACAATATTAATATAAAAATGGTACAGGGAAAAAATTGTTCTAGCTAGATATTATTAAAATTCTCCCACCATTTTTCTGGTATCAGAGATGTTCTTATGACTCTTAAGAAAAACATTGTATTTAATAATCATTTTTATTACCACTGGCAGTTAAGAAATAACTTCCATATCATTGTTAATCCAGTTTCTAAGTTGATTTATTCCAAATTTCCATAGTGGGTCAAGAGCAGTCTGTGTTGTTTCTAAAATTAAAATTCTTGACTTTTATTTACTTTATAGGTATGGGTGGTTAAACTTCTTATATCTAGGTAATTTTTAACACATTTGTGCTCACTTCAAAATAGGTGGTAAAATAAAATAAAAATTACCAAACTTTTTCTTTATTGATGGCATTTAGAATTAAGTACTTTTTCTGCTGATGTAATCTTCTTTTTCCCTCTTCTTTTTCATGAGACCCACTGAATATCTTTATATAATTGAAATCTGGCGAAAGTTAGCATCCAGGACGTTCTTAAAAGGACAAGAGTTATTCCAAAAAGACAACTAGGAATCTGAGAAAAAGTATATTTTTGATGAGTAAAATATACTCACACCCTCAACGTCACCATTGATTCTCAAGCTTTGATTAAGTAGTGCTTAGAAGCTGATCGAATACATTGCTAAGTAGGGATGAACAAAAGCAGGATGTGGCTTCTCTTTTTAAAAACACATATAGAATAGATATCTTTTCTCCCATGATAAGTGAAGGCGGAATATGTTAAATAAATATGTACATGCTACCCACCCAACTTCCAACTGACAGAAATCTACAGAAAACACAAACCCCATTTGGTTTTTCTTCATTATAGCATGGAGCAGATCCAACTAAAAAGAACAGAGATGGAAACACACCTCTAGATTTAGTAAAAGAAGGAGACACAGATATTCAGGACTTACTGAGAGGGGATGCTGCCTTGTTGGATGCTGCCAAGAAGGGCTGCCTAGCAAGAGTGCAGAAGCTCTGTACCCCAGAGAATATCAACTGTAGAGACACTCAGGGCAGAAATTCAACTCCTCTGCACCTGGCAGGTAAGCATCACAAGTGCATCCAAATCTCTTTTCCTTTCTTGGGTATCTAGTACAGTTTATCAAAATATGAAATGAATGCTGAACATGAAAATGACAACTTTGTAAAATAATTTGATTGACATGATTTTGTATAATTTCTTACTTTGAACACTTTCAATTTTGTGATAATGGGGGGCAAAGGGTGAAGAAAAAAAAAGATGGTAGAATGAGATGGATATCATTACCCTAAGTGCACGTATGAAGACACAAATGGTGTGAATATACTTTGTATACAACCAGAGATATGTAAAAATGTGCTCTATAAGTATAATATGAAATGTAATACATTCTGCTGTCATTTCTAACAACTTCAAAAAAAATTAATCAAAATAAATAAATAAAAAATAAAAAGCAAAAGAATTGAAATCTTAATTATTTGGTCTTTCACAAGACAATCAGTAATACACGTACACACACACACACACACACACACACACACATATTTTTTTCTCTTTAGCTGACATGTTTGCCTTTTTTACTCTTAATAGCAGGCTACAATAACCTGGAAGTAGCTGAATATCTTTTAGAGCATGGAGCAGATGTTAATGCCCAGGACAAAGGTGGTTTAATTCCTCTTCACAATGCAGCATCTTATGGGGTGAGCATTCTAAAGTTAATATCTATGTAGACTTCCCTAGCATTTACTGCTTTATTAAATATATGCTACACATTAAATAAGTAGATATCCAATCAGTAGCCTAATTTAATCTTTTGTTCAGGTTTTGTCTCACCTTCCTTGTTAAGCTTAACTATTTTTTGACCAACAACCACACTTTTTAATACTCTCTGATCTCTCCACATTATCTAGCACAAGAACAGGTATGTAATGAGTGCTAAGTTAATATTTATGAATACAGATAATATATATTAACTCTATCTCAAGTAGGTTTTAGAAACTGTTAAAGGCAGGAGGCCCCTATATAGGCATGGAAATTATGGTGGTTTATGTTATTATCAACATCTTAAAAATGTTCAAGTGAGTAGTTGAGCAATTGATATATATAGTTCCAGAGGATGAATAACTAACTGAAACCCCAAAGTGAAATTCCAGTGCCATCCTTCCAATCACTATAACTACTGTTAGTTGGAAAAGGAATGTATTGTAATGCCTAGGTGCTGTTTTTCTGAACTGAATGTAAATAACCAAAGCTCACTCTGGTCTGATCCCCCATAGCAATAGAAAAACAACAAATGCTCATGTTCTTTTCTGTTCATCCATGTGATCACTACTGGACTGTAGAAATCCATTGATGCCAGATTGTACATACCTGGTGTTCTCACAGTTGGATTCACTATTGTTGAGGGTGGTGTGTAAATTTGCAAAAGTCTAATGAATTGTAAATTTACAACAACAAAACTAATTACCATGATTTCTGTATTCGCCCCTCCTATTATCTTCTCCCTTACCATAATACCTTCTGTCTTCTTAAGCCTTTCTACAAAGACTAATATTTCAGGGAATGATAAATCTGAGTGGAAATGCTTTTAAGGAAAGCAAGCAATCCAGTTTCGAACGAACAGGAAAGAAAACTGTACTTCCAAGTATAATATAAATTAATTTAAATACATTTAATTTTGAATGCATTAATTAAATACATTATTAGTACTAAAATCATTTAAATTGCATTTAAAATTGTCTTTTTAAAGATGATTAATCATTTATATTGAATTTTACTGATCCCTTTGCTAAGCTTCAGTTAAGAGTTGATAAAGCTATAAGAGATCAGTAGTACTTAAGTGGGAATCTTTTCTCTTCTGTGAAAACCTGCTAATGAGTAAAGATAGGTAGTGGCAGTAGAATTACAGTAATGATCTGACCTAATAAAGCTTCTGTTGTGGTATTGTATAGACAACATTAGGCCCCATATAGTGTAGATATATGGAAGTTCTATCCATCATTCATCTTCTTTCACAATTTTCCTGGATATCCCAGAGAATAAAGAAAGTAAAATTTAATTTGATCCTCATTCTTATGGGAAAATGTTGAGATATTATTTTACGTGTGTGTTTTGTTAGGTTTTGCTTTGTTTAGTACCCTGTGGCATTTTACCTCTGAGCCATTGTTCCTAGCCCTTTTTTTTTTTTTTTTTTTTTTGAAACAGAGTCTTGCTAAGTTGCTTTAGGGTCTCCTTAAGTTGCTGAGGCTGGCCTTGGACTTGCAATTCTCCTGCTTCAGCCTCCTGAATCCCTGGGAATATAAGCTTGTGCCCCCATGCCCATCTCTACATGCACGTCATTTGATAACCATTCTGAGGGAATAGAATTTGTAGAGTGGTTCTCATTGTGGCTAAACAGTGATGCAGTATGCAGGTCACCCTTGCCTTCTTTCATGCTGTCTTGAAGACATCTTGTCATTAGCTGAAGAGGGGTATACTAATGTAGTCAGTGTGACAACCAGCCCATGGTTCTATATTCATAAACTCATTTCAGCATTATCCACAATTTTTACTCTCCTTTTCTAATACCAAGTGAGAAAAAATTAATGAACTTTTTTTTTTCACTCTCTCTTTAAGTTTTACTTTTTGTTTTCAAATCCCTTCTGCTTGGCTCTTTGTAAATGAAGTCAGCTTACTAAGGTGAAAATGAACAGAAAATTCTCCAAGCTGTATAGAAGGCATTTGATAGAGGTTTTGATCAACCTGATTGATCTAATCTTTGTGCTAAAGAATATAAATGAGCTACATGATGTGTTTATAACAAGTGTTTTTACCTCATTGTATGGGTGGATTATTTGAGTTATTTGAGTTACTCTAAAAATCCTTCATGAATGAAATTAGTAATTTGAGTTAATGACTGCATACTATGAATTCAGCACCTTTTCTTTGATGGATTCTTGACCTTCTTTTTTTTTTTCCTTTTCCATGTTTTTTAAATGTGTAACCCATCCCTCTCATGACACATACTGATTCTCACTTGGCAGTAAATAAGGTCATCCTCTCCACTGAGAATCTCTGCTCTACAAAGTAATTAATGTCATTTGTAAACCTGTAACCTATTATCAGGAACTATATGAAATCAGTATTTCTGTCATTCTCAATTAAACTACAGACTAATGTTAACACCGTACGCAGTCCCTGACTTCCACTAGTTCAATTTAAGATCTTTCAACTTTATAGTGGTGCCAAAGTGCTATACATCAGTAGAAACCATACTTAAAAATTAAATATTTTCCTGGGCTAGAGACAAGTGGTATAGGATATGGCAGCAAGTCTCGTCTCCCAGTCAGCCTCTTGATCCTAAGGGGAAATAACCAGTACTCTGCAGGGTACTGTGTTGCTTAGCTATGATTTCAGTAGATCAGGTATATTAAATGCATTTCTAACTTAATGATATTTTACCTTACAGTGACTATCAGAACATAACCCATCATAAATCAAAGAGTACCTGTATACAATTTTTAAAGGTACTCTGTCATCTTTTAACAAATGAGAATATAAAAGGATATTTTTATTATCTATAGATATATAAACCTATATATGTTTCCAAAGTTCCTTTTTATTCATGCCATATATATAGGCCTTGGCTAAATATTTTAATGAAAATTAGACCACAGTACGCATTGCTCTATTAGGATGGGAAAACTCTGGTTATATGATATTTGTCTCAATGATGTTTGGAACTGACCTGGCCTCATGGTGTATATGATACACTTGCCCTGAAATAATCACATTGTGGAACAGGTTTTTGTGGTACTTCGTCTTGAATAAAGGGTTCTATACTAAAAGCAAAGCAATTTGTAGAGTAGTTTTAGATATGGTGTTACCCAATGATCTCTAATTAGATGATTTTGCCCTAATACTGTAATTTCCCATTTTCAGCTTGTCAGGAAAATGGCTCTTGTATTTCAGTCTACCAAGACCCTGCAGGCATCTATAGTCATGGAAAAATCTGAAATTAGGATCTGAACATCCAGGATCTAATCTTTCCTCTTACTGCTCAATAACCCAGCAGCCTTCAGCAAGTGTTTTAGTCTTTCCAAATCTTCACTTCTTTCTCCAATAAAAGTTGAATGCTAATACCTTCTTTACAAGGTTATTATAATGATTAAATAAATGCATAAGGTATCTCCCCACCACGCCCCTCTCAAGTCACTATAGAAGTGTGTTAGAGCATTACTCACTTCCTGCAATTCGTATACTGAGCTGGTCAGAATAACGGCTTCATGTCAACTACAAACAGTCTAGGAATAATCCATGTATTTTTCTAGCTTAACATCAATATTAAATAGACATAGATTAATTTACTAGCCTGCAGGTAAAGTAATAATATAAAATGTCTGAAAATACATGAAGTTATTTACTTGTGCAGTTATTTATTGGTGATTATTCCTTGACACATATTTTTTCCTCTAGAAAGCTTAATCTGCTCTCTGAGTGTCTTTGTTATATAAGAAGGACTTGCCACCTCAGTTTTTCCAAATGTATAAATACACACATACTTTAAAAAGTTTAAATAAAAGTTTCATTAGAGTTTATATTAATGACAACATATCTTATTCTGTTTAGTGTTCTTTATATTATAATATGTTGTGTTATTTTTGAATGTACATATACACAGGACAGTTAATTTCTCTGCTAGTCAATATATGTAAACCATTTAATTTCTCTGCTAGTCAGTAAATGTAAACCATTTACATTTATTACCACAAAGCATGCAATTTGTTGACTGGTCAATTCTCTCCCTCAACTTCTTTGTTTTCTTGTATTTTTCCTAAAATGTATAATATCTGAGGAGTTTTATGAGATCATTGTGATAGAGCTTTAGCTGGAGTCCAAGCATGTTTCTCTTCACCCTGCTTCACACATTTCTAAAATTAAATAAAAGCCTTTCCAGTGTCTTTATGTTGTTTGTCATTTAAAGCATTGTGTGTTGCAGCTGAATTCTGAAACCCTGTTAAACTTGCTCTCCTGGAAACATTCCAAGAGAGTTCCATTTCTTTTCTAGACCTTCCAGTTCAGTACTGTGCTCTTGCACAGTGAATAGAACTGAGCTGCAGCTTATTGCATTTGTCAGCCTTAATTTTCAGTTTCTATTTTTGCCCCACTAGTGTAGCTACTTAAAAGAATTAAAGACGTTAAGAAGTGTTTTTTTCAGTCTACTTGGGTAGTAATGTACTCCTTCCTGTTCATTGTTCTTTCAGACATTTGTCAACAAATTTAGCAAGCATGTAATTGGTTTCTCTAAGCATAAACTATAAATTCAATAAGGAAAGTTTAATAATACATACCGGTACCAGCTGTACAATTCATTTTATACACATGCACCCACAAACATGTAATTTTCTTTGCACTCTCTAATTTTAGAAGTCTATGTAGTCTACCAAATTTTATTATTCTGCCAGCAAACATGGGAGTAGAATAAAATTAATCATCAGAAACAGTCTAGCTATAACCTTACTCAGGAGAACTTTGAAATGTATTCCATGGTTTTGGATTAATTGAACAAAAGTTGCTTTTTGCAACCTATATCTTCTTAGTAAGGGAGTTAACTATTAGGTTTTTGTATTAAGTGATTTTGACAGTACCAAAGATGTTTTCATCTTCTGTTAGAAAGTCTAAAAATAATTAAACTATAAAATTAATTTTAAAATGATCACATAGTCTCTGAAGGACCACAAAACATAGCCTGTTCTCTGAAATCCTAATCTGATTATGCTGCCCTTTTTTTTTCTTTATATTTTCAGCAGTGGGAAGTTTTCTTAGAGACCTTTAAGATAAATTTTCTTTATTTTTTCTGAAATTATGATTCTTAAAATCAGTAAATATCTGCATTACATTTTTTTAATATTCAGAAAAAATGCCTGTTCTTTTTCAAAGTAAGTGTTTTCAAGGGAGCAGAAAAGACTATTTAAAGAAGCTATGAAATAATATTCTTTAATATTCTTTGGATATCTGTCTTCCCCATCTCTTTGCATTTTCAGAGATCTCAGCTTCAAAAAGCCCAATATGTCGTAGTTGAACGACAGCGTGAATTAAACATATATTCTCAGCAGTTACTGTGCATCGAATTTATTGTCAAAAGTGGCCCAGTTATCAATATAAATGTGCCAGTCACACAAAATTATAGAGTATTGGAGTTGAAATGGATTTCAGAAACACTTGAGTGGTAACCAATCTAGCATTCCTAAATGTGTTTATCAAAATATACAAGTTATTTTTAAAGTCTGGTATTGAATCAATAATTCATGGGCTTAATTGATTTTTAAAAAATATTTTTAGGTTGTTGATAGACCTTTATTTTATTTATTTATATGCTGTGCTGAGAATCAAACCCAGTGCCTCACGTATGCCAGGCAAGTGTGCTACCACTGAGCCCCAGCCCCTTAATTGATTATTTTAAAGCTTAATTTTAAAAGACTTTGGGGTAGAAGCTGAAACCTTTTTGCTATATAGAGCTCTTATTATTAGAGAATCTGCTCTGTTTAGAACTTTCTCCTTCATTACAATACTTCCATAGTTATTTCCCTCTTGCCCCCTTGAGCCCTGTTTTTTGGCTCTCCTTTTCCAAAATATTATTGTTTTCAAGCCTCCTTATTGGTTTTTTCCCCCCTCTATTTTTTACTAGTGAGCTCATTTATCACGTAGCTATGGCTATAAATTTAATATCAATTTTGTAATCCCCCCAGAGTTCCCACCTCCAGTGCCAGGCTCCTACTAAGTGTTCAATAAATATTTGGTTGTTGGTTGAGTAGGTTAGGAGAGAGTAAGTAAATAAATGATGTCCTCTTATCTGTGCTCCAACCTTTTCTGTCAAACCATTTAAAAAACATCATTACTGGGGCTGCAGTTGTGGCTCAGCAGTAGAGCGCTCGCCTGGCATGTGTGCGGCCCAGGTTCGATCCTCAGCACCATGTAGAAATGAAGGTATTGTGTACAGCTAAAGCAAATAAATAAATATTTTTTAAAAATCATTACTTCAGTGTTTTTTCTCAAGAGCCACCTCCCCCATGAACTTGTCTTTCTTATAGTTCCATTCCTACTTCAACTTTTGCTAGCCAGTATCTGTTAGTAGTTCTATCTATCCTTATTTTTCAATCTTGTAGGCCTCCCCCTAAAATGTAATCATCTTTGAGTTTTCTCATTCACTCTTCTTTGTAGTACAAATTCTTTTGTAGTGAACTTTTCCAAACTGAATTTTTTTCCTCTAAAAGTTTTCATATTTAGCCCTTCTTTTTCATTCTTCTATACACATCACAGTTTAGAGTCTCATCACCTCATGTCCATGTTGTTAGTGTGACTGCCATCTACTTTTTCTTCATCTTTAAATCATTTGGGACATAATCAATTTTTATAAATTGTTGTTTTCCTATGTTATTTTCCCAAAGTCTATAGAGAAAATATTGAGAATCCTTGAGATGAACATTTTAATAATTACATCACAAAGTAGGTTAGAAGAGAAATGGGAATATCAGAAGAGAAGCACTGGGCATAAAAATACTTGTTTGAAAGGTTTGGCAGATAGAGTAAACTGTTAACAGAAGACCTGAGAACCTAGAATCCAGGTATAAGTTTATTTTTTAAATTTGTTTTTAAGATAGACCTGAATGTGTTAGAAGACTGAAGCTTAAAAAATTAATAAAGCCTATGCAGAATTATAGGGTAAAAGAATAATTGTGGAATTGAGATTTTTTTTTTAGAAAGCAAGAAAAGACAATCCAAAATTCAGGTAGAGGGATGAAATGTTTTTATTCTTGTAGAAGAAACTTCTATTAAGGATGCGAATACAAACATAAATAGAATGAATTGCTAAATAAAAACAAGTAGACATGATGGAACTTTACCAGGTGGTCTCATTCTTAACTCTTTGCATCCTTTTTGTTTGTCTTCAGCATGTTGACATAGCAGCATTACTGATAAAATATAACACGTGTGTAAATGCAACAGATAAGTGGGCATTTACTCCTCTCCATGAAGCAGCCCAAAAAGGAAGGACACAGTTATGTGCCCTACTCCTAGCACATGGTGCAGATCCAACTATGAAGAACCAAGAAGGCCAGACACCTTTAGATCTGGCAACGGTAAGTCCTCATTTCAGATATTCAGTATTGTAATTACAGTTTGAAAGTTAATGTTACTTTCTGGGGCTCAGCTGTTTTTAGTAGTGCTTCTTCTGCTTAAGACAAGAACAGATTTCCTTCTGAAAGTTTTACATTATAATTGAAAACTCTTAAGATAAACTAAGCAGTAAGCTTAATTACCTTGCCCTCTTACTTATAGGGAAACGGGACAGAGAATCATAGGAAAACATTTGTAACATATCCTCAAGGAATTACATATGATATAGCACAGGTGATATTTGTGATGATATATCTAAGTCTATGAAATCATCAAAGAAAAATTCACTCTAGGTAGTATATTATTCTTATGAAAAGGGAAAAGTAAATTTTATACAAGTATTTTCAAAACCATGAATTAAATTTTTGTGATTAATATTATTTAATTGTCAAGTTAAACATTATATCCTCTTCCCTAAACTTTCTGAAAATCAGGGGTAAGTATGCAATTATCAAAAGGGAAAGGGCAAAAGCTTCCATTTCTTTTAAAGGCTAAGACTAAAGACTACTGTCATTCCCACCACATTCTATTGTGCAAAGCAAGTCATGAGGACAGCCCACATTCAAGGATTGGAGAAATAAACTCTTATCTTCTCCCAAGGGAGAAACGAAGATTGTGTGGCCCCCTTTAATCTACCATTGCCCTCCCTGTGGCCACAAATCATTTACACTTTTGTCACATTCTAACTATATTCCCATTCATTGCAGTGAGGAAGCATGTAGCTGTCACTGGTCCATAGCAATTCTGAAATCCAGTCAGGCAAATGTTATCAGGACCATCTACTCTGCGGTCAGGGAGTGGCCCTTGATTAGGACATACTTCTGTACCCAGGGAATGATTTTCTGGAACTCTTGATTGTGCCGTCTTTCTATAAGATATGGCCCATATTTATAGCTAAAAGCCTTTCTCATCCTGCTCAGTGCTTCTAGAAATTTGGGGACCTTGAGCCATTCTTTATTTTGATTTGTCTGTTCCCATTAGTCCCTACTGGTATAATTCAGTTATAAATGTTTGAGTTTCCTATCAAGTTATACGCCACTCCATCAAACAAAAGCCCCACCACAAATTTCTTCTCAGCAAGTCCTCTCTAATTTGGTTTAAAGTCGAGGTGCTATGAGGCAACATCCTTATGATTCTTAGGAGCACTTTAACTATTAGCTGAGAGCTCACAATCTCCTACCTTAAAAGCCTTGGTAAGACTTTTACCTGTAAATCCAAATCTCAGAATTGGATATTTTGTTTGTTTTCTTACTCTGAGACCATGTTTTATTGTCAGCCCTCTGGATTTGATCTTTGGTCTGAGGCTGTTCCTTATTTTGAGAAACTTTTGCTGATAGAAAGGCTGGAAGAAAGAATAATTTTGTTTTCCAACCCAGCTATCTGGGTGAAATGTATTTCCTTAAAGAGAACTGAACAATTACTTTTAGTTTATTTTTCTCTTCCTGTACTTTACTATGAGCAGATTAAACAAGCCAGTTCAGTTTACCAAGTCGGCATTCTTCCTGAAAATCCCCTTAGCCAAATCCACAAGTCTATTTGGTTTGTTTTCTACCTTCTCAATGTGGCCAGACATTCTACTACATATTAGTCCTCCTTTCTTAAGTCTTCAATAGCAATTGCTTATTTTTCAACTTCCACTAGTAGTGATCATGCCAACTTTCATGCCTCCAGCAAAAGCCACATCTTAGGTTTTTGTTACAGCAGCACCCACTTCCATGCCTGGCAGTCATTAAAGAAAAAATTCACAAAACGTTTGGCACTTGGTGAAAAACTTAACATTTGTGTTTTCTTCATTTTTAGGCTGATGATATCAGAGCTTTGCTGATAGATGCCATGCCCCCTGAGGCCTTACCTACCTGTTTTAAACCTCAGGCAACTGTAGTGAGTGCCTCTTTGATCTCTCCAGCATCCACCCCTTCCTGCCTCTCTGCTGCTAGCAGCATAGATAACCTCACTGGCCCTTTAGCGGAATTGGCAGTAGGAGGAGCCTCCAATGCAGGGGATGGTGCAGCTGGTACAGAAAGGAAGGAGGGAGAAGGTGAGTATATCCTGGGAGGACTTACTTGTTTGTACTTTAATGGAACAGATTCTTTTTTTCCCCTATTGGTAATTACTGAAAACTTTACTTAGAAATATTTTGTCTTTAAATTTTTATACACACATCATCTTAGAAGAAATGCTTCTTCATAGAAGGCTGCTAGGTTCCTCAGCATCTATTTTGTTTTTATTCATGTAAATTGTATGTTCATTGTGCTTGTAGTATGCCTATGTGTGTACAGTATGTCTATTTCGAAATGTACTATCTTATTAAACTATTATGTGAATCTTATTACTGAAATTATATCAGAAAAACAACTGAGAGGTCATTTAAAGAATGAAAAGTAAAACAGTAGCTGGTACATTTGGATTTTTAATTTTTTAGAAGCATTAAATTATCCTATATGATTCTGTATTCAAATTCTATATACTAACTGTATTATTAGAATTAATATAAATACTACTGCTGTGATAAAGTACTCTTTTACTTTTCAACTAAATTCAGAGATAGTTTAGTCTGAATTAAATCTATGTATTAATGCTGTGTAAAAATCATCTGCATAGCCAAGGGTGTCCAAGAGCCATGACTTTAAACAGATACTGAAACTTCTTTTCGATTCATAAAATTCTGAGAAATTTAAATATATTTCTGTTTTAGTTGCGGGTCTTGACATGAATATCAGCCAGTTCCTAAAAAGCCTTGGCCTTGAACACCTTCGGGATATCTTTGAAACAGAACAGGTAAACTCTTTTGTTTATATTTGAATGTTTTAAATATTGACTTATTAATTGCCACCCTTTTTGTTTGTTTGTTTGTTTGTTTGTTTGTTTGTTTCTTAATACCTATTTTAATACTCATAGCATTTCTGGAGAAGCCAGGGAGCCCAAAATTTTATGCTTCTCTGCAGAGCCTTTGTTATTTTGTTTTATTTTTATAAACAGAGCTGTTCAATACATTTTATCACTCATGAAAACTTAGATCATGAGAGATGGGGATATATAGCTCAATGGTAGAGCGTTTACCTAGTACCACACACACAAAAATATCTTGCACCATGAAACCAGTCCAAAAGATTATTCTCAAAGTTGTCTTCGTTTGGTTGTTGTTGTTGTTGTTGTTTATTCCAAAAAAAAATTGCATTTATTTGTCTCATTTCATTACAGTTCCATGTATTAATTAGGATCCTCTGTTTCCCTTCTGTTTTTATACAGAATAGTGAATTCTTAATATTGCATGCTTTTATCCCATGGTTAGCATTAAGGATTGATGATGAGAACCTGACCTTAACAATTATTGATGTACATGGAATTGTAGTTGGGAAAGGTGTTTTAGAGGTCAATAAGTTATTCTCCTAGGTTCAAGAATCACCTTTTTAACATCCATGTCAGCCGTCCAGGCTGGGAAGATGATTTGTTAGAACTTGGGGCAAGTGTAATATAATGCTTGTAATTTAAAGTATGTCAAGATCAGCCCCCATGTTTAATCCATTTGATTTATTTATGTTTACCCTGTTCTAATGGAAATATATTCTCTCAGAAGTCTAAAATCAATGTGGCTCAGGACTGCACACCCTACAGAGGCTTTAGGGGAGAAATCATTCCATGCTTCTTCTCAGCTGCCTTGACTTGTGGTCAAATAACTCCACTCTTCTGTCTTCATATTGCCACTTTCTCTGTGTCTGTCTTCTCTGTGCTTATGAGGACACTTGGCATTGAATTTAGGGCCTACTCATATAATCCCACTCATATGAGACCTTAATTACATCTGGAAATACTTTTTTCCAATTAAGGTAACATTCACAGATTCTGGGGATTAGAACATAGACATCTCTTTTTAGGGTCACCAATCAGCCTACTACAACATAATGTAGCCCTTCTTATCTTCTAAAGCCCTAGTCAAGTTATCATGGACTTTATCTTTCCATCTGACCCTCTAGAAATCTCCCTTATTTTAGAATAAATATACCTACTCTTTCAATAATTCTTCATGTGACAGTTTGCAGATTGTTCATACCTTTGCTTCATTCTGGTTTCTTTATGGGCAAATAATCAATTTTAATTGATTAAAAATCCCAGACCTTTTTTCTTTTTCATACCAAATATACTGTTGAGATTTTCTTCTTCCTTTTTTTACACATAAATTTTTTATTATGGTTCATCTTTAGTGATTTCAATAATCAGAATAGTTTAGAAATAGCGTTAGACTAAAGGAAATCTTGATTCTAATTATTTTCTCCCTCTTACTAGCTGTGTAAAACTGAGTTAAAAGACACTTAACCTAGCACTTCCCCTGTCTATATATAAAATCTAATACTTGCAGATGTCTAAATAGTTAAAATTCCCAGTTATATTGTGCTTTTGTGCCTGTTTTTAAAACATGCTTTAGTTCACTAAAGCATTGTAATGGGTCTTCTTTGTGGTGGTGAGGACTTGATAGATTGCTGTAAGAGTTTCTTTTTCCTACCATTTATTCATTTCTTACAGGAATATAGTGCAAACACTGAGAATTCTCTTCCCATGTGCCCTCTCCAAAGATTTTTAGATTGTTTTAAAAACATTATCCTTGCTGGGTGCAGTGGTGCACACCTGTAATCCCAGCAGCCTGGGAGGCAGAGGCAGGAGGATCTCAAATTCAAAGCTCAAAATAAAAAATAAAAAGGGCTGGGGATTTAGCTTGGTGTTAAAGTGCCCTGGCTTCAATCCCCAGTACCAAAGAAAACAAAAATCAATAACAACAACAAAAAAATTATCCTCTGATATAGCCCCACTATGCCCATATCCCTTTAACCCAAATCATACCCATAATAATGGTGAAATTTCAAATACATCTTTTCTTAATGAACAAGAGATCCTAATTTGAACACACAATTCAAGTGGCTATTAAAAATTTTTCAGTCAGCTTGCATTATAATTTTATGGCTTATTTTTATTTATTTATTTTTTTACTTTATTTTACTTTATATTGTATTTTCTTTGTCAATACCTGACTTCCTGTGGCATGCTTATCTCATTTATGGATTTTAATAATTAAGTCTTTAATTCAGTTCTTCTGATAGCTTATCCCATTTTCATCATTTTGATTCTTTTCTTTACTGCAGTCTTGTTTTGAGTAAATATTTGCTTGATTTTCTTTTTGCCCAAATAATTTCTTTATTTTTTTTCTTAATATGTTGACTATTATACTTAAGTATCTTATCTAGCAGTTTTATTCCTCCAGACCAGCCTTGTTTTGTTTATATAAAACTGTTTGGCTGTTTTCTGGTCCAGTTGTCAAGCAGTCAATTTTATTTCAGTTGTATGTGTTATCTAGCCTTCTGTTTTAAAGTGGTAGATTCAGAAGCTTTTTCCATAACTTACCATTAGAATTTTTCTGAAATATTCTGTAACTGGTCAGTAATATGTGACAGTGGTTAAGATGTTTGCATAATGAGGGCAGTGAGGATATGTTCATTGTGTCCATTTCATTCCTGTTTGTTTATCTTAAGCAAGGGAACCAGTCTGTTTCCTGAGACTCTTTAGAGTATCAACTTCACCTCTCACACAGTTGTTCTTTCAGAAATCTCTGAATATTGTCTTGTTTCACAGATATTTTATCAGATTCCATATTAAATAATATCTACCTGTATCCCTTATAGTTATTTGAACATAGGACCAGTATGACTTTGGTCCTTCATTTGCAATGTAGTTTCCTACTTAGAGTACTTTCTATGGGAAAGACAGGTTTAATGCCACTGTAATTCTTGGAACATAAATGTGGTGACTTAGACGATTGTGGGTGTATTTGTGGTCGTACTGTATATTTTCACAGAAAATGACCATATAAATTTTTATTTAAGATTCTTGAAGACAAAGGCTTAGAGCTCAGTAAATTTATTATGAACATAATTCTAAAATTAGTTCTTATTACTGCTGCTCCTGCCTGCAGTCTTTTAAGCCCAAATAAAAAGAAGGTCTTTTCATTTAAAATTCCCATCTTCTCTCCCTACCCTAGGTAAAATGAACAGATCTTAGAAGCAGGAGGCAACCCTACTAGAAGTGACATTTGCTTTATATGCAGTTTGATTTTAGCTCATAAATGAATATTCTTTATTCTAAAGATTATAATTTTACTTTAATGTGTACTACATATAAATAACTAGCCCAGCAAACTTATGATTTCATGGATATAACTAAGTCAAGGCTTAAAAAAAGAATAAAGATGTTCAGAAAGGTATTCTTAGCAGTTTATAAGTTTGTAAAAACCCTGCATCTTGGAACAATATGTTTAAAATCAACTAACCTGCTTTTCTTACAGTTTATTTTATTGATACAGTAATGTTGTAGATACCCAACTTCAGAATTTTGAAAGATATTTTATTTTTCCTTATTTTTTAAAAATTATTTCTCTTTATTGAGGCCATTAGTTCTGCCTTTGAAATTGCTCTCAGGTTCATTTCTTTCATATCTTTTTCCAAGTCACCCTTCCTTCCAAGCCTGCCCTTCAAAATGCCACCAGTGTCATCCTCCTGAAATACAACTTTCATTGTGTTAGTCTGCTAAAAATACTTCCCAGGGCCTTTTCGTTACCATCTAATCTCCTTACCTCAGTGTTCTGAGTGTTGTTTTAGAATTAAATGAAATGCTTATTTCCCTTTTTAAAAGAAATATTTAGCATATAAAAGGTAGTCATTAAACATTTTATGGATAAATGAATAAACATAAATCTAAATTCCTTTGTTTGTTATTTAAGGTTTCTGCTGGCCACTGCCTGGTAAGTATGGGTATAAATCAGGCACCATGTAACTCAAAACAGCTAAATTTAGCATGTAGTTAGTTTAGCTTTCTAGCCACCTCTTTTCAGAAATACGGACAGGAAAAGAAAGATATGGCTATATATCTCGGCTCTTCTAATATTTGTCAAGCAGATATGTCAAATATGTCAAACATCTTGTACTTTTTTTTTCTGTTTTGTAGTGCTGTGAATTGAACCCAGGGCCTCACATATGCTAGGCATATGCTTTGCCACTGTGCTAAATCCCCACCCTCTCAGCTCTTTTATGAACTATCTTTACAGGGTTTTTGAGCCTCATGAGATCATTAATAGTACCTTCATGGGTCCTTGTGAGAGCTAAATGAAATATAAGTTAAATGAAGTGCTTTGAACTGCACTTACAAGATCACAAGCACAAGTATTGAGTGGATGAAAGGTGAATAGATAGGTGGAACTGCAAGAATAATATATATTCAATTACAGGTATATGAAGTTGTCCCTTTTTGTTTTTCACATTCCAAATGGTAACTATTTCGTGATTCCTGCTGTCTTTCTGTACAACTTAATATATATTTTCTTGGAGTACATCAAATTGGACTAATGCCAATATAGCATAGGTATATTAGTAGTCTACTGCTATGTAACAGAAATTATTCCAAAATACCATAGCTTAAAATAACAACATTTATTGTCTCACAATATTTGTGGGTCAATAATCCAGTCGTGGCTTAGTTGGGTGCCTCAAAGTCTCTCAAAAGTTAAGTTGTCAGCCATGTCTGCATCCTAATCTGGAAACTCAACTGGCAAGCATCAGCATCTACTTCCAAGTTCACTAACATTTTTGACTGGCCTTGATTCCTCACCTATGGGCTTTGTCACAGGGTGACTTTATGATATGCATATTACCTATTGCTACTTGACAAATACCACAAATTTAGCAGCTTAAAACAGCACACACACACAAGGGGCTGGGGTTGTGGCTCAGCGGCAGAGCGCTCGCCTCGCACGTGCGCTGCCCGGGTTCGATCCTCAGCACCACGTAAACATAAATGCATTGCATTGTGTACAACTAAAGTAAATAAATAAATATTTATTTAAAAAAAAAAAGCACACATTTTGTGCAACAAGAGTGTATCCAGCATAGTTGTATCTTTTGCTTCAGAGTCTCTCAGAAGGCTGCCATCAAGGTTTTAGCCAGCAATGATAACTGAAGACTCAATTGGGTCAGGTAATCCCAGCAGCTCAGGACACTGAGGCAGGAGGGTTTTGAGTTCACAGCCAACCTCAGCAATTTAGCAAGGCCTTAAGCAATTCAGTGAGACCCTGTCTCTAAATAAAAATATAAGAAAAGGACTGGGGGTGTGGCTCAGTAGTTAAGTACTTCTGGGTTTAATCCCCAGTACCCAAAGAAAACCAAGACTCAATTGGGAAAGGATCTCCTTCCAGGTTCACATGTTATTGGTAGGATTCAACCTGCTGAACTGAAGGCCTTACCATGTGGCCTCTCTAACACGGCATTTTTTTTTTTTTTTTTAAATCAACACAGGAGAGAGAGGGTCTGCTAGTTACCGTCCCATCACAATTGCTATATTTTCTTGGTAAAAGTAAGTCACAAAGGTAAACCCACGCTCTAGGAGAAGGAACACAAAAAGGTGTGAATATAAGAAGTTGGGGGCGCTGGGGATATAGCTTACTTGGTAGAGTGCTTGCCTCACATGCACAAGGCCCTGGGTTCAATCCCCAGCATCACAAAAAGAAAGAAAGAAAAAAAGAGAAGAAGAAGAAGCTGGGAATCATGGCATCCATTTGCCTCACAGATAGCTTCCCCGGGATGAGCAGTCCATGAAATGAACACCCAGGACAGAAATCACAGTCTTTTTGTAAACCAGTATTAAAAAAACAGTATCCCAGCTGGGCGTGGTGGCGCACGCCTGTCATCCCAGCACTTGGGAGGCTGAGGCAGGAGGATCGCAAGTTCAAAGCCAGCCTCAGCAATGGCAAGGCACTTAGCAACTCAGTGAGACCCTGTCTCTAATAAAAATACAAAAAAGGACTGGGGATGTGGCCCAGTGGTCAAGCGCCCCTGAGTTCAATCCCTGGTACCAAAAAAAAAAAAAAAAAAAGAAAAAAAGAATCAGTATCCTATCACTTCTGCCATATTATATTTGTTAGAAATTAGTAAATTTAGCCCACACTCATGAAGAAGGAATTTCAATCAGAACACAAATACCAGGAGGCGTGTTAGAGTTCACTTTGCTTTCAACAATAGAGACTCCTCTCAACCCTTCTTTCTAAACTAAATGCCTTGGTAGCAATCTGTCAGAGGGTTTTGTTGGTTATGGTGGTTTGTTCTGGGTTTTTTTTTTTTTTGTTGTTGTTGTTGTTGTTGTTGTTTTTGTTCATTGTATGACTAGAACTCTTAAAAAGGACAAATACATTGAACATTCTCCATTACTTATTTAGAATATCGTTGAAATATTGTGGGGTTTTTTTCCCCCTGACCTGGCTTCTACTTCCTTCATATATACATTACATATATCAGTTGGAAAAAAAAGAGGAGTCTTTGAGTTGAAATTACTACATAATTATAAGATCCTGTTTTTATGTCAACCTTATATAAATTGAAGTTTAGAACATTAGAAGAAAAAAATAAGATATCAATAATATGGTTTGCAAATTATATTAAATCATATCTAGCTAAAAATGTAAAGATTCGTTTTATTTTGTGAACTATTCTGTTTCAAAGATGAGTTTCAGAATTGCTACTTTTTAAAAGCTCTGCTGAAAACTTCCTTTGGGTGATTGAAAGTGAATTGCCCATTTTGTGCAATGGAGTAATTATTTCTTAAATGGTCACTTAGAAGCAATATAGTAAATTACTTCAAAGAATTAGTGATGTGATGTATGCTCACTGTACACAGATGATCAGATTCATTATATAATATTTCACTCTGATAAAAATCGGCAGAGCTCTAGGCCTAATTTGTCAGTTTTTTAAATACTATAAAAAAGTCTAAAGGAAGAAAAGAGCTATGAGTAAATTTTTAAAAATCTTATTTGACTTAGAAAAAGTAAGGATTTCTGTTTTCCAAAGAAAGAGACAACCAAAGGCTAATCTTATAAACAAATACAGGAATTATCACAGGGCTCACTTCTGGCTGGGAAATAACAGGTTCAGCTCTCAGGAAATGTGGCTGAGATTTCATCCTGTGCATTCAGAACACTGCCACTGGGTGGTAGTAGAGTCACAGTTACTTTAGTCCACAATAGTTTTAGGTAATTTTGAGCCAATTAATCATCTCCATCTACAGGAATAAATACCAAAAAAATTTTAAAACCACTCTTTTATGCAGAAATAGACTGTGAGGCACAGGAATTCTTAAATCTGAAAATTCATGAGAGTTTAAAAACTACCAATCTCCCTTTTCTTATCTAAATTGAAATTTTTAATACAGCTTCTCTATGAAATGCTCTATAATGTAATTTAATACTTCATAGCTAAATCTCACTACTTTTTAAGCAACATATTCCTGAATTTACTATTTCTTAGCACTGGGAAGTTCTTTTGCCTAACATCTGCTTATCTTAAGACTGCTAATTCCTTTTTCTGCATTCTGTTTAATTATACCAAGCACTTCTCCCTTTCCCCACTATTCATTTCCTTTAGCTTCTGGATACTAGGATCTGGAATGTCCCCACCTTCGATCTACTGATCCCACCTATATCTGAAGGCAAGCAGAGGATGGAATTTAATAATCAAAAAGAAATAATATCAGTGTTCATTTTGTATTTCTGAAATGCTCTTTCTCCCTTTTTAATTCTCTATTGACTAAAAGCAAATTAAGGAATATTTCAAGTAAGAAAAAGAGCTGTTAAGATTATCAAGGCAACATTTAATAAAATTATAAGATCACGGGCTGGGGTTGTCGCCCAGTGGTAGAGCACTTGCACATGTGAGGCACTGGGTTCAATTATCAGCACCACATAAAAGTAAATGATATAAAGGTATTATGTCCATCTACAACTAAAAAAAATTTTTTTAAGTGATAAGATAATGTTTACAAAGAAAACAAAAGTTTAATTTGTATGGTAGTTATGGTAGTTATAGCAATATAGACAAATGGAAGAGCTTTTGTCCTCTAAAGAGCTGTTAAGATTTAGCTACTAATTTTTTTTTTTTTTTTTTACTTTTTTTTTTTTTTTTTTTTTTTTTTTTTTTTACTTTTCAGATTACATTAGATGTCTTGGCTGATATGGGTCATGAAGAATTGAAAGAAATAGGCATCAATGCGTATGGACATCGCCACAAATTAATCAAAGGAGTAGAAAGGCTTTTAGGTGGACAACAAGGTAAGCTATTCAGAAAATAATTTCAGATTAGTGATACAAGTTAAATGTCAGAGCTGGCACCAACTCAGATAGTCTGACCACAGAGCCCAGGCGATGTAGTATTGTTGTAGTACCTCCTGCCTTCTCATCTCAGTCATTTGCATTGTATTCCCACTAGCTTCAAAAATCTGAAAGTCATTCTTCTTTCTTTCTATATACTTTATATCCTAAATTTCTCTGGAATCTCTATACTTCTGTCTTCCCACTGCTTTCACTTTAACCAACTCCTATCACTCTTCTGAACTGTCACAACCACTTTCCAGCTTATTGCCAACCTTCACCTTTGCCTCCCTCCAGTACCTTCTCTTCACTGTAACCAGAGGACTCTTCAAAATGAAGGTATGAGCATATTATTCCATTCCTTTAAAACCCTTCAATAGGGTCCATTGCTTTTAGGATAAAATCAGACACTTATAACCTGGCTGTTCATAATGTGACCTTTCTTTCTTATCTCTTCTTAAACTTTTCTCCCTCCCTCATGACTATCAGCTCAGTCTTTTCCCATTGTCCTTTGCTGTTACAAGCCTCTTATCTTTCTCTTTCCCTTGTTATATTTATTTGTTAAATGTACTTTCACAATAGGAAAGCAGGAAGAGAGAAATAAAGCAACTTAAATTAGTTAATCTATAGAATTGATAAAATTTTACCAGTGACATGAAACTAAGGAAGTTTTAAATTTGAGTCTTATTTATCTGTATTTTAAACCATCCATGAAATTAACAAGGATAATGTATTATAAAGCTATTGTAAGTGACCATTTCGAGCTCTCCCAAAAAAGTTTTTAGAGGACAATTTTTATATTTTAAATCTGCTACACTGCTATATTCAGAACCTGAATATTCATTGCTATATTCAGAGCCTGAATAGTATGGACTTTTTGTTTTATATGTTAATTTTTCTCTCCTACAGGAACCAATCCTTATTTGACTTTTCACTGTGTAAATCAGGGAACTATATTGCTAGATCTTGCTCCTGAAGATAAAGAATATCAGTCAGTAGAAGAAGAGGTAATGGACATTAAAAGTTTATAATTTTCTTTTCCTGAAACCTGTGATTAAACCTATTTTTCTAGGAGACATAAGATCATCTTGTATTGCTTTATGGTCACTTGACTATTATTTAGTATCCCTTAGCCAATGTAATAGAATATTACCAAAATTAAAATATGACTTTGGATTAGAACTATGTCACATTGCTTTCATATCATAAGCCTAGGTTATTCAGTGTGTGAGGCAGGTCTGTCATTTTATATTCCAGAGTTTTCCTTAAAACTCATGCAAGTGCAAGTAAGGCTCTTATTAGAACTATTTTCTTGTATTAGATTACTACCTAAGATTGAAGTGGAGTGACAATCTTGCCTCATAGATGCAAATATCTTCTAATCTGTATTTTTATGCAGTTATAATATACCAAATTTTCATATATGTTTCAGAAGTGTGCCACATAATTTTGCAGCACATTTCATTTCTCCAGTCACAATTATTTTAAGCACGATAGTAAGGCTATTTCTATGAACCTCCTGGTGGATAGAAGGCATAGAGATTCCCTCTCTACAGATGGTTTGTGCCTCTTTTATTACTGATAATAAATGAAGTGCCTAATTCCATTATTGTCAATTAGCTGCCCAATTCCATTATTATGCAAATACATAAACATAAAGCATATGTTTACATTTATTTGTGTGTGTGTTGCTGTTTTTTTAAATCAGTACTCATACAATTTCCATTCCCATGCTAGGAAATTACATTACAGAACTCAAGAACATTACTCAAGAGCAGTCTTTCAGCTCATACTTAGTCATCATATCAAGAAAACATCACATTCTCTAGTGTTTTATTGCCTAATTATTCTTCCAGTACTCAATTCAGATAATGTAAAAATGTGTTAACTATCTTCTCAAATGGAGCAGTGAATTGAGAATTCACACTGAATCAGTTCTGTCAGAAACTTTTGTTTTTTGTTTTTAATGCAATGATGGGGATTGAGCCTGGCAAGTGTCCATATAAGATAACTCTTTTACCATTGAGCTACATATCCAGCCCAAGAAATTTGGGTTTTTAAAACATTTTTTTCTTTTTGATAATTACTTTTTGTTTGGAGAATAGAAGAACAGAAACAAAAAATGCACAAGTTTAATGTTTATGACTTTTCTCACCAGAAATACTTGTCCATTAAATTTGTTGACCAATTTGTAGTGAGTTCCTATTTATTAGTACCAGGTATTAGATTCATCAGTAGAAACCATATAGAAAAATTGACATATTGAAGACAACAGAAGGAATGTCTTTAGAATTATATACTGGCATATTTTTACTGTTAATTATTTTTTTCTATAGATGCAGAGTACTATTCGAGAACACAGAGATGGTGGCAATGCTGGTGGCATTTTCAACAGATATAATGTCATTCGAGTAAGTTTAAAAACTCTCATGGTGTAAATTGGATTGCAAGGCTTGCCTGAAAATTCTTGACAATTAAAAATTTGTTGTATAAAAACTCATATTTTCAAACTATGAAAGATACCTTACAAACAGAGATAAGGTGTCATTGCAATACAATATAGCTTCTAATCCCTTTGAGATACCCTGAAAACATTAAAGCTGCAAGTAGAAAGCTGTGTCAGCCTGAACTGGTGACTCTTGTATGGATGTGGGTCTCCCAGCTTATACGTAAATTCAGATCATAGCTGATGGTAATTTTTTTTAATCATTTGAAAATAGCATTTAAGGCTTAGATTGTCAGTCTCCTTGAGTCAATGATACCAGAATACATGTATCTCTTAATCCTAGCATCATAATTTAAAAAATATGGAATTATTATCCACTTATTTTAGAGGGGTATTATGAAGATGAAAAAAAATCTGTTGAGAACTGATTTGACTCTTTTTAAGTTAATGGATCTGTAGAAATTATACTGGTACATGTCATAATTACCCAGGAAACTTTTTTTTAGAAACATGGATTTATAGGCCCCATCTTATAAAATCCATTAAGTCTAGGGAGGAGCCTAGAAATAACCTTTTGAAGCAAGAACCTGATCTGGTATGGAATAAGTAAAAACTTTTAACTAAAAATTTGTGACTAAAAGCTAGCACATTAACAGAATTCCATTGACATGGCAACTTTTTTCTTTGTTTGCAGTACCACACATTAAACCCAGGATGCTCTACCACTGAGCTACCTTACATTCCCAGCCATTTTTATTTTTTAATTTGAGTCAGGGTCTCACTAAGTTGCAGAGGCTGGCCTCAAACTGTATCCTCCTGCCTCAGCCTCCCAAGTAACTGGGCTTTACAGGTGTGTATCACCACACCTGTCAACTTTATCTTTTTAAATAATGTCTTAAACAAATAGGTCAACCCCCACCACCACTAAAAGAAAGATAGTTTTCAATTTAAATCATAGACTTTTATTTTGTTAATAATCAGCTGCTTTATTCTTCATCCGTAAAGATTCAAAAAGTTGTCAACAAGAAGTTGAGGGAACGATTCTGTCACAGACAAAAAGAAGTATCTGAAGAGAATCACAACCATCACAATGAACGCATGTTATTTCATGGTGAGTAGCATGCAGTTATTGTCGACATCTCTCTGGGCTTTTGTGAAATTAACAAAGTGAGGACGTTACATGATTGAATATATTACAGTTGTGTTAAAATCGCTTTTTTGGTTTTCTTTTTTCACCCCCAGATAATTGTTTGTACTGGCTTTCTAATGTATTACATGTTAGTACAGGCTCTCCAAGGCATATACAATGAAAATAATTTGTCAGATTTTTTCAGAACTTCAGTTGAGCAAGTTGAGCCATCTAGTTATTTTTTATTGTAATTTGTCACATGCAAAATTGCACTTTGCTATCTAAAAATCTCATGCCATCTGCAAAATCCATATAGTATTTTTTCTTGACAAATGCTGTGGGTCACTGATACAATTCTAATACATTAAAATAACTTATGTATAATAGGCCAAAATAAACTTTTTCATTTATGCATTATTTCTTAATATTAACTCTCAGTTCAGATAGTATGCAGTTAATTGAAATTCCAGAAAGGTGTTCAAAAACTAATCTTTCTGTTTTTCTATCTTTAGGTTCTCCTTTCATTAATGCCATTATTCATAAAGGCTTTGATGAGCGTCATGCATATATAGGAGGAATGTTTGGAGCTGGGATTTATTTTGCTGAAAACTCCTCAAAAAGCAACCAGTATGTTTATGGGATTGGAGGAGGAACAGGCTGCCCCACACACAAAGACAGGTCATGTTACATATGTCATAGGTGAGCATCCTACCTATAGTGTAATGGTAGCCACCCTCAACTAACCTGATTAGTTTTGGGGTCTCTACAGAAGTCACAGGTTATCTTGAGTCTCACTTCTAATAAGTAATGCTTGTGGAGAGGTAAGAACAGCTGACCACCCTCTCCCCTAATAGGAGCCATGATGGCAAAGCTGATACCAAGTAAAAATCAGATACATGAACACGAACCATGGATTGTAATGACCCTCCCTGCATCTGGGCTTTTCTCCCTGATGTTCACATGCCTTTCTTCATAATCAAGACAAGACTGAAAATGACTTCTACAGAACAAAGACACTCTAGCTCTCATCACATTTGAACTAAGACAGTCAACTTCTATAAACAAGGAGGCTCTTTAATTTGCCTCTGAGTTTGCTAGTGAATTGTTCACATTAGGACAGGATATATAATTAACCTTGAAAAGTTCAACTTTAAAATATCAACTTTGCAATTAATGACAGTCAAGTGAACATCAGAATTTTAAATGGGATTTTTAAATTCAGAAGGTGGAGAGAATAATAGTATATGTTCTCTGAAGTCAGTGGGGAAAAAAACATTTTCTTCCCTGATAATCAAAATACAAAAGAATTACACTATATAAAGATGAGAATTTATTACATTTTTAAACTAATCAAATTTATTTTTGCAGTCAGCTTTATAAGAAATCTTTTTATTCAGCCAAGACCTTTAAAAAAATTCATATAGCCTTGAAATTCCTTATAGCAATTGACCTTAAAACTATCTCTCTCAGCTATGTTGTGAAAAAATTCCTAGTCATCAGTAGTTCTAAGATGAATGCCATATGGTCAGAAGGAAACTTCTTTCCTATAAGACCTCTCTGGTTAAGAACACACAAATTGCTAAGGATATATAGCATACAAAGGCTAGATTGCTTCAAATATAACTCCTGTGGAGACAAAAACCTAAGTAAGCAATCAAAGTGAACCTAGCCAGATAGCACATACCTGTACTCCCAGTGACTCAGGAGGATGAGGGAGACTAAGGCCAGGAGGAGGATCACAGGTTTGTTGTCAACCTCAACAACTTAGTGAGACAATTTCTCAAAATAAAAATTCTAAAGGACTGGGGATATAGATAGCTCAGTGGTAAGGCTCCCCTAGGTTGTCTCTCCAATACCAAAAAAAAAAAAAAGTGAACCTAGATGAGAACTAGCAATCACTCATTTAAATTAGACACATAAGGTTCATAAGGTTTATGTCTTAGCCAGGGTTTCCTCAAAAACAGAGCCTGAAACCAAAGCACATGACTAGTACTTCTTTGGCAAGTGCAGTCACAAGTAACTGGGAATGAGGGCACAAAAGACAGGCAGAAAAAGAGGCAGAGAAAACGATGATGTGTATCTGGAAGCTAGCTCACCATAGTTTCATAATAAGTGCTGTTGCCCATGAGACATCTTCAGAGAAGCTATAGGAACTACAATCTGTATTTCAGAATAGTAGTATTATCAGTAGGGATGAATTTATCTACTGGCTCCTGTCTTGCATTGGCCAACATTTGCCCCCAAGGCGTTGGTACCCCTACATTTTTGTTGGCTGCATAATGTACCACAGTCTGCAAGGCAAGCCAAGTAAGCAGACGTGAGTAACCTACAGTCTCATGGGCTGGCTAGGCAGGTCATGCATCTTCTACCCTCACCAGCCAACAGTAAAGCTTTGGGGCAGGAAGCAAGAAAGCTAGAAGCCAAGGCCTGTTTGATCAAAAGGTGTGTTCCCCAATCAACAGATGAGGAATTCTCAGAACCTAATGACAACATACCACTGTCATTATGTAGAGATAGAACTTGAGAAAAACTACTAATGCATAGCAAGACCCATTTCTCTGGGACCTAAAAGAGAATACAGTGGTACACAACTAAAAACACAAGTTCAGGCAGGACGCAGTCATGCTATGGCTCAAAAGCAGCCGTATACTCTGCAAATTTTTAGTTGACTCAAAATATCTCTGATTGATCATAACACAAAGATCACACTTCATTACTAAAAGCAAACTATTTGAATAATAACTATTTACATTTAACTGTGTGACTAATTGTATTAATTAGCTAAAATGTTAATCTCTCAGATTAGGGGTTGAATTTTTATTTTAAAGGGCTAGATAATTATTATTTTAAGCTTTGCAGGTCATTTTTTCCCTGTCATAATGACTCAGCTCTCCCTTGTAATGCAAAAGCAGGTGTAGACTCTTTGTAAACAGATACATGGCTTTGTTCTGTAAAATTGTATTTACAAAACAGGTGGCACCAGGATTTGGTCCATGGGCTATAGTTATATAATTTTCTTTCTTATCAACCTTTCATACTTTTTGTGACATCTGCCCCAATTCATGTTTCACCCAAGTAGTATGACTTCCAGCTATACATTTAAGCCAAGTTTTTTTGTTAATGCTTCACTTTTATTATTACTGTTTATCTCATCTCAGTTTTTACTTTTTTCCCCCATAATAAAAAACCTAATCTTAATTTCAGATGCTGTTTCCGTTTTCTTGTTTTCTTTATATTCCACCTATCCATTCATACTACACTCAGTCTTCTCTAGTACTTCCCTTTTTCTACTAGGCACAACCTAATGCCAGTTGTTTTCTGTGGTTGATTTTAAACTATAACTATTAAGCCTGATAATTGTTTATAATAAATCAATATATCATATTCCATTCCTAGACCTAAAATTTGAAAGTGACATGCAAGTTAGCTTTCCCTTGTGTTAAAATTTTTGTAAAAAATTCAAAGCCAACATTTACAGCTTCCTTCAAAGCATTGCTTTCTTTTTTCTTTAGACAAATGCTTTTCTGTAGAGTGACCCTTGGAAAATCCTTTCTGCAATTCAGCACCATGAAGATGGCCCATGCCCCTCCAGGTCATCACTCGGTTATTGGGAGACCAAGTGTCAATGGGCTGGCATATGCTGAGTATGTCATCTACAGAGGAGAACAGGTATGTGACTCATCAAATAAGCATAATCAAGTTACTAAACATATAAGACTTAAGAAAATCTTTTAATGAAATATACACCTCGTTGGTACCATTTATCACTTCTCACTTCAGGAACAAAATAAAGATATGATTTTGGGGCGGGGGGTACGGGGATTGAACTCAGGGGCACTCGACCACTGGGCCACATCCCCAGCCCTTTTTTTGTATTTTCTTAGAGACAGGGTCTCACTGAGTTGCTAAGTGCCTCGCCATTGCTGAGGCTGGCTTTGAACTTGGGATCCTCCTTCCTCAGCCTTCCAAGTGCTGGGATTACAGGCTTGGGACACTGTGCCTGGCAGATCTGATTCTTTCACATTAACTTTGCATCAGTTACCTGTCAGCCAGGTAGTGGCTTTTTTTTTTTTTTATGAAAGAATGAAAAAACGGGCAACTGAGAAATAAAGTCTTAGGGTCTCATGCTGCTCTTGAGGTTAGCTGTTTTGAATTAAAGTTCTATAGTGTTTGATGACCCAAGAAAGCAGCAAGGAGCTAAAAGCAGCTGCCATTTGATGAGTGGGTCTTCTTCATGGATGTACTTGCCATGGCTGGTTGTATGAGTTGAATCTATAATTCTGATCATGGTACTGTAGCTTTCTCAGTCATGAAGCTGCAGTATATTTAATTCTGTCAACTTCTTGGGGCTCCAAAGTAAAATTGGAAAAAAATATTTATGGACATATATACTTAATTATAAACTTTCTAGAGATTTCAAACCTATCTTTAACTCTCACAATACTGCTTCCAATGTGTCTGAAAACAAAAATTTTATAATCTTTGTTGAATTTCAAATAAATCCCATGATGAAAAAAATAACTTATAGTATTGCTTATTGCTATTGGGGTTTCTTTGCTTTCAGCAGAGATAAGAAATGCATGCACATATATGTTCACACAAATATACGTGCTTAAATGTAAGCAAAACTGAGCCTAGATCTTGATCTCTTATAATATTCCCAGCTAGAAGGAACAAAGCCTTCTTGAAGAAACAGGTAATTTCAGGGCTGAATTAGGTACAAGGTGGACTTTAGATTTCTTGTTATGCCAGTGCTCAAAAATAAATAAAACCATGGGGGTATATCACAAAGATATAGAAGCCAGCTTGAAGGCGCTCCCACTCAACAAATCTGGGATAGTTAACACCAAAATAAGTACAGTAATGAATTTTAAATTTTGGGGGGAAAAATAGGAATTCATTATTCTGTACTGATAATAAAGGATAAATAAATGAGGGAGGAAGGGAGGCTCTTGATCACAGTAGGGTGTCAAGGACAAATGGATAGTTCTAGAGGGAATGTTGGAGTTGGAAAAATTACCATTTTGAACCATCATGGTAAGAATCCTCAATGACTGCTAAATTTAGGTGCTAATTTATTTTTTTTAATATTTATTTTTTAGTTTTAGGTGGACACAATATCTTTATTTTATTTTTATGTGGTGCTGAGGATCAAACCCAGTGCCTCATGTATGCTAGGCGAGCACTCTACCACTGAGCCACAATCCCAGCCCTTGGGTGCTAATTTCAATAAGGAGGATATTTGCATGGTCTTTTTATTGCAGAGTTACAAAAGAGAGGGGAAACACCAATTGCACATTGAAGAAAGATGACGATGCCTTGACCAGATAATTAAAATTAACATGAGGGACAGGTGGGCATATAGCATGTCTCCAGAGAGCTGTCTTAAGAAGGGCACAAACATCATCTATGCCATATTCTGGCCAAAAAAATATATAATCTAAGTCTAATCAAAATGAATGGTTTTTATTTTTTTAAATGTGGAAAGATTGGATTTTTCAAAAATGTCAATATTATAAAATTATAAAAGAGTAAGAAATTTTCCAGGCAAATGTGGCCCCTAAAATTTGTTGATTCTGGAAGTGAAAGGATACTATTAGATCAACTGATAAAATTGGAATAGGAACAGTAGATAGAAAAAAGTATTTTATCAATGTAAAATTATAATGTTGATACAATACACATGTAAGAAAATATCTATTTTTAGGAAATACAAACTGGCACCATATTTAGGAGTAAAGGGCCCTAATGATGTATATAACTTAAATGTTTCAGGGAAAAAAAAAAATAGGTGTGTGTTATGTTATAGAAGGGTGTACATGTATGAATATCTAAATGGAGATGGGGGAAGTTGACTAATTATCAACGTCCACTTTCCCCATCTCCATCTAAATATAAATAAGCCTTACTACTAGTAATTGGATCTGGGTAAAAGTTACACAGGTGTTGTGGGAACCCTATTAACTGACAATTTCAGTTTGCAGTTGTTTCCAGATAAGTTTAGAAAAACAAACAAAAAACAAATTTTTTCAGTCGCGGTGGCACACACCTGTAATCCCAGCACTTTGGGAGGCTGAGGCAGGAGGATCGCGAGTTCAAAGCCAGCCTCAGCAATGGCTAGGCACTTAGCAACTCAGTGAGACCCTGTCTCTAAATAAAATACAAAAAAGGGCTGGGATGTGACCCAGTGGACGAGTGCCCCTGAGTTCAATCCCCGGTACCACAAAAAAAAAAAAAAAAAAAAAAAAATTCCATTTTTCTGTTTAAATTGCAAACTCCAGACTTGCAGAGAAGATGCTTTTACTTTGATACAGTAATTATACTTGTAGAAATTTGTATTAGATATAATCAGTGTTGGTCACATACAAGATGGGTGTCCATCATTATCTTATCATAATGAAAATTTTAACCAAAATATTCAACAAAATGTAGGTGCTAGGGTTGTAGCTCAGTGGTAGAATACTCTGTCTAGCATGTGTGAGGCACTGGATTTGATCCTCAGCACCACATAAAAAAAATTAAGTAAATAAAAATAAAGGTATTGTGTCCATCTACAACTTAAAAAAAAATGTTTTTAGTTCAATAAAATAGGTCAAATTTTAGTGAAATAATATGCCTGTTAATTTAAAAATATATTTGTATAATATTTACTAACCATAAAAGCATCCAACATGTAAGAGTAGTTATTGCCTTGTATTGAGATTATAAGTGATTTGTTTTCTTTATCTTACATTTCTAAAAATATTGTAAGTTATCTAAAAATATTGTAAGTTATCTATAGTAAACATTTCTCTCTTCATTTGGATTGAAAGAAATAATAAGAAATACTTAGAAAATAAGTTCAGAAATAAAATAAAAATAAGTTTTACATTTCTGAAACTTCTCATCCAACCATTTTTATATCCGGAGTAAAAGTTGACTTGGTAACTTGCTTAAAAGTCTGGCAATTTAGCTCAAGTGAGAAAGCACCTCTGTGTTCAATCCCCAATAACCAACCTCTCCCCACTCCCCAAAAAAAGCAATCCTTAGTGTTTATTTTATTTCAGGGAAGGATACTCATTCTTCCACATCTGAGTATACTTGTCCACATGGACAGTGTTTACAAATGTAGTGTCTACTAATTGAATAGTTTCCTGACTATATGAAGTCAATTTTTCCTGACTTGATGAAGTTTTCCTTTCCCAACTTTTATATCATTCTCCTTAGTTACAAGTCATCTTCATTTTTAGTGTTACACTTTCAAGAATGCATAAATGTTTTTTTTTTCCAGAAGATTGATGTAAAGAATATTATTTATTAGTGGGACTGTTTCTTTAGGATTTAAAAAAAATTGATAAGTTGTCAAAGCTATGCTTGGAAAGAATGGCTCTGATTATAACATACATTTGGACTTAAAATATCAGGAGTATTTTTATGTGTTTTACACTTCACATTACACATAAAGGAGAGAGATTCTCTCATTTTGTTTGCTACTGAGAGTTTTCCTGTTTTACTGAAATGGTCTGAAAAATGCAGAATATTTAACCTGCAGAAGAACAGGCTATAGAATGGTTTTCCAATATACAGAATTACTCGAGTACATGACAGTCCCTTCTTCATCACTATGAGAAATAAACAGAGCATTTGAGTTTAAATTTTAACATTATGAATTTGGATTAAGGAAAGTGTCCTGAATGTGAATTACCAAAGTGGTTGTTGACTTTTAGGAACTTAAAACAAGAAAAAAATGTATGCTTTTACAACCAGAATGGACTTGACCTGACAGGAAGTAATGTTTTTTAGTCCACCCTAGTCCCTTTTAGTCTTGTAGTTTAATGATTTCCTTCTTTTAAATCCCTTTGAACTTTGATATGGTTAATTGGTGTCTTAACTATACACAGAAACAATTCAGTAACCTAATTAGTAGGAACAGTAACACTCATGAATAAGGTCCTTGAAGTAATTAATGCCATTAGAATCTTAGAATCTGCCGAATATTTACGTATGTCAGGAATCATCAACAGTGAGCTACCAAATGTGTATACCAGCATTCCTGATTTCTCTGTTTAAGCAGCTTATCTATAAGCATAAAAGAGGCATCATACTAAGTATCAGAGGTAGTAAACTTGATTGAGACATAAGAAAGTAGGAGCGAGCTTTGTGCTCGTTTTTAACATGTAGTATGCACTGACCTTAGATTCTTTTCTTGACAATTAAACCATCTAATTAACTACTCTGTATTTCCATTTTTTTATGAGTATGTGAGCTTTTTTTGTGTGTGTGTGTGTGTGGTACCGGGGATTGAACTCAGGGGCACTTGACCACTGGGTCACATCCCCAGCCCTTTTTTGTATATAGCAACTCAGTAAGACAGGGTCTTACTGAGTTGCTAACTGCCTCGCCATTTCTGAGGCTGACTTTGAACTCGCAATCCTCCTGCCTCAGCCTCCCAAGTGCTGGGATTACAGGCGTGCGCCACCGCGCCAGGCTGGAGTATGTGAGCTTTGTTACATTCTTTACACTAAACTCTAGAATTAACAGTAACCATGTGACCCAGCTTGTTTTGGTACCTAAAAACTAAAATGCATTAAAAGCATTTCAAGAACTAAGCAGTATACAAACTATAATAAAGTAACATTACAGACTCTTCAGTTATTGAGGCTTCAAATTAGAAAGTCAGGAGTGTTGATCTTGGTTTTTCCAACAAATATACTAATTGACAAAAATCATTACTGGTTTTAACTCAAACCAGAGCAGACTGAAATTTTGGAAAAGAATACTATGAATGATAATGGCTCTTTACAAACATATCAACAATTACAACTTTTTAAAAATACATTTATGTTTTTTGTTCCCTTTAAAATACTTGCTGAGACTTCTTAGTAGGCACTACTCTATGTTGAATGATAATGATGGCGTTAACAGTAATAACCAACACATTGAATTTTTACTATGCCACATCTGTTGTAAGACCTTAGTATTTAATCCTCATAAAAGTCCTGGGTATTATCACTGTTCACAGTAGTAGATGAGGAAAGCTAAGACATACATGTGTAATAATTTCTGCCACATAAAATCAAAGTATACTAGTTATAAAGAATTCAAGCCAGGTACAGTGGCACACACCTATAATCCCAGCTACTCAGGAGGAGAAGGATCTTGAGTTCAGGGGCAACTGGAACAACTTGAATATCGATCCCCACCTTTTAAAAAAAGAGAGAAAGCAAAAGTTCAATAAATCTATCACAGATTTTGTTTGTTGTATTTTGCATTTTAAATGTTAAACGGTTCGTTTTTTTTCTTATCCCATGTCTGTAGGAAAGTAATTTATAGGTCATCATTCAACAAATTATTTTGGGACCTGAAAATATTTTGAGTACCAAGAAGTATTATTTTCAGCCATAGGACACTCTGAAATACTGAGCCTAGTTTTATTCTCATGTTATATTTAGGGTTGAAGAATTTTGCATCGTAAACAAACTGAGGGTTTTTTTATTCCTCCTTTCTTTCCAATAGCTGTCTTCATAGTGATTTCTGGTTAAGATTTATAACAGTTTTCTCTGGTCAGCCTTCATTTTTCTGCTCCCATGGAAAAGTACTCATCCCATTCCATTCATGGAACTTTATATTTTACTAACTGCAAGAAAAAAAGAAAAAAGAAGTGTTGGGGGGAAGCAAGTCTAAATCTGAGCCATTATCTTTCCCAAACATGATGCCTTTAATTTGTCATTTAAAATGATCCCTAAACTGTTGCCTCTAGGTTATAGGTGACTCAACACATTCACCCTTTCTCTTCCTAGCTCAGAGGGTTGCATCATTTTCTATGATTAATCTGAACTCAGTTGGGCAGAATTCTTCTTTCATTTAACAAATTTTTATTGACCACATAGTATGTGACAGTACTATGCTGTATAACAGATATTAGTGCTGCCTTGTGCAGTTGTTTCCTGTTTATGGCATGTCTCTGAAATAAGGGATGAACAGAATGTAACTATAGTTTTTAAAGTAGAATTAGGGGTTGGAGGTGTGGCACAATGGTGAGCACTTGCCTAGCATATGCAAGACCCTGGGTTTCATCCCCAGCACCACACACACACAAAAGTAGAAACAACATCCAGTTTTCTATATTGTCAAATTTATACGTATTTATATACAAACAAGCAGGTGGACTTCCTCGTTGTTCATATACCTGTTACTAGATTGGAGTTTGCAGGCTTCTGGGTCTATGTAGAATATTGTTTAGGATCAGTAGCCTCTGAGGCTTCCACATTAAGTAAGGCTTTACTATTGCACCTACCAGAAGAATGAGTTGCTTTTCTTTTTGTCCTTTACAGGCATACCCCGAGTATCTTATCACATACCAGATCATGAAGCCAGAAGCTCCTTCACAGACCTCAACAGCCGCAGAGCAGAAGACCTAGTGAATGCCCACTGGTAAAGACCAAATCGATCCGAACCTGGGACTGGATTACAATGGATTGTTTCCAATAAAAAAGTCAATATTCTATAAATCCCTGACAGCCTAGAAATAAGCTGTTTGTCTTTTATAAAGCATTGCTATAGTGATGAATATAGTATGAGTAACTGATACATACTCAACTGCTACTGTTCCCTTTGAGGAAATGTTTACAGGGGCGGCCTTTTAACATATCTCAGGCTCATTTCCATTGCAGTTACCCATTTCTAAAGCAAGGTCGCTTTGATCTATACTTGGAAATGGAAAAAAAGAGAAGATATACCGATACTGTTTCAAATGTTCACAATTCACACACTACATTTGCTTTTTTAGATATGGCATGTGTATGTAGCAAATATACACATATGACAGGCTCATTTTTAATTTTGTTTATTTTATTTTTTTGGTTATTTTGAAAATGAGCCAGAGCCTTCCTGAGGATATTTTGCACAAAGTTACACTGACTAAAATCATTAACAGTGCAGCCCAAGCTTCTGGCCGAGCAAAATTCTATTTCCGCATTTTGTGTTTGATTTTGTATCTGTCCTTCTTGATAACATAAATAGAAATGAAAAGGAAAAGCATCAAGTTTTAAGTTTCCTTTAATGAATTGGCCCATCTTACAAGAGAGCTCCCAAGTTGAGAGACGTCAAAGCTGGGGACAACTACTTGCTCTTTCCAATACAAGCCCGCTGCAGGGTTGTTCAGGACAGTGCTGGAAATCCCAGAAGAGCACAGCCAGGGAAATGTTTGAGTGAGGGGATTATGACTTCAGTTCCCAGGTGAAATGACTAGGGAGGCTGGGAAGGAGGAACAGCATTAAGAATAGAGAGGACCATGTGATTCTCTATCAGTGTAGCCCAGAAGGAGCGACAGGACTCCTCAGAGAATAAATAAATATTCCCTTCACTTAATCTGTACCACCAGAATCTGTCGCCCCCAAAATTAGCTGCCTTATTTCCAAAGTCAATGGAATTATTGTACTTCATTAGAGTCCCAAAAGTTATTACTTTATTATCTCTTTAGTTTAGAAAGATCCTATGTAGTAAATAGATGTACACAAATGCAAGAACTTTTTTTTACTCCAGATTTATTTTGAGTGGCATGCCTCAAATAGTTTATAAAGATCCCTGCACTTAATTTTTGAATCATTGCTTCAAACTTCTTAATATATTTAGACAAGGAAAACAAAAATTGAAACCAAAGCCTTTCAGTTATTTTTTTAAATGAAGATGGTAGAGAAGTACCATACTGTTTTCTTTGTGAAAGTACTGCTTGTTTTAATCAACAGTTGCCAAGTGCACATTGACACTTAACAAAAAATTATCTCCTACAGTTCTTACACTTGCCCTGTTCACCTTAATTTTCAAAATGAAATTGTGTGCATTGTTTTATTTACTTGACATGCTGTACATCTACTCAGCTCTGAAGCAAAAGAAGCATAAACATGGTAGGAAAATGGGAAAAAAGTATGACACAAACTTGCCATTTCAATTTAATGTCCTAAAAACTAATCTGGGTTTGTTGTTGTTGTTGTTATTTTAATGCAGGGTGATGAAGCTGTGACCACCTTTAATCCCCAGAAGTAAAATAAAATGGTTACATGTAAAATTTCTAGAAATAGGTCTTGAAATACACATTTTGCTCTCTCCTCTCTCCCTCTCCCTCTCTCTCTCTCTCTCTCTTTTTTTTTTTTTTTTTTTTTTTTTTTTTTTTTTTTTTTTTTTTTTGCTTGAGTCCATTGCTACTAAGCATCCACAGACTAGTTTAAATTTTGTAGCTGAATCTTGCATGGGTCCTCAAAATTAAATCAAGAATATTAACCTCAGTTGTTGCTTCTATTGACGTTTCAGACCCAAGCTGGGTGTTTGTGTCTTGGCTACATGTTTAATAGCACTAGAAGTTCATATACAGCTTCCAAAATTGATACTAAGAGGGTTTTTTTTTTTTCTTCCTTCCCTTCTCTTTTGCTGTGTGTAACAAAAGGTTGAAGAAATTGCCATCTGTGTGGTTTTCAGTAGCTGTGAAGTGTGCATTACTTGCCCCATCCCCCAACATAGTTTTAAATGGTAAACACAGCTGTGATTTTTAGTTACATAAAAGAGTTAATATGATATAGATATGGAAAACTTAATAGCTTCATTAAAAAGATAAACCACTATCCAACTGTGGTTATATGTTGTGTTGTTTCCATCACACTGACCAGATTAATGGTTGTGTCCGTTTTAAACTTGAGCCTTACACTTGGGAAAGTGAACTGTGGTTCATTATTTAAACTGCCAGTGTTATATGTCTGATGTTTTGTGTACTGAGGAAAGATGCTGGGGGGGGTGGGGGATGTTTGCAGTGCCTCTGGTCTTGTTATCATTCAAGTGTACAGTAGTTTTTGAAAGAATATTCTTATATTATCTGCTGAAGAATGTGGGTTAAGGAAGATATCATAAGAACCAAGACATTTTTTCAGAACTTGAAAACCAAGTGTCATCATGAATATGCTCAAAAGTTGGTAAAAATTGATTACATTTGGAAATTACATTTCCAAAGTAGTGAGAAGAACCTCTGGCATTAAATTAAGCTGAAATATATTTAATTTCTTGTGTCTGCAATATATGGAACTACTAGCAAGTTCAGGACTTCCCTGAAATGGCCCCTGTTTCTCAACCAAATGGAAGAGAAAATCTGAACATCTCCACCAGTTTTACCACAGCTGTAAATCAAAACTGGACCTGATGGTTCCAGTTTACCAGGTTTTGGCCAGCTGGATACATAGACATAAATTAAGTGCCCTAGACACTTTGCTCCTTGCACTTGACCTTCACTTTTCCCTAGATTGCTAGTCAGGAATTTAAAATAGCTCAAAACATTACCTTTGATCCCATTCAGTGTCCTCCTTTCTTCATCTTACAAAAGAAATCTAGGTACCTCTCCATTTTCATATCAAACCAGAACTTGGAGGCCTCATGCACTCTCTTCACAGAAGATTCTGAACAAATGACAGTATGGAACCCAGAGCTTAATTCTATGCAAAATAACAGCAGTACAACCAAGATTGTTATTTTCCTTTTCATTCTTGAAGCTTAGAATTTCTAGCTTTTCAAATAGCATAAGTAGAATAAACAATACCAATATGTTTTCATGAACCAGCATCTTTGTGCACCTTTGAGCCTGATGTTAGTGATATCCCCATGCTCTCAAAATAGCAAAGCACATTAAAATATACAGAGAAATGTCTGAATGTGACAAGCAAAATAAGTAATATAGATTAACATTTTATCATAGACATTATAAAAATAAAATAAAATTTTGGTTAACACTAGAAGACAACCTAAGAATGCAATAAGTTGTCTAGGTTTTTCTCTATTGCAGTATATTTTCCTATTGCACGAAGGATTATTAGATATTGCTCCCCCTCCCTTTTTAAACACATGCACTGTCTGGATTCCTGTAAATGGCCTTGCAAACAGAAATGGTGTATTTTTAATTACCTTTCCCCAGTGTGTTCACATCCCGCTAGTGTGATAGCTATGAAAACCACCTTCTTATTGTATTTTCTGTCATCTTAATTATCTTGCGTAGAGTTACAGACTTTAGTCATTTAGCTTATATTCAAAACCAACATTTAAATAGGGTTTCACGTGTCAGAAATTTATTTAAAGGCTGAAATTAATTTTGTTTGATGTCAAATCAGTGACAGAAAAATGAAAGTAATGTTTGAGCTATAATTTGACACATCTAATATATGACAAGGTAATGCATTCAAAAAATACCATCCTAAAAAGTGAGGCTTCTTAAGCAACTCATGCATTCTGCAATTAATAAACAAGTAAATATTTCTTCATAAGAAAGCCTTAACTGAGGCAGAAACTTTTTAACCTTTTATATTCTAATAAATGAAACACTCTAATTGCACTTCTTAGTGTTGAAAGTGTCCATGAATCAGGCATGTCTCCATGTATTTCATACCTGTTAAGCTTATTTCATAAGTAATACTCCCTTACCTACAGTGAAGCTGATGTAATCAGTCCATTCCAGTTCCTTCACATCTAAAATTCTTCAGCTACCGGACCTTCTGGTTTGGAGAAATGCTAGAAAGACTTCAAAGTCTGTCAAGTTGATATGTAACAACTTAATATCTTGCAGAATTTGAGACATATGCAAGTTGTTTTTTAATCATTTTAAAATATAAACTATGTTATATTACACTGAAAACCTTTCAGAAGCTGAAGATTTTATATACTATGTAAGACCAAATATTGTTATGCTGTGACCAGCTTTAGTCTTCTGCCTAGAGTTTGGCCTCCTATGAAATGGTACACTGTGGAAAAGATGTATTTTGACTCTTCATTCTTTCACTTTCTCTTTTCAGCTTTACACTTCATATTGCCACATCTACCCTACCACCATCCTTTCAAAGAGTTTTCTTTCATCCTCCAGAATTCAGATTATTTTTTATCTGTATACTCATTTCCATAGACATCTATGAATGCCCTTGGTTGATTCAGAGCTTTGCAGAGAACTGCAGTTAAACATTAGTAGTGGGATGTAACTCACACACCCTCTCACCTCTCCCAATGTTCTGGATGAAAATCTAGAAACACCTCAGTGAAATGAAGTTAGTAGCCTAGACCCAGGAGATGACCTTGACCATATAACCATTGTGTTCATTACATAGAACACTTAAACTCTTCATGTGCATATAATACCTGCTTATGCTCCCATTGTTTTAAGCTTATCTTTGTGGTAAGTAATATTTGTCTTTGTCACCTACAAAACTGAAAAGGTACTTTGATCAACAAGGTTTCTCAAAAACATTTACAAAACCAGCTTGGAGGAAATCTAGAGTGTTTCCTGGCAGCAGCATTTAGAGTAATAATTGTATTTCTCATTGTGATGTTAATCTGTGTAAGTAACCAATGTAGTGACCCTTTGGTTTGTTGTTATTGGTGTTGTTTTTATTTTTAGTCTGTGACCCACCAGTGGCAGGGTGTTCCAACCCCTGCCCCTTTCTTTTTTACATTTGTCTGTTTGTTGGATTGTCAGATAAAACTCAAGATGCCCAGTTAAATTTGAATTTCAGACAATTTTTTAGCTTAAGTACATTTCATTCAAAATTTGGCATATCCTTATCATAAAGAAAAAAAAACTATTCAATGTTTATGTGAAATTCAAATTTAATTGGACACCAGGGGTTTGTCTTTGTTTTTCTAAATCTGGCAATTCTACTGATTTGGTCATGGAAAACCACTTACAGCATGTAAATTCTTCTAGTCTTCATTATTGTTTGCCTGGAATAGAAGACCTTTTTTCTCTCACCCTCTATTTATTTCCAAAAGAGGGCATCAAGGAACTTTACCTGCCTCCATGGTGGGTTTCTATTTAAAACATCTTTGTGATCATATTTAACCTGTAATTGTGCTTTGGCTTAACGTCTAACTTACAGTACTTGTAATTGATTAATATTCAATAAAAAAAATTTGTAAAGTATACTGTGTGTCGATAACAGGTCTTAAGTGTTTTCCTTTTATTTCAGCCTGATCAACCCCACACAAATGACCTGAAATGATTACATTTCACATAACAACAACACCACTCCTTCTGTTTTCCTAGTAAGATCTGGTTTTGAGGTGCCTTATCCTCACCTTAGCCTGTGTGGGAGTTAGGAAAATATAGCAATGGCAAGAGAAACATGGGTTCCTTTAAGAAACATCTCTTAAAAGGTGGTGGACCAGAGTCAGAGCTCACACCAGTTCAAAGGGCAGCTCATAGGACCTCATGGGTGGACTGCTCAGAGGCATTCTATCCACCTCTCACACTGGAGGAGAGGGAAGGGGAAGAAAACCAACTTTTGGCATGGTAAATATTAAAGACCTGTTGCTGCCTTAGGCAACGATACCGCGGGAAAGAAATCGAAGGCAGACTGGGAATGAGTAGTCCCTTTATTGTTGCTTCTTCTTCTTCTCTATCTTCTCTCTTCTGACCCTCCTGATTCCCCCACAGTCTCTTTAAATACTCTTTACCTTAACAAGCATACACGTGTCACAAGCTCAACTTACAGGTGCGGTACACAGTGCCCACGGGCACAGAAAGATTCTTAGTCAATTACATTAAGGTCAGGTGTAAACAAGTAAACGCCTCCTCTTGGCTCTCAGCCAGCCGCCATCTTAGCTACTTCCTCATTAAAGGCTCTTACAAAGACCTAACCAGTGCCTGGCATAGAGAATGGGTGACATTTTACCATTTCTTCCCCCCTCTTTTCTCCATACTTAGTGATCCATTAGGTAGCAAACTTGAAGCTAGAATTCTTTACCAAGGGATTGTCAGAATCACAAGGAGACTTGGAAATTACTGTTGGTGAGCCCATGAGATGAGACAAGTTTCTTCTTTTTGTTTTCCCTGAGCCACATCCCCAGCCCATTTTTTGTTTTTATTTTGAAACAGGGTCTTACCCCTTTAAGACTCGGCATGTTACTATGTACCAACCTCTGACTGTGTGGAGTCTCAGTATGTAGAAATGAAAACACAAAGAGTTAATGCCATTATGTGATTTTATGTCACCAGTGTCTCATGAGATCAAATTCTAAATGCCTTTAGACTCAGGTGCTCTGCTTTCATTATTCTGTTTAAAAAAAATAGAATGTCTGAATTGTGCACAGAAAGCAAGTGGACTATAAAATAACAGAATTTCAACAACTTGATTTGGCTTTATGATACAGAAATATCTCATTTTATAGCTCAAACCACTGTGGGTGATGACTTAGCTAAAGGGCAGAGGCACAAGGCTACAAATCACTTGCTAGACTGGATTTACTTCTAAAGAAAATCATTTGCAAGAAAAAAAAAATCATCAATATAAAAGGATGGATGTTTCTTAGGCAGCAAATTTATAGAACTGTTTTTTAATTCCATTGCCTGCAGTGCTTGGGTTCTTGTAACACATCTCAAGAGTAGAGGCAGCTTGTCCTATTTATAGCACATTAAACCTTTATCTTTTGGTTTGGCTCACTCCCTCATTTTATGATCATAAGACAGCTCAAAAGACCTCCATGCTAAAGGAGCCCCTAATTCTACATTGGAAATAATAAAGGAGATAATCTGCTCCCATCAAATTAGGACCTCACTGCTAGGGTTTCTGGTTGGCATCTGCTCTGAAGGCCTGCCTGGACATAGGAAAAGGAAGTAGAAGAGGGTGTGTGTCTTTCATTTTGGCCAATTTCCACCTGTCCTATAGTGCTAATAAAACTGCTTCAAATATGGTAGTAACATGTTAATTTTGTTAATTGGGTTTTCTACATACTTTTCCTGGCTAAGAATTATTTGCAAAGTAAATCCATTTACTTTCATAATTTTGCTTACAAGTCAGAAGTAATACAAAGTGTAAAATGTAGGTAACCATGGATTGGATCATTGAGGGCATGAAGAGGGCAAAGTTGTCTGGAAACCAGTGTCTGCCACAGACCTGTAGGTTGCTTCATAACTCCATGAGTGCTATGTGCCCCTACTTTTGTATTCACTAAACAGAAGCACTATCTGCCAAATAATTTGGAGAATATCAGAGTTATACAAATCAAATGCTTTTGAGGTGCTAGGAGAAAATGAAAACACAATGAGTGTAGGTGACTAGATAAGTCTGTTAATGCAACTAATTTGTTGAAACACTATTTGGATTAAATAAGACCGCTAGTCTGCACTTGCTAGCCATTGGATCAATGCGTGGTTTCTTTACCCTCCCAGTGCCTGTCTTCTCCTCTTTAAAAATGAGTACACTTATTACTACGTTTCATAGTCTCTGAAAAATGGACTAATTTTATAGTAAGTCGTTTTTGGTTTTGGTTTTTGTAATCCAAAAACTGACTCCACCATCCTTCCCACTCCTGAAGAGAAAGCACATAGTTGGTCAGAAAAGGAGATTAGAAGTAGTAAAATCTGCATAATTGGCTTAAACCCCTTAAAGAATTTTCTGCTGGATTGAAGCCCAGGGTGCTGCAGAGTAGAAACAGAAGTCCAAAATCAGGTCTAAGGTTTTGGTTGCTCCCTATAGATGCAGTATGAGAGTGGAGAGTTTTATAGGAATTTACTACTGGAGTATCATCTGTTGTCAGTGAGCATGGTACAATGCATTTACACAAATACTCAGAAAAGATAACCTAAAACGATCAGGATTAAACTTTGGAAGACTACCACAGACCCAAGGCAAATGTAGGGGAAGGAGTTGGGAGAGGAGGCATCTCACATCCAGTAATGTGTCTATGCATTCAAGAAGAAAAGTATCCAAAATGTGATGAAAGTAACCTATCACATCTTTGATAATGGGATGACTTGTCCAGTGGGGATTTTCTAAAATTTGAGCAAAAAAATATAGCAGAAAAGAAGAAACAGATCTGAGGTATCCTAGACCTGGCAGTATAGTAAGCAGCTTAGTTGTTGAGTTGAATCTGATTCAATTATCACCATCTAATAGTGTTATCTCATGGTGATAGCCAGGAGTGAGAGAAAGGCAAAAGATTTATTCAACAATTATTTTAATTGAACTCTGGAAAAGTTAACTAGTTAGTCATGATGAATATTATTTTTATTGTCAGTTATTGTTTAGCTATCTGTGTGTGTCTGACTTATTTCTCTGATCAGATGGTTCTTTTTTTTTTTTTTTTTTTTTTTTTTTTTAATGGCAGGGGCCATTGGATCCCCAATAGAGCCTTACTTAGTGCCCTGAACATTAGTTCTATTTTCAGACTGCACTTGGCAAATCAATCTTTAATAAAAAGGGTGTGTAGATGAGTCCTGGTGAATCACCCTAAGCTGTAAATGGATGAAGATGCAAATGGAAAATAACATTGCATAGACTGAAGATTAGAATAGGTCTTTAGAGATCATCTGGTCTAGCTGCATTATTTTGTTGATGAATGTAAGAAAAAGAAGGTGAATGAGAGTAGTGAGAGGAGTATGTGTGGAGTTGGTATGGGCTGAGAAAGGGCAAGAGGAACCTGCTAGGTCCTGGAAATATTCCATATCTTGTTCTGGGTAATGGCTACATAAGTGTATACATACATAAAATTCATTGAGCTCTACATTTAAAATTTGCACAATTGAAGTTATACCTCAATGTTTTTAAAGGGGGGAATCTAAAAAGTTGATTGGAATCTGTAACTGTGTGAATGGGACTTGATAAAACTTTGACTTAAGTGGGCTATTCATGGGTAAGTACCTTCTGTTGATGTATTTTGATAATATATTTTGGCAAGTTGTTTTGTACATATCAACAACCTGATTACAAAGTTTATATAGAAAGGAAAAAGACCCAGAATATCCTACACAATCTTAAAGAACAAAGTTGGAAGACTGATATTACCTAACTCCAATATTTATTATAAAGCCATGGTAATCAAGACAATATGGTACTGGTCAAGGAATAGTCAATCAGATGAGTGGAACAGAGTAGAAGGCCCAGAAATAAATCCACATAATCAATTGATCTTTGGCCAAAGAGCAAAGGCAATACAGAGGACAAAACAACTAGACAACCACAGGCCAAAAAAAATGAATCCTGTGATAGACTTTATGTACCTTTCCAAAACTAAAATGGTAGCAGATTTAAATGTAAAACACAAAACAAACTCCTGGAAGATAACCAAGAAAATAAGAGGATGGCTTATGGCCATCACTTTTTTTTAAGCTAAACATCAAAGGCATGTCCATGAAAGAAAGAATTGATAAGTTTCATTAAAATTTAAAACTTTTGCTGTGTGAACAACATTGTCAAGTGAATGAGAAAACAAGCCACAGGTTGGAAGAAAGTATTTGCAAAAAGTACATCTGTTAAACAGCTAATCCAAAATAGAAAACTTATAAAACTCAACAAGAAGAAAATGAACAAAACGATCAAAAAGCAGACCAAAGATCTTACTAAACATCACTGTAAAGATACACAGATGGCCAATAATCATGAAAATTTGTTCATCATAATGTATCATCAGAGAAATGCAAATTAAAACAAATATATGGAGACAGAAGTCCAAATGTGAATAAGCAGAGCACAGAGGATTTTTAAGGCAGCAAAACTACTTTGTATGATACAGTGGATACATATTGTTATACATTTGTCAAAACCCATAGAATGTATACCAGAAGTGATCCCTGTTATAAACTATGGACAGTGGGCAATGATAATGTCTTCTTACAGATTCATCAACTGTAACAAATGTGCTACGATAGTGGGGAATGTTGACTGGTGGGAAAGAGAGAGGCATATAGGAATTCTGCGTACTTCCTGCTCAATTTTGCTGTATTCCTAAGAGTGCCCCTAAAATAAATAAATAAATAAATTTAAAAGTGTGTTTTTTAAAGAGAGACACAAAGGATAGAAAAGGCCATGCTGTGCAGCTGTGGAGAACCTCCCCTAACCACCTGGTAAAAGCCCAGGCTACATTCTGATGCACAGTGTAGCTCAGGTGCTCATCTCTGAACCTTGCCCTGTGCAGAGTAAGTAGAATTATGCTTTTTAATTTAGGCCTGACTCAGGGGTAGAGTCAACTTCCCCTGAGGCATGTGGAAGAATGGATATATCCATGAATCAAAGTATTGAAGAATGAGAATTGATCTTTGGTGAGCAGCAGAAATAGCAAGGGAACATTATGATGAGTGATCCTTCGAGGTCAAGTTCAGTAGCTTCTCACAGAACTCCCATATTACAGTGAGTGGGGAGCCAGTTTCCTAGTTACTGTCTGATAAGACAGATGTCCTGCTGTCACAAGTGACCTGAGCTCCATTTTCAGGTCATCCTGGCTCCTTTCTGTTGTCACTAGGAGATTCCAGAACACAAGTGGGAACTTTGCCAATTCCAGAATCCTGGACCTGGCTGGAAGGAATCCTTTATAAACAATTATGAAACCCACAATATCAAAGGTGATAGCTTTCTCTAAAGTTTTCTCCTCCAGGAGGTACTTGGGGGAAGTTGACCACTTTGCCTGTTTCTAATCTCTCTCTCTCTGCCTTTGCCTGTCCTGTCCCCTCACTACTAACCCTCCATGAAAGAGGAGACGCTGGCCCAGCTGGTTAGAACTGAGGACATCCATTGGCTCATTGGACTACGTTTCTTCCATCAAGTGGGGTTCCTCTACCTCAAGATGAGCACGTTTCTCTTGTTCTTTCTCCTGCCATAGTCTGTACCTTCCCCTGTCCCCCCACAACTAGGAAGGTTATCTAGTGTGGGATCTGTGTCTTTTGGGATAAGAAGAGGGCTAGGCTGAGTAACCCAACTCAGTTCTTACAAAAAAATCCCATCATTGGAAGATAACTAATAACTACCCATTTGATATATGGTATTTATTTTTAACACTTTCGGCATGAATGTTTCAGTCTGAAACTCCCCACCCTCGTAGAGGTGTGACCTCAGAGTACCAAAGGCAGGAGTTTTTGCATGGGCTCAGAGATGTCTGCAAAGCTCCCCTATATTACAGTGATGGAGAATTCCAGTACACATTTCTAGCTGTTTGCTCTCCATGTCCTGCACTTGCTTGGTGTCAGTGTCACTTACTGTACAAAAGAAAGATGCCTCAAGTGGATGCAGAGACACAAGAAGCTTGCACAAGAGCAGACTTAAGGTGAGCTCTGCAGGAATAGGGGGTCTGAAACTAGTAAGTACTTTTGAGCGTTCCTTGCCTCCGTTTCCTCCTTACACTGCTTTTACAGCTCTCTACTTTCCTACATTTCTTTGTCTAGGGATGGGTTTGTCTTTTTTTTTTTTTTTTAATATTTATTTATTTTGCTTTAGTTGTACACAATGTGTTTATTGTTACGTGGTGCTGAGGATCGAACCCAGGCCGCACACATGCTAGGAGAGCACTCTACCGCTGAGCCACAATCCCAGCCTGGGTTTGTCTTTTTAATGTTTCTGGATAGATGAAGCAGGTACACAATAAGCAGCAGCATGCATGATTTCTGGGAGCTCTGATCCACACCGTGGCTCCCCCAAGCATCTGCGATCTTGACCAATTAATCTTTCTCTGCCTCCCTGTCCTCATCTATAAAACAGAGATTGTATTAGGACCCACATCTTATTAGGGATGTAGATTAGGATTATCTGTGGACTGACTCCAAGGAAGTGATAGTGGCTGCCTGGAGTGCTCTGTTGAGATTCAGTGACTACCTGAGCCTACATGGGAAATGAAGAGTAAGAAATAAGGATTATAATAAGACACTACTAATTTCCTCCATAGGAATTAGTATCTGTCGCAGGAGCAGGAAGAGTAAGCAGCAGCGTGGCCACCATGTGACCCACTCTAATAGGGAGTTGGACCTGAATCCTTCTGCTGCTCAGTTCGACGTACTTTTTGTTGGATTACAGGAAGAATTGACACAAGATCCTCTGTGTCAATATGTAGGGTGCACCCAAATCCACCTGGGAACTTTGGAAGACCTAATCTTCCACACCCCAGGTGCCAAAACCCCATCAGAAGTTTTGGTTCTTGGATGCTATCTCAGATGACAGTTACATCTGTATGGAGGGTGACACTTGCATGTTTAGGTTTTCTAGATAACTGTTCACTGGTGTTGTACAAATGGCTACTACAAACATGTTTTGGCTTTCCTTCCAAGGGAGTCCGTTTCCCCTTATTTGAATCAGAGCAGGCTTACAACTCTTTGACCAATATAGTAGAACATAAGTAACATGCTGCGATTTCTGAAATGAAATCATAAGTGCAACCAGCCCCAGTCACTCTGCTCAGGCTGGCTGAAACTGACCTGAGGAGCCTTCCTTACCTTCGTGTCCTATGCTTGGCACACAGTGGATTCTTGGATGAAGCATTCAATTTTCCCTCTCTCTCTCCACTACTGGAGAAGCCAGATTGTTAAACATGGATATCAGCTTTCTTCTCTTACCTGCCTTGAATGGTGTTCAGGAGGGGAAAATGGGCTCACTGCTCTCACCAGCCAGTCTCCAGTGCAAATGCTACTAAGTGGGCAAGATCCTTCAAGGTCCCCAGATTCCTCCCCTTCTGAGAGCGGCATGGTTTTCAAGGAAACATTAAACCAAGGCAGAGGTGGTTGAAAATGTATTTATTTTTCTTCAAATGATCTTTTCCAAGCAATAAATAAAAACAGACATGTTTACTTTTCTAAAAAAACAAAAACAAAAAACAAAAAAAAAATCCCCTAAACTATATACATCCTACAGAAATACAGACATATCAAATGTAGAAATGACATCACTCTTAGAGATGGGGCTATTTACACAAGTTACAAGTATTGCATTGCTGTCCTTTAAGAAGTCTCTTCTTGTATGACTCAAACTCTTAGGAAGGGCAGGGTAGTGGAGGAAAAGGTACTGATTCAAAAAGGCACCCTCCATCTTTCTTGATAGACAAGAAAGTTCCAAGGAGAAACAACACCCAGACACAGTACCGTGTCCGCTAACTGCACTCCCCAGATCAGCTGGCTTTGGAGGGTGCCCCAACAGGGCACATGAAAGAGTGCCCCGTTCAGGAACACCCAGGAGAAGCCATCTCATCCTTCAGCAGGACTGGAACTGGCAATGAGACCATACCCCAAGCCAATGACAACCCGTGGCTGTGGTTCTGTGAGACAAGTCAGCTCTGGGTTGGCAAAACCCACCTGCAGTGGCACTCCGCCCTCCAGGGAACAAGGCGGTCTCCTTAACTTGGCAGTAGATGAGACGCGCCTAGGTCCCACCCTCAGAAATTGTGGTTGACTTGGTCTAGAGTAACCTGGGCATCAGGCTTTTGAGGATCCCTGGGTGTTTCTAATGGGCAGCCAAGATGAACCACTGCTCCTCTACTACAGCTTCATGGCCACCTCCCAGCCTCCAGCCTCTTCCCCTTATATTTAAATTGAGTCAACCATCACCCTTCCCTCCCTCCACCTTCCCAAAGACTTATAGATTTTTTTTTTTTTTTTCTCATGGCTTACCAACTTTGTTGAAAGCAGCACCTGAGCACAGTGGCCTCCAGAAGGAAGGAATTCCCAAAGCAGGGAGCTACCACCCACCTGCTCACAGTGCTTCTGCCTAATAGTGCTCTGTGCAAAGACCAGTCCATTTCCTTCAGAGCTTCTCCAAACACCCCAGGGGTCAGACAAGATCCCGTGAAGGAATCAGCAGCTTTCTTTACGGGCCTGCCTTGTATGGCCAACAAAGCTGGTAGTCTGTGAGTGTGACCATGCTTTCTGGCCATTACAGAAATTTCCCATCACCAAAAGTCACTTTATGGGAGACAGCTGCCTACGGAAACTCACTAACCATTTGGACTGACCCTGCAGTAGCATCTTTATTAGAGCTCTTCCAAGTCATCAAAGAGGCTTCTGGTGGGAGAACAACAATAAAAAATGTCCCCTTTTTCAATCACACCAATGTTCTATTTTATTTCTAAGAGTTGGGGACTCATGCCGTTATCAAGAAGAAAATGACTATAAATAGTGGTTTGTCATTGTGATAGAATTGACTTGAATTGGGAAGTAGGAGAAAGACATCTGGAAGTCGTCCTCAGTTCCCACTGTCTGTGTGACTGGGACCCAGTCTGGGGAAACAGGACAGATTTGGCAAATGTACACTCACTGTATGAAAAGGGAATCTGTTTTTCAGGCTGCCTGTCCTCCCCGATCCCCCATGGCCTTTTTAGCTGAGACTGCATTCTCCACCAACCATGAAGTGACTTCCAGGAATCAAGAAAAAGTGGAATGTCCAACCATGCCATCTCTCCATGGGTCCACTGCCCAGAAACCCAGCCCCATCATGCCTTTCTACCAACTAACTGTTCAGCCAAGCAGCTCCCAGGGAAGCAGGGCACCTCTGGCTTTTCTAAAAACAGGAAGCCTCACCCGAAGGTAGGGCTTTGAGACAGGCAGACAGGATGAATGATGCCAACACAGGTTCACAGTTCATGGAAGGAAATGTAGTGAACCTGGGCCTGTCTGTGATGCTGGGTGAGAAAGAGCATTCCAACACGATTGTGACATTGAGGCTTGAAGTTATTTATGGGTGAGCAAGAATGTTCATTGAGATCTAGACTCTCAAAGGGCTTTTAAAAATGCTCTCATTTCTAGACAAGTTTGCAATGACCTCTAGTCTGGCACTCCATAACAACACTGTTCCACAACACTACAAATGAAATGACATGTAACTTGTTCCCTCCTCCCTCCCCCCTCCCAACCCTCCCCACAGAAATATTCCTTCTCCCTCCAAAGCCATTCCTCCATTTGGAAAGACTCCTTAAAATGGCATTAGTCCAAGTCAAGATTCAACATGGCTCCCATGATGTACTTCACAGGAGCCCGCAGCAGGCAAGGAGTCTGCCCCACCCCACCCCACCCCACCAGTGTGCTCCTGCCCTTCTAGACTTCAAGGAGACCTAAAACGTGGCATCCCCTTTTAGATTCAAAAGAGGGCCTTCGAAAATATTCTTCTAACAGGAATTTAATTATGGAAGAATGTATTGACATATTTCAAGTAAACTCCCTAAAATTAAAAACTATAATTTATGCAAAAGAGAGATGATGGTGCTTCAACTTACAAAAGGATTCATTTCAGGTATATCTTTAGTAATCTTTACCCCTCGTGGTCTTGCCAAACGGTTCACTGAAGAAAAATCTGAATTGTACCCAATTTACCAGGAGCACCTTTGGGCCTGTATCACAGACAATAAGCATGTCCTAGATAGGCCTATGAGAAAAATGCTCCAAACACCAAAAACTCATCAAAGAGAAAAGGTTGTATGGTTGTGGTCTATGTGCCCAGGAACCAGCAGCACAAGTAACTAAAAAGTAGTCCTCTCCCTTCCTCCCCCCTCCCACCCCATCCTGCCTGCTTCTCAGTGGCAACAAATTCGAGATCCTTACCTGACTTGCACACACCTACAGGACACCATCCACCTCCTGGCCACTTGGACATTTGCATGCTACCATGTTCCACTGTTTGAGATCAACATAATTATATTCTAAATCCACTGTCACTGGACTCCTTGTACATACATACTCTGAGGAAATTCTTAATAAATACTTTTATTTATTATTAAGCACAATTATTCACCTGTTGATGAATAATTAGAAAGGAAAACCATATCCTAGATTTCTTTTAAAAAGCAAAATTCCGGTGACGACAACAACAAAGGACAAGCACACAGAACCAGGCACTTCTGGCAAACTTGTTTTCTTCTCCCCCCCCCCCCCCCCCCACTTAATAAAACTGGATGGGCACATTTGCCAGGATCTGTGGATTTCATAACTTCAAGCCTTATTGATTAAAAAAATGAGGTAAGAAATTTCTACCTGAAAAGTAAAACTGACACATAAACCAAACCAAGGTCTTCCCTGGCTGCCGAGGCAGCCGTTATTGCTCTAAGTTGGAGTGTTTTGTTTGTTTGCTTTTAATGTGTATTCAAAGTCCTTATTGCCATTCTAGCTGGCCCCATGGTCGGCCAAGGAGAAATGGATGGGGAAGGAGCTTCGTCACCTGCCCCCAGCTGGTCAGTCCCTACTTGCTGCCCACACAGGTGGCGCTCCCAAAGCTGGCTGCCAGCCAACCCTGGTTCCCGGGGGTTGGGAGACTGGCTCTAACAGCTGGGGGAGGTAGTGATGGGGCTATGCAGGTATGGCAGGCTGCTGGGGGCCGAGTGCACACCCACGGAGACAGGGAAGCTGAAGACAAACTGTGAGGTGGGGGTGGGGGTGGCCTTGCCCCGCTCCCGCAGCGGGCCGGAGGGGCTGGCGGCCTCCGCAGCGCAGGTTGTGGCCAACACCTGGGACTCAAACTGCAGCAGCTGCCCCATGAAGCTGAAGTTGGGCGAGATGATGCTCCGGCGCTGCTTGACGAACTCAAAGGCCTCCTCCAGCCTCACCCGCTTCTTCATCATCAGGTAAGCCAGGCAAATGGTGGCTGAGCGGGAGATGCCCGCCTGGCAGTGCACCAGCACCCGACCGCGGCAGTCCTTCACTGCATCTGGGGCAGAGATGGAGCGGGATTAGGGCGGTCAGCAGGCCTCATACTTCCAAGTGGCTGGTGCATGTGGCCTAGGCCAGGCTGTGGGGGTAGCAGTGCTAGACTGGGGAGAGGAGGAAGACTCCAGAATTCCACCTGTTCTAGGGTATTTTTGAGACTTAATCAAAAAGGCACTACACTTGGAAAAACTGCATGATAAAGCCAGTTAGATCCCTCCATACATTGGAGGATTTTCATTTATATTCTCCTTGTCTTCCTTCCCGTGAAAAAAAGTCTTAACTACCTATACACCTGGAGACATGCAAAAAGATTCCAAGATGGGCCAAGGAACTGACCTTTTCATCCCTGCCCCACACAACACCCAGTGGACAGGCCTTCCTGTTGGGAGCAGGGGAAATGAGCATACTCTGATACCTAGCCTGCTAAGTCCCACCCACAACACCCAAGCTCGCAGTGGTTTCCTCTCATGTTCCCCCACTGGGTTCTGGGACCCAGTTCCCCAGGTCTGGGCCCACCTACCGATGTACTCGATGGCTTCCATGAACCAGGAGCCAATGTCGGCCTTGTGGTTATCTTCCACTGGGATGCACTTGTACTGGTAGTGTCCTTCAAAGTGGTTTGGGCAGTCCGAGGAGACGTTCAACAGGGCTGTGATCCCCAGGGCATCCAGCATGTCTCTCCGGGCAGCATGGTAGGCACTGCCGAGGTAGAGGAATGGAAGGATCTCCACAGGACCCCCCTGCACCAAAAGAGCACAAAGGCACCCAAACGAGGTGAGTGTAGAGCAACCAGGGAAAGGACTGCAGTGCCCAGACCAGTCCAAGGTGGGCTTTCTGGGCCTGGGGAAAACGCCTGCTGGATACAACCTTTCTGCTTTCCCCTTCCCCTCTTGGAGCTCTAAGGGGGTGACAGGCCTCGGCAGGGCTCTGCCACCCTTTCACTCTGCTGGTGGGTAGAGGAGCCAGGACAGGCCCAGCCTTATGGGCTCCCCCCTTGCTTAAGTGGGCTACCGCCCCATGATAAGCAAGGTAGCAGGCACCACACTGGCTTCACTGTGCCACCTGCAACATTAGGAGTTTCCACCTGCCAGTCATCAAGCTATCTGTTGTATAGTTGGATATATAGAATTTGGTTGGATATATCTTCATTTAGCACATCAGAGACAGATGCCATCTTGGTCTCACAGACAAAAGGGAGGGTCATGGTAGAATTAGGCAGTGCACAACTGAACTCATAATAATTGTGGGGCAGAGTTGCAGGGACCCTATAACTTCATTCATTTTCCATCTAACCAAAAGGGCTGGAAGGGGTGGTATGCTTGGAACAAATGCAGCGGCTCAAGCTGATTTGTCTTAGAGGAGGGTGGTTACCCTTTTATGTCCATTGACATTTACAGTTGGCTGGTATGGGTGAGGAGAACAGCCTGACTGTTGTGGGAAACCAGACTCATGGCTGCTCCTGCTGAGAAGGGTGTTCTCTCATTTCACCCTAGGGCAGAAACTAGTGGACCTCCTCCTTTGTCCACTCATAACTCTGCAGGCTAAGCCAGGGGGTGATGTCTTTTTTTTTTTTTAACTATTTATTTATTTGCTTTAGTCGTACACAATGCATTTATGTTTACGTGGTGCTGAGGATTGAACCCAGGCCGCGCACGTGCTAGGCGAGCACTATACCGCTGAGCCACAACGCCAGCCCAGGGTTATGTCTTCATAATTTTTCTTAAGTGAGGGTAATAAAAGAAGGAAAGGGAAGAGAATTCCCAGGAATAAATGGATCCTACCTAACATCCCAACCCCAATACTCAGGGTTCCCCACATTCTGAAATTGAGGCACTGCATTTGAAAACTTAAAAAAAAAAAACCCAAGACCCTGAAAAGAAGTTTCCTGTGCTTGTGTTCTTGCACTGCTCAGCCCCTCGCTGCCCAGTTCTGTGCCTTAGGTCTACCTGGTCATGCAGAGGGGTCCCACAGGAACTGCAGCCCAGGTCTAAGGATTCCGTGGCACTGGGGGGCACAGGAGGTGGGATGGCTGCGAGGGCCTTGGTTTTGGAACAGAATTCTGGGTATTCAGAGGAAAACCTCTCATAGCCACCTGTAAAGGAGAAAGGAGTTCAGGTTAATGGGGCCACCAAGCCTGCAGAACACCAGAAAAAATTTGAATCCTACCAGACTAAGGAGCACTGTTAGGATGGGGTGCTAGTTAGCTCACTAGGTGGCGCTGCTGGCCTAGGTAAGAGCTGCAGAGCATTATCCAGAGAAGCAGAGTCCTTTATAGGCCAGAACAGCAACAAAAGCTGCAAGGATGCTGAGGACTTCTGGAAACCTCTGAGAACAAGACTTCAGTTTGAGATGAAGACACTTCAAGGAAGATGTGCAGGGGATATGCAGAAGGGACTCTCCAGAATACCTCCTCAGGGTGAAAAAGCACTGGAGACTGAAGAGCCTATGGCTGTGCCCCTGGACATATAAAGATGTCCATTGTTCCCTGGCTTCAGCCCTTCCTTTGGACAAGTTCTCCAATATGGGGGGGGGGGGGGGGGGGGGGCGATTACCCATGACACCAGTCCTTCTGGGTCTCAGAAATGGGAGTAGATGCCAGTTGCATGGCCTCAGGTATGGCTGTTCCATCCACAAGGAGGCACAAAGGAGAGGAAAGGGCACCATTCTGAAGAAACCCCTCCTGCCACAGTGTAGCTTTGGGGCAGGGGAGGCTTTCCTGAGAGTTGGTAAGCCCAGGAAGGACTATCTACGGGTGGATCATCTTCAGGGGAGGAGGTCTTTGAGATAAAAAGGTAAAAGGCCAACTTAACTGGAACAGTGGGGTGCCACCCAACCCCTACCCAAGGGACAGAAGTGGGTGGGGAAGCACATGGAGAAGACCCTCAAGCCAGTGCATCTGACTTTCTCTTATCTCTGGGACTTTGCTTGTGGGTAACTTCCCATCTGCTGTCAATGTTTGACCCTGAATTGATTTTTATTTGCAATTTCTGTAGGATGAGAAATTATATTGATTCAGGAGGGCCTGCATGTTGAGGAACAACAGCCCTCACCAACCTAACAGATCGATTCAACTGACCACAATGGGCAAGTTGGCTGGTGGCCCCATTCGAGCCAATGCTCTTCAGTCTTTATGTCTGTGATATAGGGCCGTTCCCTCCCGCCATCCACATTAATCTTCCGTGAGCAGACATGTGATGGTTAGTCAGGCATTTGCCCCTAATCCCAACCCTACTGCTTCAGAGGAAGGAAAATGATTCTTTGCCACATCATAAGGCTCACAGAAACAGGGAATCCACTTTTTCCTCTCTGACCTGAGACTCCTCTTCCCCTCTGCTCCCTCCCTCAGGATATAAATGGATATCTCTCTGGTCACAGGCCCTTCTTCCTGCTGAGTCACGGTGACCAAACTCCCTGCATGGAAAACCTGCTGGCCAGGGTAGTGCTACCAGCTTCGGATTTGCTGGTGGCCTCAGCAGACACCTCTTCCTGGGAGCACCCCTTCCCTCCCATCAGAACCCCTGTCTGCCCTCTTCCTTTATAAGACTGCCAACATTGCTGCCCAAAAATCAAGGGACAGAGAATGGGGAGAGAACTGGTAAAGTGGGCCTCTACCCAGCAGCTTCTGTCAATACTTAGGGAAAGTGGAAACACTGGTATCAATAGCCGTCATGTGTCACTCTGTGTACTTCTACAACATTTTTTAAAATCTCAAACAAAATGATCTTTGTATCTATTACATAATTTGAGGTATCGCACATTTTTAGAAAAGAAATGCAAGGCGGTTAAGTGGTACCTGTGAAATCTCCCCACCTAGAAGGCAAAAGCCAAGGTGGGTGCAGTATGGCCAAAGCAGGGTCCAAGGTCACAGAGCAGGAGCAGCCCTCAGGGCACATTGGGGCAGCTGAGAGAATGTTCTTCCCATTGCAGAGGTTACAGGACCAGACCAGACTAAATTCTGGAAAGGGCAGAGGCTCTGCAGTTAGGATGAACCTCAACCCTGTCAATCTTTGGCTGTGCAGCCTGCACCCCATGGTCCCAACATCTCTGAGCCTCCTCCCCTCCTGTAAAAGGTTAATCATTTCCTTGCACAGAGTCCCTGAAAGACTGGTTCTTCAAACAGTCAGTGCTCTGCACCTGGCATTGGACAGACACATAATGAAGGTTTCCTTTCTTGGCATCTAAGCTGAGGGACTCCCTCAACAGGAATCCGCAAAGACCCAAGGGGAGCAAGGAGACTGTCACGCTGGCAACTTCCCAGACTTTTGACAGCCCTCTTTCCTGGGCTTTACAGATATGTCCTGGGCAGAGTCTTGAGACCAGAGACAGGGCAGGTGCCACACTTCCTGAACTCCACCTTCCCTTCCTGGCCCCGGTACTGGCCACCACCACCTCCTGGGGTCAATCAATTAGACTGGCTCAGCAGAACCCCCTTGGAGGAACCCGGAGCCAACTGCCAGACACAAGAGTGGGAGGCGGGGAGCACAGGCAGCTGAATAAGCAGGACTGGTGGCCCCAGAGGTGGAGGAGAGAGGCCAGACCAGGTCTCATTCCCTCCAGGCAGATTGTTAACACGACAGAGAGATGGCGATTTGAAGGAACAAGCAAAAAGAAACTAAGGGAAGAAGCAGATTAGCCCAAGGGACAGGAGCACTGGAAGGTTCTCCTGACTGCGGTAGCTGTGTAATGGTTTTTGTCCCCTTAGCTGCTGCTAGTAGTTGGGGAGTGGGAGGCGGGGAGACCAGTGGGGGTCCTGTGGCTGGTAGCTGTGAGGAGCCTGAAGAACAGAGTCAGGCTGTGCAGAAAGATGAGTGCAAGTGAGAGCTCACCCACAAGATGGAAGAAACCAAAGCCCACCCTGTACATCACCTTTGGGTATCATCTATCTTAAGGGTAGCGCCAGAATTCAGCTAGGCAGCCTTGAAGCCAGACTTCTAGGACTTCTCACCATCAGGAGCCTACCCTGCTGCTCAGCTGTCTCTGCCATTCACCCCTTCCTGGTGGCCCATCTCGTGGGCACTGCCTCTGGCTTCATCAGGAAAGGCAGACTTCATATGAAAACAGAACTGACCCAAACAGGACTGCTGACATTTCACCAAACTCTGCTCTACACAGGGGTCTCCAGTGGGGTCATTAAGGAAAAACAACCAGCATGGGGGGGGAGGCTATAATAGAATAAGAATTAGCAGAGTGCACTGCATTTAAAAAAGAGTGTTATCATTTCCTGTAACTTTCGTTCCCGGGGTGCATGTGTCCTTATTTGATCACGACGTAAAGTTGACATATTTCTTACTGTGCATGGAAGATTTCTTACTTTGCTCCAAGATTTGTTTCCCTCAGTCCTTCCTACTCATCCCCATATTTGTACAAGTACCATAGCCACAGCCCCTTTGGTAAAAGCTAGGTTTAGATCAGCAATTTTTATCCAAAATTTATTACCCTTATACCAAGGCGTTGGGCTCTATCCTGCACCTCTGGCAGGTGCCCAAGAACAAGTGGAGGCAGATTTGGGGCCAATTTTAGCTCCCAGCTGTGAGAATAAGGACCTTCCCTCCTAAATACTAAATTTCCCACCCTCAAAATATAAAGATTTCAGACTACAATGACTCTGTTAGTTCCAGTGTTGTGTGCTCCTAAGTGTCCAAGACCTACTTATTTCCTGATCGGTTTTACCAGCTGCAAAGCATCTGGCACCTGAATAAAATTTCCTAACAGAAATGCCAATGAGTTTTTTTTTTAAATATTTATTTATTTGCTTTAGTTGTACACAATGTGTTTATTTGTATGTGGTGCTGAGGATCGAACCTGGACCGTGCACGTGCTAGGCAAGCGCTCTACCACTGAGCCACAATCCCAGCACCTGCCAATGAGTTTTGACCTGTTTTTTCTGTGTCCCAGTGAGCATAATTTCATAACGGATTTCTTACTAATTTTGACCTGTCCTTATTTAAGAATATACTTCCTATTCTTAAAATCTTTGAACTTGAAAGTCGAGAAGGAGAACAGGGATTGATTTTCCCAACTTAACTTGAGGAGTTAACTATACCTACAGTTCAGCTTCCTATTCTTCCACCACTCACACAGCAAGGCAATTTTGAAAGTTTAGCAATCACAATGACCCCCTTGCCACACATTCTCCACTACTGCCCACAGCCCCTGCAGGAGTAGGAGATAAGTGCCTTACAAAGGGCAGGCCGATTAGCGCTGATAATATCACCATAATAGGATTCTTAATGGGACCTGGGATGGAGAGGACTGTCTTGTGGTGGTACCTGTGTCTGCGGATCTTAATGGGTCTGCCACTTTTTCCCCACCACCCTCTCAATGCTCAGAATATATCACCGGTTCCCAGATAGGATCCAAGGTTTTACTTTGGTCCAGCAAAAAAAGTCTGGGTTGTTTGAAGGTCATGTGTTTTGGGAACTTTACCTCCTGTGAGTGTAAGCATCCATGTAAAGGCCAAGCAATCTTTAGAATACACCTGAGTGGGCTTCTCACGTTAGGACTCCATACTCAGGGAGACCAGCTCATCCTGGCTGACCCCTAACAATGGGCTGGGGGCTAGATTTTGTCTGCGGTCTTTCCAAGTCCTCCCAAGTCCTCCCGTGCTATCTGCTATATTCAGCAGACTGGCTTCCGTTGGAGAGTGAACTTGTCTTCCTGTCACGCTTCCTCTTTGTTAGCCTGTTACTACCTCCCAGTAAGGAAAATAGCTATCTGGTTTCAGATGTTCTGACTTTTTAGAAAAGAATTTCTTGGCTTCTTAAATGCTTACCCTTTCTTTCCCCTTAGTTTTCTGTGTTGGTGGGTGCAGTCCACCCCTCCTACAAGAATAAGGAAGAGCTCAAAGAAAATGTGATGATCTTAAAAATCCAGTTTTCACACTCAATTTACACCTACATGTCTTTAGTTACTTTTGTTAGCCTGCAGTGAGAAGACAAAAGTTGTGAGTTTGCTTCACTCATTGTAATTATGTAAGAATGTCAATAGGGTTTGCAAGTTATCTTTAAGGCCTACCATCTTATAACTGTTTACACCCAATCCCTGGCTGGAAGGGGCATTGTGTTATGCTTGCAAACAGAAAAGCAAGCTATGTTCCCTTTGGGCACAAAAGGTGTGAAACTTGGGCATGCCTAGGGCTGATGGGGATAAAGAAAAGGCAGAAAACAGTCACCAGAGAAGCCAAGACTCTGGTGGCCCTCAACCCCGCCCCCATTAGCGATATGGTCAGGCCCAGGGACTACAAGGGACCAAAAGATATGTAAGGATGGAAGAAACTGAAATATCTAGATTATCCTCCCAATTGCTCAAAAAAGCTCCAGGACAGCTTTGCAATCAGGACAAGAACTGACAAAGGTCAAGAAATGAACTGTAGACAGGAGGAAAGTCAACTAACATTTTTATACCTGAAATTTTTTTTGTGTACTTAATTAATTTGTTATTTGAGGATAGTGGAGGTAAGGAATGACATCTAATAGGGTAAGGAAATTCTGGTTTAAAACTATCAGGGGGATCCAAAACTCTAATCCAAGGATTTGTGAAGAAAAGAAAGGAATTTCAAAGATGTGTACCATGATAAAACTCAGGAAAACTTAAAATTCCTAAAATTACCCCTCCTAAAGGTGCCTTACTGGATTTCAAGGTAAAGAAGCTTCTTTTAAAATGATCCCAGGGGGACTCTTTGACTAGCAAAAATAAAATATTACAGAATTTTGGTTATTGTTTTTTAGCAAAACTTGGTTAATACTAGAAAATATACAGAATAAGTACTACTTTATTGACATTTGGTAAAGTTTATTCCTGTCCTTATGAATTTTTGCTTGTGCAATCAGTTATTAATTCTCTGCAATGAGTAACAAATCTCCTTTCAAAGTGGCAGAAATAGGAAAAACTGGACTTTTAATGAAATGCAGTCAATTAATAGAATTAGATAGTTTGGGCTAGGAAGGATGACATCACTTCTGAAAACATCCTGCTGTTTTTATCGCCCCTTCCCAAGAATGGCAGGCACCACTTGCCACTATGTCCTGCCCCTTTCACTCCACATCCACCAGCACACACAAAATCACACACACACACACACACACACACAAGGGCCCTCATTTCCCAGTTGGAAAATAAAATGAACAACTCCAGTGGGAAGGGAATTACCCAGCCCTTAATCAATTCAAGTATTTACTGAAGATAATCTAAGCGAGTGTTTCTTCCCTGGCTTCCCAATATTCCCCCTTAAGTCCCTGAGCCATGGTTCCTCCCACAAAGCCACATTTCTCTGCTTGGAATCCAAGCATCTCTGAAGACTGGGAGCCCTGGCTTTCCTCCCCAGACCACACTTTCCCGCAGGCGTGTGGTAGCAGGCACCGACAGTTCCTTTCTGCCCTCTCCAGGGATGCCTTTAGCAGACAAAGATGAGGAAGATGAACTGAGTTAATTCGGCCTCTGTTCAGCACACATATGGGCATAAACTCAGCTAAACAGAATGTGGCCCAGTTGACTTCACAGATGTCCTACCACCACTATAGAATGAGCAGGGAAAATTCTCCCACCTTTTAATTTCAGGTGCTTGCCTCCAAGGGCAGAACTTGCGGCTACTGGTGGTGGCCAGCCGGGGTGGGAGGGAAAGAGGGTTTCTTTAGAGACAGAAGTGACCCAGTGTAGACACCTTCCACCTGGGAGGATGTGGCCTGTGAGACGGTGGGTGGTCTTCCCTGCCCCGTGGGGACAAACAGCGAGAGGCAGTGCAGGCCTCGGAGGAAATGCTTCTCTTCCGTTGGCCAGCAACCCTGGCCACCCACCAGAAGGCTGTCATTTGGCTCAGAGGTCACCTGTTCTACTCAGTCTTTACGTCAGTAATTCGTCTCTCCCTGAATATCCAGCGCTGAGCCTCTCTCTGAATCGATCTGGCTCGGGGTGGAATGGAGAGGGGGCTGGGAGGTGCCGCGAGGCCGGAAGGTAAACCTTAAAAATATGTCTCCCTCCTCCGAGCAGGGCCTTCGTGTCAGTGACCCCGGAAGCCCAACGGCCAAGGTCCCAGAGCTACCGCTCCGGGGCGGTCCCCTCCGGATTTTTTTCAGGAAGAAAAACAAAACAAAACCCTGACTCCACGTGGGGCTGAAGGCAGACCCAGCCCTGAGGCGTGCTCGCGGGCCCGGAGTTCAGAGGCCCGGGAACCAAGAGGAGCACTCCGGTTCTAACTCCGGAGGGACTCCAGGGCTGGCAACACGCACAACACCCAGGCCAACTGCACCTCCCGAAGGGACTTTCGTCCCAGAGGAATTTCTTTCCTCTTTCCCAACGGCGCCAGCACCAGGCAGGGGAGAGCGCGCAAGGCCTAACAATAGCGCAGGCGCCCACCGTGGTGGTCCAAGCTGGACCTGGCTGCTCGAGGACGAGCGCTTCCGCGGGGCTTTGGGTACAGGCGCGTCGCCCAAGGCAGACCATCACGGTCCAAGCCCTTTGCTGTCACTTGCTCCTGAGAGCTTTGGGGGTGGGGGGAGGCTGGGCTCAAGGGAGGTGCGAAAGGAGGCTCTCACAGAAAATAAAGAAAAATCAGCAAAATCGCCTTAGCAGTTCAACCACAGGTCAACAGCAGCATTTCCCCAGCAGCTGACAGGTCAAATGGTCAGGAAACAACTGCCGAGAACAAAGCCCCCCGCTGTTCAGCAAGAGCAAACCCGGCTCGTCCGCACTGAGATTTTGTTGTGCTTTTTGGAAGGGGGCGGGAGGGAGGCTTCCGCCCCCATCTCCCTTCCTCTGGGGTGGACTGGGCCGGAGAGGAAAAGAAGAGGAGGGGGCGAAGTGCGCCTGTAGGGAAAGGAGCGGCTCTTTGATGGAGAGGGTCTGAAACTGCTCTCCCGTTCGGAAGCAAAGATCTGACCAGGGCGGAAAGAATGCGCGGAATGCGGCAGCAGGAGGAAGGGGCGCAGCGCGGCAGGGGGCGCCCCTACCCCACGCGCCCAGCCCGCTTCCTAGCCTGAAAGCAGCAGACCGACCCGGCTCGGCAGGTGCTAGCTACCGCGAACAGCCTCTCCGGTGACTTAGCACGCGGTTCTTTGGGGGTTTCTAACTTCCATATTTGACAAGACATCCGCCCTCCGTCCCGCCACCAAGAGTTTCTCCAGGGTTCACTAAAATCCCGCACGCGCCGCCATCCGTTAGTCGAGAACGGTGTCTAAACAAAAGGTCGTAATTCGCCGCCGGCCGAATAAGCAAGGGAGTAGAGGGACGGTTCCGCCTGGCGTCCCCCTATTACCCAGTTCTCTAGCTTCCAGCTCCCGGAGCCTGGATCTAGCCCCAGGTGGGGTGAGTTGACCACCTTCCAGGAGAGCTCGGAGTTGGGCAGCGGGAGACGAGTCACAGATATCTCCCCACAATATCTGCAACCCAATTCTCATTTGCACATTTATCCAGATCTGATTTTCAGTCTAAACAGCGGAGCCCATACCACCTAGGTGCTCACCCTCCTTCACCTCCTTCCTCATCATTCGGGTCCTCAGAGTCAGGCTCAGTACAGGATCAAGGCACGCCAACCCAAAAGGCCTATCTTGTCCCCTCCCGCACAGTGGTACTTGGGAGCACTTGCCGGGACTCGGAGATGGGCCGCTCAGAGGAGTCGCTTCGGTCTCTAGCCCAGAACCGTTAGTGAGTGTAAATAAACGCGGTATCACTAGAACGCGTGCGAAATCGCAGGTGACCAGGGAAACGCGCCAGCGCTGTCCCTGAGGACTTGGAGCTCGAATTCACACCAATATGCACAAAAACCTAGCAAACCTTTGTGCACAATACACGCACAAAGGAGCGCACGGAATCACTCCGGATACTCCTTCCCACGTCCAATAAGGCACAGGCCGCCAAGCCCCCCTACACCTACTCTCCAGCTCGAGCCCCAGCGCCCGCGTTTACCTTTGAGCAAGCAGATGTCTGTGCGCTCGGCGTTGCGACGCAGTGCCTGCACTACCAGGGACACGGTGCTGTCCTCGCGGAGGCTCTCGGCTCGCGGGCTCCGCTCGTCGTAGACGATCACCGCCGAATAGAGGCCGGAGCGCAAGCGGGCGCGCACCTCCTCGGCGGGCAGGATCTGCTCCAGGCTTACGGAGCCCTTAGCCCGCCGCCGCACGATGGTGTTGCAGCGCACGTTGACCGAACCTCGGATATAGCCCGCACTGTGCGCCAGGAACGGTCTGCAGTCCAGCAGCAGACACTTGCCGCCGCTCAGCAACCCCAGAGCGCCGTGGTTGCCGCTGCCGCCCGCACCGCCGCCGTTCTCGTCCCGGTTCATCAGCTTTTTGAGCACACTGCAGTCCATCTCCCGCAGTTCCTCCATCGTCACCATGGTCGCCGGGAACAGCGGCTGCTTGGGAGCGCGAAGAGGCGAGAGAAAGTAACTCGGGCCAGCTAGGCTACAGAAATGGGCGAGCAAGGACTAAGAGAGGGAGCCTTCAGAAGTGACCGCAAACTTGGCCCCCAGAGGTTCCCGCGGGCCAATCTCTACTCGATTCCCTTCCTCCCGCAGCCTCCAGGTTACATAGCAGTCCTAGCTGCCTCTGGCACCAAAGCAGGCGATCGCGCGGCGCGGAGGAGGGGGTGGCAGTGGAGGGGTGTGTGTTTACGGGAGAGGACCACCGGCTCCCTCCTGTTGTTGCCTCTAATGTGTTTTGCTGGTTGTGTCGCTTCTGCTGCCGCCCGCGCGTTGCTGCCGTTCCCCACTCACCGCCAGAGCTCAGCACACTGCCCCAACCGGAGTTTCCTCCCAGGCTTAAAGATTTATTAATGCACCTCCGCTCTCCCGGGGGAGGGGGAGATTCATTACTACCTCGCGAGGCCCCGCCTATTTCCATTTTCGGCTTCGCGCCCACCCCCCACACCAGCTCCCCGCCCAGGCCCCGGCCCCTCCTCCCGCCCCCTCCGCGGCGCGTGAATGGAGCACCGACTGCTCGCGCCCAGTCACGGGAACTCTACGTCACAAAGAGAGGAGTAAACACGGAGCTTGGTGCTCGCTGCCAGGCCCATTCATAAAACTGAGACCTAGAGGAAGAGGGAGGCGGCCTCCGACCCGCCGGCGAGCAGCGACTCCAGGACTTTGTGAATGGAGCGGGGCGGCACTTCTTGCGGTCCGCCAGCGGTCACCAGGCCTCCGCCGCACGCTTCCTGCCGGACACGAGCCGCCGCGCAGCCCTTCCATCCCGCTGCGCGGCGTTTGGCGCAAAGAAAATAGCTAGGCGAGAAGCCGGCCCTAACCAAAGCCAGGGCTCCGATTTGAGGTCCCTTTTGGCCTCCGCGCCTACCCGGAATAGTCTCTCAGGTCTGTCCCCAATACAGAAATGGACGGGAACGTTGCACCGCTGCCCACTCCTCAGGGCTTGGGACCTTCTCTACCCATACTTATTGTGTGCATTCGGACCGGCGGATCGTTTTTAAATGCAATTCTTCAGACGTTGGCTTATGCATTAGCGTGATCGATATTCCTCTTAAGCCATTAAATCAGCTTTATAGCTTCCCGAGGAACGTGGGCAAACCCCAACTTAGAAGATGAAAAAGAAAGCCTTCCCGCCCCAAGCCCAGTAATAGGAGTGAGGTGTGGGGTTTGTTGTTTTACGACCCAGTGGGAGGTATTAATTGCCAGAATGTTGTTCCTATGGAGGAGAACTGGGCGGCACTCCTATCCACGCTTCCTAAAAGATGTTTATTTAACTCTAGTGGGGTGGGGGGAGGACACGACAGGTTCGGCTTTTGGGGAAGTCCTCACCCCCATCTTGCACACGTTAATTTCTTCTCAGGAAATGACAGGGACCACGTTTGATGCGGAGCTAAACCCTTAAAAATGTACGCTCAAAGAATGACTTGAAAGGATTTAGTAAACTCTGAGACCGAGTCAGGTTCATTTGCATCCCTCTTTCCAGGTCACGTAGCATTACCCCCACCCCCACCCTGTTTTACTTATGCATTTAATTTCCCAGAGGCCGCTTTTGGCAAGGGGTTTGTGCGCGCACGCGGAGAGAACCGTACAGAAGCCAAAAATTATTCGTCCGACATCTTGCCAAGTCTTGTTAGTGAAAATTAATCACCGAGCAAGAGAATTACAGGACTAGCCTACGGCACTGGTGGAGGCGGGTTCGATTATTCCACTTCAGGTTGCGCGCGGAAGCCCGGCCAGAGCAGCGAGAACCGCCGAAGCCGCCGGGTCTCCCACCCGGCTCAGCCCTCCTGGCTGTCCTTCCCCTTCGTCTTTGTTTCCGGCGGAGCCGCTCTCTAGAGGTCTCACTCCCAAGGCCACCCATCCACTCAATTGAGGCTTTTGCGGCCTCCACCTGAGGCCTTAGACCTGCGCCCCCTTCCCAATGCACCTGAAACCCCCCACCCTGCCCAGGTCCGGTGGGCTGTGAGGTGCGTGGCTTTTCCCTGGGGAGCTTTCCTTTTGCCTCGTTACAAAAATGGCTCAATACGGCACTACAATGGCCCTGTCTTTATTTAAAATTTAATATTTTGTTTATCATGGGGTTTTGGCATTAATTTTTTAAAAAGATGTTGCGCTAAGATATTTCTTTTGACTACTGACTTTTTGGCGCGCCCCCAGCCCTGTCCGCTTCAATTTTGCGCGCAAGGTACTAACTAGTTTATCCTAATCTCGGCCGTAGAGAGGGCCACAACTGAGGGTTGATCTCGTCTGCCAGGACCTGGGCACTCCAGGTGGGAAGGCAGCAACAGCGCACTGCGTTGACTTCCCAGTGGCGAGTGCAAAAAGGGCCTGGGTCCCATTTCTCATTTTGCTGGGGCAGCTGTGAGACTCTTGATCTAATAAATTTTCTTTCACTAAAACGCTAGAAGTGCAACCTCTCCAAGGAGTTCTCCTTGCACCTACTGTCTGGAGCTGATTTGCTCTCCCTGGCTGCTCTTCCGCAGCTCAGAAATGCGGCCCTTCTAGGCCCCAACCCCCAGAGCTTTCTCCCGGCTCAAGGAAACACCGACTCCCCTACAAAGGCTTTGACAATACATTTCTTGAAAGAGCCTCTATGTCTGAGGCAGTTCGGGGCCAATTTCACACGTGTCGCAGGAGCTGGAGAGACGTCCCCGGGCGGCGCTGGCTGGCCCGCTCTGCTAGCCTTTGTCTCCACTGAGCTGGGGCACTTCCCCGCCAGCTCGACCCGGGCCCAGCGTTCACGTGGCCGGTAAATAACAGTCGAATCCGAGAGGCGGGGGGAGGAAAATGCCCAAGGAACAAAGAGTTGTTTTCTGCACCTGACAGTAATCCATGGTGGCGAAGCCGTAAATCCCGCAGGCGAGTCACAAGGAAGGGGGTGTGGGCGGGCGCGTGTGAGTGTGTGTGTGTCCACGTGTGCGTACCCGCGCCTGCGCGCTTGCTCCCTGAAGGGGGACAGCAACTTCGGACTTTAGAGCATTTAAGCTGAGAGCTGCTTTTGTTACAAACGCGATGTGCTGATTTTTAAGAGAGGAATGAAATAAAAATTCCTCCCCACCCCCAACTGAGGAATTAGCCTTCAGTCGCTAAATTTCAGCAAATGAGATTTAAATTACCGTATTGTATTTATCCGGATACTGTGTAAGCACCCTAGATATTTTTTTTTAATTGAAGTATGTGGGCCATTTGTCCCCAGTCAAATGAATACAATGTCGAAGCTACCCAACACCCGGTATGGAAATGACATATAGCTGGTCTCCAACTGGTCTGCAGGATGAGAGTAGGAAATAATCTGTTTACACCGAAACCTTGTGAATCAGCTTGTCAATAAGCAGATCTTGTAGAAAACAAAGGCATTTGGGAGGAAGACATAGTTTGAATGTCATTTCAAAGTTAATTTAATTAACTAAAGCATATCTGCCGGAATTGGGTTGGGATTGCCCAAGGGGAGGTATTTTATTTATATTCAGCAGTAAACTTTGGGGTGAAAATAATTTTAAAAAAATTCACCGTGACATGTAAATCCAACTTCTCTTTTATCAAATAGTCCTTAGACTGACCTTATTAGTCACTGTCAGGCTCTGGCAAAACCCCTGCTCTTGTTTAAGAACATTTCTTCCAATTAGGAAGTTTTGTGATCTGGGGATTTGAAATCCCAAACTGAATCCCCAGAGAGGACTATGGCTTCTATTCTGGTTTTGATGCCAACTTCTGACTCACTGTCCTGTCCCAGTGTACCTGAATAAAATTTGCCTGAAAAATCATTAATGAATTAATGATCAAAGTAGCAATGGGAAGAAAACTCCTGTGATTCCCCTTTCCTGAACAAAGGACTTCGCTAATTACTGTGAACTAGTACAGGAAAGATCCATTTTACTTGGCTGTATTCACTCTCTTGTAGGTAGGCTCAAAAGAATTGGGAGACCATCTCATGCTCAAAGGAGAGACCTCTGTGTAACCAAAAGGACGCAGGGGACTAGAAAATGTCTCTCCTCCCCTGCTCAACTCTGCTCATCAAACCACAAGGGTGGGGGGGTGGTGGTGGTGGTGGTTGTATGGACATCTCAAAAGCATAGTCTGAAGGCTTTTTGTTGTTGTTGATTTTTGTTTTGTTTGTTTGGGAGGGGGTTGTTTGTTTTGGTTTTTCTTTTGTTTTTAGTGCTGACTTTGTCACCGATCAGTTTAGCAGGTTCCATTTATGTGTGATGGACAAATTATTTAAAAGGCTGAACTTCTAACCCAGGGACTCTGCAGAAAGGTTTTAACACTGAGCTACATCTCTAACCCTTTTTTATTTTTAGAGATAAGTTCTGGCTAAATTATTGAAACTGGTCTAGAACTGGTGATCCTCTTGCCTCAGCCTCCAGAGTAGCTGGGATTATAGGAGTGCACTGCTGCAGCTGGCTGGCAGAAAAGTTTTAATGCATTGCTTCACTTACTACTTTATTTGAAAACTATTTGATGTAAAATATGCCACCTTTTAGCTTAGTGGCCTGGGGTAAAACAGTCTTCAATGGCCAAAATTTTCTTCTGCAAAATGAAGAGTTTGGACCAGAGAGTTGTAGGTCTAGTACATTTCCAACCCTGCATGATTTTAAGCAGCAAACTCAGATCAATCCCAAACCCAAACTTCACTAGCTTCCTCTCATCCCATCCAAAGCTGGTGCATTAAAATGCCATACAGAAAGAGCAATCTCCAGTTTCTCTCTGTCACTTCTTTAGAATATAAACTTATGGAGAACAAAAGTCAAGCACTCATGTCCCAAACATTGATAAAACTTCTTCAGGTTTCTAAAAACAAGTTTTGGAATCAAATTCTTCTCCAAAAATGGGCTCAACAATTTTTGGTCACTCCAGTTGTGTGTGTGTGTGTGTGTGTGTGTGTGTGTGTGTGTGATACACACACAGATATGTTTGGGATATGTTTGGGGCAGGAGCGGGGCGGGGGGGGGGGGGGGGGCGGGCGCCTGTAATGGAGATTGAACCCAGGGGCACTTTACCACTGAGCTACATTTCCAGACTTTTATTTTTTAATTTTGAGACAGAGTCTCACTAATTTGCTTAGGACCTTGCTAAATTGCTGAGACTGGCCTCAAACTTGCAACACTCCTTGCTCAGCTTCCTGAGTAGCTGGCATTACAGGCATGCACTGTGCCCGGCTAGCTGTGCATATTTTTATATTTGTTTATTTATTCACTCAACAAACATATTAAGCTCATGGGGAAAACAAATTTGTCCAAAACACTGACTGTGCCTTCAAAGAATTGTTCTATCCAAGGTGTGGTTACCAATGTGTGTTGTTGCAGAGTGGCATCTAATAAATTTCACTAAAGAAAAACAAAATTATAGTAGAGAAAAGGATGGAATTGCGTTGTGGGATTAGGGACATGGAAGAAAAAAGCTGTCATGAATAAAGTGCATTTCATCCACTTAAATGTTACTCTTGAAATGTCCTTGACTTCGATTAGGAGTCCTTTTTTCCCTCTCACCTCTCACATTCATTCTGCCCTTGCGTCTCATATTCTTTTCCTTTCATTTGTTAGTGTCTGTCTTCCCCAGTGAGTTTACCTGCTAAAAATAGATGAGCAATTGTATGAAACTACAAGGGAGCCAAGATGATGCAAAGGCTCTGTAGAAAATCTATTCCATGGACAGTGAGCTGACCTAGATGCAAGATGACCCAGGTACAGGGCCCCCTCTAACTTTCACTATTATCTTAAACAAGTCAGTTGTTCTTTATGTTTATTTTACCATCTGTAAAACTAGGGGAAAAATGTAATTATTTACTTTTTTCAAGACAACAAAATGTCCAAGTCAGCTTTCCAAGGATCCAGTGATGCACTTATTTTCCAAACCAAATATTGGAGTACCTGGTCAGAAAGGATTTCTTTTGAGGGCTGGGATGTAGTTCAATGGCAAAGTGCTCACCTAGAATGGACAGGCCCTGGGTTCAATTCCCAGAAAAAAAAAAATCATAATAAATAATATATAATCAAGTCTGAGAAAATCTAGGACTTTTAGGTATTTCCCCCCCCCCACTGGTAAAATACTAGAAAACACAAGTTATGAAGATCTTTTCTGCCTATTTGCTCCCATGGTCCCAGATCATTGTTGTCCACTGGTGTCGTCATGCTAATTCTACAGAAGGTTCTGGACACAGTCCTCAGAGCTTCCCTATAAGCATGGGAAGTGTATTTCCTGCCATTGAAGTGTTTTAGTTATTTTATTTCTTTCTTTCTTTCTTTCTTTTTTTTTTTTTTTTTTTTTTTTTTTTTTTTTTTTTTTTTTTGTGGTACCAGGGATTGAACTCAGGGGCACTTGACCACTGGGCCACATCCCCAGCCCTTTTTTGTATTTTATTTAGAGATAGGGTCTCACTGAGTTGCTAAGTGCCTCGCCATTGCTGAGGCTGGCTTTGAATTCGCGATCCTCCTACCTCAGCCTCCCAAGTGCTGGAATTACAGGTGTGCGCCACTGCGCCCGGCTTAGTTATTCTTCACTTAACACATCTTGGCCTCATCGAGGACTTGGTATATAATGGTCAGTTCATCTTCAACTGTAACCACATCACAGCTTGACCAGGAACTAGGAAGTGTAAGAGAGGGTCCAGAGCCTCCGTTTGAGATCTGAATGGATGATGAGCAGTTTCCACCCAGCTAATCAAGTGGATTCAGAAACTCAGTAGTTCTTTAGAAAGCCTGTCATCCTTACTTCTGAGTGCTGAGGTAGACAAATGGGCCTAAAATTAACAATTTCTAAATGCAAAATATCCATCCTTAATGAAATATCTTAGCAAAATCAAAAAGATGCACTATGCAATCAATCAACTCATTTCTACTCAGATAATGGATTTCTGAAGTAAGGGCATGACAAGCCTCTCCCAGGTTGATGGGATGCCCAGATGAACAGCTCTGGAAAGGAAAAAAAAGGAGAGGCAGAGGTAGGGAGGTGCAAAAAGATCCCCCCACCAGCTTTTTGGTGGGCTTCCACTCTTAGATGACTCCTCTAGAATAGCAGCCCCAACTACTCAAGCAGTAAGACACTGGACTCACAGCTGCCTTGACCATGTGCACCTTGTACCTACCGAGTCCCAAAGAGTTTGTTTCTCTTTATAGAATCTAGTCTTCTATATAATCCAGTATTTGCTTTAAAACAAAATTATTTGGGATCCCCAGAATAAGTATACAAAAGTAATACAGCCAAAGTGTGCTATATTCTTTAAAAAAAAAAAAAAAAAAGTTGGGCTGGGATTGTGGCTCAGCGGTAGAGCGCTTGCCTAGCACCTGCGCGGCCTGGGTTCGATCCTCAGCACCACGTACAAATAAACGCATTGGTACAACTAAAGCAAATAAATAAATATTTTTTTTTAAAAAAAAGTAGGTTCTTTATCTTTTCTATTAGAATTAGCATTACAATTAACAGGGATTTTCCCACTGAGGGAAACACCTAGGGTCACTTTACTCAGTGAGTAATTGCATCCCACTCTTTATCCCATTCATTAGAGGTTAGATAATTAGCACACAGACAACTCCCCTCCCCCGACTTTTGTTTTCTTTTGGTTTGGTTTGAATCAGGGGTGCTTTACCACCAAGCTACATCCCTGACCATTATTATTGTTGTTGTTATCATCATCATTATTTGTTTATTCTTTTATTTGGGATAAAGGGATTAAACTCAGGGACATTCAACCACTGAGCCACATCCCTAGCCACATTTTGTATTTTATTTAGAGACAGGGTCTCACTGAGTTGCTTAGTGCCTCGCCATTGCTAAGGCTGGCTTTGAACTTGTGATCCTCCTGCCTCAGCCTCCTGAGCTGCTGGGATTACAGGCATGCACCACTACGCCAGGCCCATTATTATGATTGTCTCTGCTGCTGCTATTGTTGTTTTCTTAATTGTTAAATTGCTGAGGATGGTCTTGAATTTGTGATTCTCCTACCTCAGTCTCTTGAGGTGCTGGGATTGCAGAGATGTACCACTGTGCCTGGCTCTATTATTAATCTGATTTATTTCTCTACTTTACCCCCTAGACTCAGAATGCTGCATGTCCTCTCTGCCTCACTTTCTAGGGCTTCCCCACCAAGTGACTGGGTACAAGGTCTGTCTTCTCTTTTAGGAGATCAAGATCCCTTTTATAAGGACCATCTAGATGACATGCACCTTGAGTCTGAGCTGTATCTTCTCTCCAGAACTAGCTTTAGTTTGGTGTCTTGAAAAAGAAACACAGGGAACGTTATATTTATTCCCTTTCATATGTGTGTGCCAGATAGAGACAGTTTGTTTTGATACCACACATATGCATGCTTGTGAGCCATTTAGCAGCTGGGGTGAAATTCCAGATGCAAAAACCCTGTCATGGGCAGTCGGTCAACATACCACGGAAAAGCTCCCAGATTCTTTTTTGCTGCTTCACATCAGCCTGGACCGCTCCATTGATTTGTCACCTCTCCACCCCCATTATTCCACCACAATTCTCATTGTCTCAGTGTGGCCTCCTTTGGGCTTCTATTTTCTCCAGTGAACTGTTTTCTTGCACAATGATGCTTCTATGTATGAGATGCAATGGTAGTCATTGGCTATACAAATATCTGTTTAAGTTCCTCTTTCCCCATTTCTTTGCAAGAACCACATCCCTGGTAGTTACTCAGTGTTCAATAGAAAGTTGCTGAATCAAGCCAAAACAATCTGATTCTGGTTGAAGGGCAAGCATCTAGGTTTAAATTTTTAACCAGAAAAAACAGTGTCACCTGTTTCATCCTTTCCAAAATTTATATTCAATGTTCTTATTTGTTTTCATCCTTTTTAAAATTAATTTAAAAATGTTCATAAAATTTGCTTAGTTAATCCACACAATTTGGCAACCATGAACATTGCTAGTTTTTTTATCACACCAAGAGAATATCTGCTTATCTTCATTCTATCCCAGCAAATTAGGCTTTTTTTTACTTGGCACTTCATATAAGGGGGGGTCCTTTTGTCCTTATTTCAGGGATTGAACTCCTTTTTAGGGGAATAATATTTCACTAGACCATTCTGGGATGCCTCCTTTGGGCTACATCCCTAGCCCTTTTTTGTATTTTATTAGAGAGCTGAATGCTAAGTGCCTCATCATGGCTGTTTCCATGGCTAACATTAGCTGGGCTTTGAACTCGTGATCCTCCATACCTCAGCCTCCCAAGTGCTGGGATTACAGGCATGAGCCACCATGCCCAGCTGCAAACTAGGTATTCTTAAATATTGTAGCCAATTCACATTACAACCCTTGACCCATATTATCTGCCCAGTGACACTGTAAGGTTTTTATCCTGGATGTAGACAGAACTCTTGCAATCCTCAAGCCAGAACTATGCATGGAATACTTGGAACAGGGATCTGTTAACTGATATGACTTTATGCTCAAGGAAAATGCCAAGAGTGCTACCCTCTGCCCTAACCCAGGCTTCCAGCCCCTGTGTCTCATTTGTATTCTTTCAAACACTGTTGCACCAGCCATCACTGTTGATGGAATCTCCTGCTCCCCCTCTGTGGCCCTGATGTTTGCTCCCTGGGTACACAGCAACACAGCTCAGTCTCACCCCTTCCAGACACTCAGCCTCCACCTGACACTTGCTGGTCAGCTGTCCTTGGGATCCCTTCACTCCATCAATAGTCCGATAGCTTCATTGGCTTTCCCATCTGGCTGTAAACTGGCAGGCTTAATTCTCTTATGTGCTTTGTGGGAACTTCTAACCAAACTAGCTACTTCCGCTCAGCTGAGTTGTGCGGAGGCGGTCACACTGAAATGCGCTTATATGTCTTTGGCCATTCAGAGCAGAATGCAAGCGAAAGGGCCCACTTCCTGGCCCGAGGCAGAATCATCACAATATATGTATTTTCCCCTTTTAGAAGGGATATTTTCGCACGTGGAACGAAGTGTGGTTAGAACATATTCGCTACTAGAATATGAGGTCAGGCAGAGTCGTTTTTTTCTCTTCTGTTTTATACATGTGAATAAAGATGGATAAACAAAACATGCCATTAAATACTTCGCACATATGTCGCTAACGGCTATTCTAGAGCAGAAGCTTTTCTGGGTGTTTGAAAACAGAGCATCACTTCTCTGTCATTGGTCCAAGGTCAAAGAGGATTAAATTGTGCCTTTTGAGGTACAGTCTTTAGATTGGTATAAAAATACATATGAAAATATATTTTTAAACTGGTTGGTTCCACTTGGAATTTATTAAGCCTAAAGAATACCAAATTGCAGAATGCTAAACATAAAGGTTTTCTTTCTTACTTAGGAGAGATCCTGATCCCACCTTCTTTACAATTGACTAAAGAGTCAAGAACAGCCTTAGGGATGGGCTCAAACCTCCCTAAGCTCTGGCTTAGGACCTCCTTGACAAAATTCCCGAATAATTTGTATTGCAGGAGATGTTGTGTATGCGTGTGTGTATGCACATGTACATGTGCAGATGCATGTATATAAAATTTATTTCTTCTCCTTTACCTTTTTTATTTAGTGAAGATTGACCCCAGGGCTTGTTATGCGAAGCACTCAGTGTGCCACTTAGCTACACCCCAGGTATTTTTTTTTTTCTGCTGAAAACACTCAATTCCAACTTCCTCTTCTATCCTTGAGTTCATTTTTGTAAAATCTCCTTGTTCCTTTCCCACCCTTTACAATTCAGAAATGTGCTTTCTTCTTCACCCTTTTGTGGGTGTTAACTCATATTCACTCATGACAGAATGTACTCAAATGAAGCACTTGCAAAATTCAAGGACTGATTTCCTTTCCCCCCTTGTCTGGGTTCTGCACTTGTCAATGCATCTTTATTCAGTCATTACTGCAGCAGGTCATCAGCAATCACTGGGTGATGATTGACAGTAAGAAATGGAAAGATTGGGGATCCACCATGAGTGGACATGTTGCATTTCACTGTGATTATTACAGAGGAGAAGCACAGTTGCTCAATTAGGCCATGGGATGAGGTGCTCAGTACCTCCCAGCCAGAGCCCTCAAAGTCAGCTTGTGCCTCTAGTCATGGAGGATAAGTGACTCTGTCTTCCTCCAAGTCCTGTTTTGAGAGGAGGCTGAGAGTGGTTGTTGCCAAGAGAATTTAAATGGAAAGAGAGTTGACAGAGGCATATACCACATTCTGGGTTTTATAAAATGGATGCTGTGAGTTACAGGGTTTTGTGGACACCTCAATTCCCAACCTCCCTCCCTACCTTTTGAGTTCCATTCTGAGAGTAACTCCACGTAATACTCTGCACAGGGTCCAGAAAACAAAGAGCATTCACTAAAGAGGATCTAGTATTAGTCTTCTCAGGCTGCCATTATAAAGCACCACTGAATGGGTAACTTAAACAATAGATATTTATTTTCACATAGTTCTGGAGGCTAGACGTCCACCAAAATCAAGATGGTGGCAGGATTGGTATCTTCTGAAGTCTCCCTCTTTGGCCTTCTTCACCCTGTGTCTTCATGGAAAACTCCATTTGTCTGTTTCCTAATCTCCTTATTAGGATGCCAGTCATACTGAATGAGGAATCATCTATATGACTTCATTTTAACTTAATTACCTCCCTAAAAACCCTATCACTAAATATATCACATTCTGAGTTACTGGAGGTTAGGACTACAACAAAAGAATTTTAAGAGGCCACTATGTAACTTCTTTTTCTGTCACTATTTTCCTAGAAGAGGCCTAAATGCCTCAGTACTGTTCGTCCTCATAGGCTTACCAGGAGGTGGTTCTGTGTCATGGAGATAGCCTAGGTTTTAGAGACAGCCAAAGCTAGATTTAGACTGCAGCTCTGCCCTTTCTAGCAGTGTGAATGTAGGCCAATTATTTAATGTTATCTGAGTGCTAGTTTTCCCTCCTGTTAAATGGACACAAAATATACCACCTGAGGGCGAACCTCAGGATTCGGTGAGATGCAATGAAGAAGCCTCCTATGGTTCCTGGCTCAGATGTCCTACCTTGACTCTAGACTCAGGAATGTGCATTCACTTCTCTGAGGTCCCAAGGACATACCACCCAGAGATCAGACAGATGCATTTACTTCTGATAAGGTGACCAATCGCCCCCTGGGGTCAATTGCTTCTGCCCACCTTGTGACTTCTCTGAATTTCCAGGGAAGAGCTCAGTCTCCTTGGGTCCCCATCTCTTCCAGTTTCCCACAAGAATAGTTTGAGTGGCTTCTCAGCAGCTCTTTCCCCAGCTGGACTTGGGGGTGGAGCAGGCTGGGGAACCTCCCTCCCCCAAGGGCACTTTCCCTAAGACAAACAAGGGGAGGAGCAGAGGTCTGGTGAAGATGTCAGAGTGGCTGTGGACTTAAATAGGAATACTCCAGCTCCAGCCTTGGATGGGGGCCAAGGCAAACACCACTTGTACTAGTTGTCAAATCCCAGTGATTAGCAGTTTCCCAGGCTGGGCAAAGTGACCTGTTCCCTTGTCAGGAGATTCTGAAGCAATTGCTAAGGGCAGTGGAGGAGAGCCAAGGAGAAGGGGAGAGTGCCAGTTTCACTGGGAAATCTCCACTTCTCTCACTCTAGTAGGTAGTGTGTGGAGAATGTCCCTGAAGATGGGGAAGGAGTTTCCCAATCTAAAGGAGTGCCCCAGGGCTGTTGGAATCTGTGTCTGCCAAGGCCACCCCCACCATCGCTCACCATGGCTCACCTGCACTGCCGAAATGGGGCTCTCTCGTATTTGAGGGCTCTAGCAGGCAGCAATGTCTGGCAGAGGAACGGAGGGAGACTGGAGCCAAGGTCAGCCACATGAAAGGCAGCTGACAGCCCAGTTGGCCCTTGTGTTGTGTGGGGGCAAACTGGTCCTTCCAGGCCAGGATTTCTCCTGTCTCTTTGTCTTACCTTGAGCTCATCTTTCACTGCTGGTTCCCATCTTCCCCAGAAAGTGCTGAAAAGGAAGAGGTGACAGAGAAACAGGTGCCTTTTTTATAGCAGGGACAGCTGCATTACTGTTATCCAGGTAAATGTACTCAAGAGCACCTTTTCTTCCCAGGACAACAGAAAACACATGAAAGTTACATGAGCACTGACCAGTCCCATAGCCCAAGCGTCTGCCTGAAGATTTGCCAGGGAGGAGGGAAGGGAGTGTTGGGCTGGAAGTAGGCTTCCCAGATACCCTTAGCTTATCCATGAAGATGCTAGGCTACACTGACCCTCAGCCAAGCCTGGTCATGTGCCTGGAATCCCTCCCCTATAGGCTGGTAGTCCCTGTGGTTGGTTTGGTAGCCTTATGCTGGGTCTGCCAGGGGACCAAGCCTGACTTTTACCATGATTTCCTAATATCTTCTCCAAGTCCCTCCTGGGCCTAGGCCCTTGCTTCCTCAATCTTGGTTCCTTGGCTGGGTCTGATGGTCACGACTTTCCTGGTTGGGGACAGATACACATTGGACACCCACCTCCTCTATGGGGGTCTGCTCATATTTGGTTGGAATGTCAGACCCTGAACCTCCAGAGTGACCCATAGGGTCAGCTGGGAGCATGTGGAAGCTGGTCACACTGTCCACTGACCACTGGAATCTGCATTTCCTGCCCTTCCTTCCCTCCAGTCCCACCCAGTGGCTAGCTAAACCAAACCAAGTTAATCCCTGCAGGCCACCAACCTACACTGTGAAGACTGACATGCTTCCTGGCCGAGCCCACAGCTTCGTGACCTGGGAAGGGGTCAGCATGGGGAAGCACAAGTGTCAATGAACCTCTGACTGACTGGAGCATTCCCAGAGCCATCTTTGACACCCACCAGCCTCTGGGCCTCCCTGGCAGCTTGCTTATCTATCCGAGCCTATGATTTTGCTACCTCTCACCTGGAAGATTGCACCAGGCTCCTCGCCAGAGCCTTCGCCTCTAGTCTCACAGCACTGATCCTATTTCCTTATCACCAATGCTTCATGGTCCTCTCTTGCCTACTACATTCATGGTACACCCTCTGCGCAGCTCCCTTGAGTGTGTGTCTTCTTGGATGTGTTCTCTGTCTTCTTTCCTGAATGCTTTGGCTCACACTCTTCTCTCTGCCCCAAGTGTCCTTCTCCTGGGATCTCTTGAGATACTTCAAGAAAAGCTTGCCAAGCTTTAGTCATGCGCACACAAATTTGCACCGTGTTAGTCCCAGTCCTCTCCTACTTCTCACACAGCCTTATGCAAATGCTGGACCTGCCTGAGAATTGCCCCATGCCTCAGTGATGCAAAACCGGAATCAAAACCCATCTCAAGGGAGACTTCAGACTTTGTTTTGAATCAATTGGAAATTTGGACAAAACTTCTTTTCTACATTGTATCTGATTCTTTCACTTTCAGTTTAGGGAGACTCACTGACTGTTTCTTTTTTTTGTAACTTTATTTATTTATTTATTTATTTATTTATTTATTTTTGTACCAGGGATTGAACTGCAGAGGCACTCAACCACTGGGCCACATCCCCAGCCCTTTTTTGTATTTTATTAGAGACAGGGTCTCCTGTGTTGCTAAGTGCCTCGTCATGGCTAAGGCTGGCTTTGAACTTGTGATCCTCCTGCCTCAGCCTCCCAAGTGCTGGGATTACAGGCGTGCATTTATTATGTGGTGTCCAGGATCGAACCCAGCGCCTTACACGTGGCAGGCAAGGGCCCTACGATTGAGCCACAACACCAGCCCATCACTGATCTTTTCTTAAAGGAAGTAACCCTCCTTGCCAGGACAGCAATAAATTCATGTCTATAAATTTAGACCACACTGCTTGTCTTTGTTCCATGACATAACTACATTTTATGTTTTCTTGATAGTCCAGCAAAAGTCATCTTGCTTTTTTTTTTTTTTTTTTTTTTTTTTTTTTTTTTAACTCTTTCATCATTGTCTGTTTTCTCTCCTCAGACTCCTTTGGTACCAGGGATTGAACCCAGGGGCACTTAACCACTGAGCCACATGACCAGCTCTTTTCTATTTTTTAATTTGAGACAAGGTCTCAGTGAGTTGCTTAGGGCCTCTTTCAGATGCTGAGGTTAGCTTTGAACCTGTGATCCTCCTGCCTCAGCCTCCTGAGCTGCTGGGATTAAAGAAATACTCAGGCTTTTTTTTTTTTTTTTTTTTTTTTTTTTTACTATTCCAGGCACTATTAGTTGCACTGGGCTATGGTAGTGAACAAAACTGACAAATATAGACAAGAGTTCCTGACCTCACAGAACTTGCACTATCTATAGGGAAATAATAAACAACACCAAAAAAAAAAAAAAAATAGTTGTACATGTGGCATGTTAGATATTGGTAGATTGTGGAGAAAAATAAAAGAGGGACAGGAAACAAAGATAAATAGCTAAAATTTAAAATCCAATTTGGATATTATTATTCCTATTATTATTATTTTGGATATGCATTATTCTCAGGTTCTCTCTATGGCCTCTAAAAAGTTTGACGTAATCCCAGCCACTCCCCCATATTGTCACTGTTGGGGAACAATTAAAGCACATCTTAGATGGGATTCTGCTCTTGATGTTTATCAATTAGATAATTATTAGTAAAGCAGGCCCAAAATTGTTTGTATAATCTGGTCTGAATTTCTGTCCATCTTTCTACATTTCTGAGGTTCTGCGCCTTCTGGTAGGGATCATGTAACCACAGAGCCTTCCAAAGCAACAGCTGGACACAGGACAGATCAGGGACCAAGCATGTCCTGAAGGCTACAAGGTTACAAACCTTGTTAATTTGTAGACCCTGCTTACATAAGTCAGCCGGGCTTGGTGGTACATGCCTATAAACCCAGTGACTTGAGAAGCAGGAGGTGAGGCATTGCAAGTGTGAGGCCAGCCTCAGCAATTGAGTGAGGTCCTAAGCAACTTAGTGAAATCCTGTCTCAAAAAAGGGCTGAGGATGTGGCTTTATGGCTAAACAACCCTTGGGTTAAATCTCTGGTACCAAAAAATATTAAAAAAAAAAAAAAAGAATAAAGGGTGTTCCTCAATGATTATAGCTAAACATTTGAGCCAATCCACAAAAAAATTATTTTAATTTTAATGTCACTTAAGACAGTCGAATTTTAACTTTTACCATGTGGTTTAACATGTCGCTGGTTTTACCAATACAAGCATATTTTTAAAATTTTAATGTGTTAACTAGCAAATTAGCAAAGTTTTGGTTGTTGTTCAAGATGCAAATAACAAAAATCCAGAGCCACAGCCTCTGCAGTGTGGCCCTTCTGGTAGAAGGCCAGCTGAACTGGGCATTCCTGATTGCACACTGACTAACCATCTCTGAATTAGAGCTTACAGGAACTGGCATATATGTAATACTCCACTGATTATAATAAAGTAGTTTTAAAGGAAATTACAAATATCGTAACAGGTGGTGGGGAAGACCATACTTGAAAAGACTTGAAGGCAGTCCTCTAGGAAGCATGCTAGGCTAATGGAGCAATGCATGCAACAAGCAGGGCAGCAGGAATATGCCTGACCTGTCTGCAGAATAGCCAGGAGGCTGGCATGGCTGAAGCAGAATCAAGGAGGAAGGGAGCCCATAACAACAGATGGTGCCAGAAAGGCCAACGGGGGCAGGATCATGGGGCCTTGTGGGCCACTGCAAGTGAGATGGGAGCCATTGGAGAGTTTTCCAGAGAGGATGACGTGACTAGGGTTAGGTTTCCCCAGGATCAATCAGGCTGCCATCTTGAGAATCAACTATCAGAAGACAGAGGTCTAAGTGAGCAAACCAATTAGGAACCTCTTGAAATAGTCTAGGCAAGACTGATGAGGGCAGTGGGAAATGGTCAGACTGTACATACACATGGAAGGTAGAACAATGGGATTTGATGATGCATTGGGGTGGAGTGTGAAAGCAAGAAAGAACTCAAACACCAACTCAAGATGTTTGGGCTATGCAATAGGATATCAGAGTTGCAATTCACTGAGATAGAGAAGATTGCTGAGGAAAAGGTATTAGGTGGGGGTAGATCAGAAATTCAGTTTAACTGGCTTGAGAGGTAGAATGGTAGTGGAGTATCCAGTTACATATAGATACCATAGGATCAAGAGAGAATAGGCAGAAGTTATAAACTTGGGAACAATCCACATGGAGATAGTGCTTAAAGCCAACTATCAGGATGAGGTAACCAAGAGAGCTGGTATAGACAGAAAAGAAAAAAGGTCCCAGGGCCAAACTCTATGAGGTCAGGACATGATAAAGAACTAGCAAAGAAGTCTGAGAAAAAGCCAACAGTGAGATAGGAGAACACCAGGAGAAGCAAGAGACCAGGAAGAGTGATCAACTATGGACAACTGAGACAGAGATCTGACCACTGGATCCAACATCATGGATGTCACTGGTTTCCCTTATGAGATGTAGTGCAGATAAACAATAGGTTGGAGTTGACACAAGAGAGACTCAAGAACAGACTGGGAGGCAGGGAGTATAAACCACTCTGCTGAAAAAGGCAAGAGAAAAAGGGGAGGGAGTTTCCTGGACTGAGTTGCTACTTGTAGTAGGTCAATTCCATATTTTTGGTCAGGATGGGCGACCCATGAACAAGGTTGGAGCCACACCTACCCCAGGAGTCACCACCCAGCCAGGGAAAGTCTCCTGTAAATGATGACAACTCCCAAGTGACAAATATTCCAATAATGATAAGACTAGTTATATGAGAAGATAAAGAGGCAGAGACAAACTGTGGGCAAGTCCAAGGAGGTGGCATTTGAGCAGGTTGTGAAGAAATGGCAGTGGCTACCACATTGTCATGGAAGCTGATGCTGGCAGAAGAAAGAGTGTGTCAGGGCATGAGATGCAGGATACCTGGAATGTTTGCAGTAGAGGGTGGTCAGGACGGGGTCTGCCTTGGCCACATTGATGAAGGCCTTGTGTGGAACATCCTATTGTGGACAACAGGAAACACTGGGAGTCCTTTTAAAAATTAATTAGTTTACTACTAAGATTGACAAAAATTATGTACATTTATTATGCACAATGCAATGTTTTGAAATGTATACACAATATAGAATTACTAAATTGAGCTAATCCATATAGGTATAACCTCACATGTTTATACCCTTAAAATCTGTCAACAATTTTCAAGAATACATTATTAGTAACTGCAGTCACCATCCTAACTGAAATTTTGTATCCTTGGACTAACATTCCCCCACACCCCACCATTCTCTCCCTCCACTCTCCAACCTCTGGATGACATATGACCACCATCTGGTGACCACCATTCTATTCTTTGCTTCTAGGGGTTGGACTTTTTCAGATTCCAGTCCACAACTAGCATGGAACATTCACAGTCTTTAAACTCTTGGAATGACAGGTCTGACTTGTATTTTGATAAGATATTTCTAGGGTCTTAGAGTTGGAGAATCACAACTTCCCTGAGAAGCCAAGAAAATCATGTGGAAGAATTGGAGCTATGCTTAGGGCCAAACCCATTGACATGTGCTTCAGACAAGAAGTGCTCTGGGAGTTTGGAGAAGAGAAAAACCAAGATGAGACTTCCAGAAGGTAGAATTAGGACAGGTGTCATAATGACAAATATTTATCTAGCATTTGCCATGTGCCAGGAGTTGTTCTAAGGGTGACACAAACCCAGTGAGACCTTACATTGGGCTTGTGAGATAGATCCTATGATTGCTCCCAATTCATAGAGGAAGACAGTGACATACCCAGAGCTCAGCTCAAGGTTCCCTGGTGAGAACTCTCCAGTGTCAGGGCCAGGATTGTGACTCAGGTGGGCTGGCTCTGAAGACTTTTGGCCCTCCTTTATTGTGCTCACTGACATGCACAGCTGTGAGGGGGACAAAGATTGTACTTCAGGGGACTCAGGAGGGGGAGGAAGGAATTTGGGGTGCAACAAGCCTCTGTGACTGGCCAAGAGGAGCCGTGTCATGCTAGGCCGAGAAGGAGGGGCCTATGCTAAGCTGTGGAGGGGGACAGCTTTATGAGGTAGCTCTCCATTCACACCGGCAAGGAAAGTCCTTCCAGAACACGGAAGCCACAGGCAGGAGCAGAAGGGAAGGAAGTGCACAGGTTGCAGTGAGGTACCAGTGTCCAGGTGCTCTGCCCCTGTGGTGGGGAGTGGGGAAGAGGGAGATACCTGACGAGGAGCTTTGCAAGCAGGGACCCCGCAGAGGGTGCCTCCCAGGGGGATCCAGGACTCCAGGCCAAGGGTGGGGGAAGTGAGGGTCTTTCAGCTTCTGAAGGGCCTGAGGTGAGAGTTTGTCACCCAAACTAAGTAAATGGAGCTTATTTCTGTAGCGGGATTTCCTACCCCACCCCTCCTTTTCTTTGCATCTTCTAGAGTCTAGAAGAAAAGAAGCCCAAGAACCATGCATTGCAGGAGAAGACACTGCTGCATAAGGTTTTGATCTCCCTCTACCATTATATATACCATCTTCCTCCGAACTCCTCAGGGGAGGCAAGGCTGTGTGTGTGTGTGTGTGTGTGTGTGTGTGTGTGTGTGTGTGTGTGTATTCGTGCACGCATGCACTGTGAGCAGTTGCCCAGTGGGGCCACTGGCCATGTCACAGCTTCATCAGTCTCTTACTGAAAGCAAAGGGCTTCTGACTCATCTCCAGCCCTGAGTGTTACAGAGAGCAGCCAACCAGCTGCCTGGCAGGATCATTCGGCCACCTCTGATGGCCTCAGCAGAACAGAAGCGGCGTCTTTAAGACCCCTGTGCACAGGCAGGCTGGGCCACTGGTGGAGAGGATCCCAAGTACTTTTGCAAAGAAGGCAAAGCAATGTTGTTACCCATTAATAGTACAAATACCTTGTGATTCCCAAATAGGTCAGGCACTGCTCTGAGCAGGAGAGAGGCAGCAGTAAACCAAACAAGCCAGAAGCCCCATGCTGTTCATGGTGCAGTGGATGAGTGGGTGATGCTAGCTAGATTCATTAGAGTTTTCTATGATCTGAAGCTGGTGGGACACATACCATCTGGTGTCCTATGGGCACCCCCTCTGGTTCTCAACCTTTGTCCTGCCTCTGTTACCTTATCCTGCTTCCTGGTCCTGGTCACTGTGGGAATAGGCATGGATTACAGAGAAGACCAAAAGCAGATCCAGGTCTGTGGACCTTCCTGTGGCAAAGGAGGACACAAACCAGGCATGGTGGGCAGTGAAACTATGTCAAGCATTTTTCCTGCCCAGCACTCCTTCTTTTGGCTGTAGCACCATGACTTTCTATCAAATGAATCCCCCAGTCTTGGTGGGGTTGCCAATCAATTGGTACAGATTTGTCCCCAAGGGACCATAGATAAGATTCTTCTACTAAGATCCAAGATGACCCTGTTTCATGTCCTTTCAAGCCTGGTGGTTCATTCTCCCAAGTACTTGGGGAACTACTCTGTCATTTTCTTAACTATAGTTGTTTTCTGCTGCTGGTCACCTTAGAATCCTAAGTGATAGGCAAGCTAATCTGTGGCTTGTCCCTGGGCCTGATCTTACACAGGGAGAGGATAACATATGACTAGCTGGGCTCTCAGGGTCCTCAGAGCCCTTCTTTTTCCCAGTGATGCTGAAGCCCTGGAGAGAGAAAGACCCTGCTAACAAAGCCACTCAACTTCTCTGGAATGTTGTGAAATAGATGCCTGCCTCCACCCTTCCGCTGTGTGAGCACTGCTGCCACTGAGAAAACTTCACATTTTGGGCCACACTTTCCTAATGTTCTCTTCACTTTGCTTGTGTCCTGGATTGAGGGGAGGGAGGACCTCTTAGTATGTTCCTGGCATCCAGCCTGGCCTCCCAACTCCGAGTCCTAACTGGCCTGGCTCTAGATTGCCTGTCTCCCTTCTTGCCCTTCTATTATTATTTTCTACACCAGCCCATCAAGGAGTCTGGAGCTAAGAAAGTATCAGGCAGAAAGGAAAGAACCAGACCTTTAAGTCAGACAAATCTAACAGGTGTAACTCTGCTACTTGTAAGGATAGGACCAGCTTTCACTCTTGCATCTCCATTGGTAGCTCCTGGGAGTTCTAGAATGGACCTGCTCCTAAGGAGGGCAGATAGCTAGGAGCCCTCCCTTCCCTCTTCAAATTCTACAGCGCTTTATCCCTGCACCTGTATGGCTGCTGGGTTCACTATTTTAGTTGTGGATTTGCTCCCCCAGGAGGTAGTAAGCATTGTTCTTCACCATATTCAAATCCAGTTATGAAGACCATTGTAACATGGATATTTAAGAATATCCAAGTTCAAGTGAGAAGATAAACCACATGAGCTATAAGATCCCTTCCAACTTGGGATTTCATTATTCTCTATTTCTTGTTCTTTGATTTAAAAATATTTTTATTATGAATTGTTTTAATCATACCCAAAAGTACAAAAATAACACAACAAATAACAAACACATATGTATCCACCACCTAATTGTCAGTTGTTAACTTTTTCCCTGTGTTAGTTCCAGATATAAATGAAACCTGTGCAAATTTGTCCTCGTTTATTCATACAATTAATTTACAAAGACATATACCTTTACAGGAGTATAGCTTTTCTCTAAATTAAACAAAAATAAACAAATATTATGGAAATTGAATCTTGGGAAGAGTGTTATCTTGAGGAGAATAGAGGGAGGATGGGTAGTGTTTGGGTTGAGCTATGTCCTCCCCAAATTGCTATGATAAAGTCCTAATCCCCAATACCTCAGAGACAGGGCCTCCAAAGAAGTAAATAAAGTCAAATGAGGTTATCTGGGTATGTCATAATCTGATATTATTGTTGCCGTTATTAAAAGTGGAGATTTGGGGCCTGGGGTTGTGGCTCAGCGGTAGAGCGCTCAACCAGCACATCTGCGGCCCAGGTTCAATCCTCAGCACCATGTAAAAATAAAAAACACATTGTGTACAACTAAAGCAAATAGATAAATATTTTTTTAAAAAAAAGTGGAGATTCGGACACAACTGTGTACAAAGAGACCTTATTAGGACACAGGGAGAATATAGACATCTATAAAAGAGATATCTATAAATTAAATATGTATTGAGGTATAATTGACATATAGTAAATGAACAGATTTTAGGTGTACAGTGTGGTTAAGTTTTGAAACTACCATCCCAGACAAGATATAAGACTTCTTCATGCATCTTTTCCAGGCAATCCCCCCTGGGGGAAGCACCTACTGTCTTAATTTCTCTCACCATGGATTTGTTTTGCCTGCTCTGAAACTTTATATAAATAGACTCTGTTGTGCCCAGCTTCATCTACTCATCACAGTTTTTGGAATTGTTCCAGGTGGCTGAAAGTCTTGGTGATTCATTCTCTTTTATTTCTGAATAATATTCCTTTGAATGAATATACCACAATTTCTCTATGCACCCAAGAATGGACCTTTGGATGATATATTTACCCAACATAGATGAAATCATATGTCCACAAAAAGAACAGTAGAAGGACATTCATCACAGCTTTTTCCATAAAGCTCTAAACCAGAAATGAGACAGATGGGTGTTCTGTTTTGAAGGAGCATCTTCTGGGACAATGAAGACAAGATGCTTATGTGATCCACCTGTGTGCACTCCCAGTGTTTCCGGCACTGTAGGTGATCAACAGGTCTTTGTTGAATGAATGAAAGGTCAGGAAGAGGAGGATCCAGAGTTCCCCAGCCTAATTCAAGGGATGAGGGGTGAGAATCAATCCTAGTCAGCTGGCTAGGAGAAAGGCAGAGTGCTATCAGGCAGAGTGCAGGTGTTTAATTTAGCCCATATCCTCCGTGCTAAGCACAGGGCCTAACACACACCAGTGAGTGTTCAGATTGTATATACTGAGGGAGCAAGTGAAAGAAAAGATGTAAACAGGCTGTCCAGATTGAAATCACCAGGTCCTCTTGTTCCCACATGAGCCTTGCTTCCTGGGAAGACAAACCTTCCAGGTTAGGGACAAAAGCACAAAGTCAAATAGGGAGAAAGGTCTAGGGGACAGCATGGAAATAAGGCCAAGGAGGTTAACTTTCCACAATGAAGAATTCTTTCTCTTGCCCCACACCCCACCACTTTTCTCTTTTGTTCCTCTCTACTGATAGGCCCAAACATCATTCCTCCTATTTAGGAGGAAGAAATTCCCCCTGGAGAGCCCCAGAGAGCCCATCCTCATGTTCAGGGCACGCTGCCTCTCTCACTTTCCAGCCTGCTCCAGGCTGACTCTTCAGATCCCTATAAAGGCAACAAACAAAGTAGGCGGTGGATAGATATTCATTCACCCCAGGCAGGGCCTCCAAGCACGAAGCTCTTCATGGATCCACACACACCTGACTTCAGATGGAAATTTATTCCACGAAGTATAGAGAGTATGGCCTCAGCTGGAGGTGTAGCTCAGTGGTAGAATGCATGCTTAGCATGTACAAGACCATAGGTTCTATCCTCAGCAACAGAGAGACAGAGAGGAGGATGGGTTAGGGCTGGGCATGGAGAAAAAACATGTCCTCCCTTAAATATGTTCGTTCCAATGCGAGGACAAATATATTTCCTTAAATGACGAAACCTCAAAACTTCAAGTCCTTCCGGGCAAGAATGGAAGATTTCAAGAGAAGTGTGGAGAAGAGGAAGCTTATCAGGCACAGGGACCTCAGAGTGGCTCTTCATCATAGAAAGATTCATATACAAGGTTTTAGGGATGTTTATCTTCCTGTGCCCCACCTCAACTTGCAGCCCTCAGGCAATCTAGTTTTATTAAGAGGCACCAGGGCAAGGACACTGAAATCCCAAACCCCTGCATTCTTTTCTTCTGCCTCTGGCTACAGTGGAGCCTCAGGTAAATCGTTTTCATCTGGGTGATAAGAATGTGGGATTAGCAGGTCTCCAAGACTATTCCAGCTCTGAAGCCTTCCCTTCCTTATTACCTGCTCTGGGCCTAGATATTGTTGATCTCCCCACTCTGTGGGGGAGATTTCACAGCAGTCTCTTGCAGCAAGTTCCTGTGTTTTAAAGACCGAAGTGAATGTTTTGAACACTACAACTCATTCCCACTGAGATTTTGTTGCTTGTGATGTTTTCTCCTTTAGGGTCCAATTTGGAAACTCTTTTCAGTCAACCTGTCAGTGTGGATGGAAAAAAATGTATATATATCTGGGAGATGTTCTGTTTTCTATCTTTCTTGATAATACAAACAAGGCCCCATTGCCTTCAGAGGATGGTGGAAGGATAGGAAATTCTCATCCTCTCAGGTCTAAAAATAAGTCCTTGTTGATGATTTGGACAATCTGATTGCTTGAAAAAGCTGCAGCCTGGAGTCTTTGCACATAAAGGGGAAGGGCACCCTTCCCTGACTAGGCCCGGGATGCCACAATTAAAATAAAGTTGACCTTTTGCAAAGGGACACGAGAAACTTCTGTGGTTTTTTTTTCTCCCCTTCCTCATTTCATGAGCCCTGTCGTGAATTTCATATGAGATATCTAAGTTCGCACTTCAAGCCAAACATCATTTATTTCCTGTTAGGACTTAAAGTGGTTTATATATTCAGCCTGACCTTTAAAGAACTTATGATACAAGGAGGATTTCGGAGGATTCACTTTATGGAAGATCCTAAAGATTAAAGATAGTTCGGTCAACAAAAAGGACTTTTTTTTCCCCTTTTTGTTGACTGGTAGAACAGTTGGCTTCAAATATTTCTGTTTGTTCCCTTCAACCTTTCTCTCAAGAGAGAGCAGGTTTATGGGCTTGGGAGTGAATGACAGCTGGCCCCAAATTCTGGCTTTGCCCCTCACTAGCTGTGGGAGCGTTGCTGAAGCACCTAAGCCAGGTGATCACTTGGCAAGTGGCAAGGATCACCTGGCAAAGACAGAGAGCTGTAGCTGGTGTCCCTTTCCCCACAGCGGTGTTCCAAGGGAGGGGTGATAATGAAAGCAAGTCTCAGGCTAAAATCTGTCGATCATACAAATGTTTATCATTATCAAGCCGGCATAAACAGTCACAACCTGTTCACCCAGTTCTTTTTTATAGTACTCTGAGAGGTAGCTTGCATGAAAGGTTTGCTTAGAGGGGTGGGGTGTGCCTGGTGGTAAGGTGCACAGAGAACAGGAGAGGCTTGAGACCACTGGGGATGCCCTCTGGCACAAAGCCACTGGACTTGCCTAATTCTGAAACCTCATGTTATCCCAGGGTATGGGAATCTGTGTAGTATAGCTAACCAATGATCTATGTTAGAATAAATCACCCATTCATGTCACCAATAAAAATATTTCTAGCATTCCTTAGCTGATTAAAGTTTAGATTTGCTTACTATAATTTAAATGCTAAGCAACTAAATTCCTCTGAGGACATTGATTCTTGATTAGGGCACTTTATCTATTAACCACTCCTGGAGGGGTGGTTCCTGATTTGTTCTTGACTTATCTTCCCTTAACAGCATCCCCACCCCCCGCATACAGATTAGTTTCTCCAGTATTTTTAGTGTAAATTATTGCACAGATAATGCAGAAATGACCAAGGGCAAATTACTTAACCTCCTTGAAGGTTCTGATTCCTCATCTGGAAAATGGCTGTGATATCACCCTCTAAGGGTTTGTTGCAAGGATTTAAGGAGAAAATGCACATAAAACAAATAAAATTGTGTGTATGTACGCGCGTGTGTGCATGTGTGCATGCATGTGCAGTGACTGGTGCTCAGAGCTTCTAAACATCTGCTCCTGTGCACTTTCCTCCTAAGGTATTCAAAGAGTGAAATGAAGAAAGACACTGAGGGGACAGAACAGGAAAACTGGAATGCCGAGTAGGGGGAGGTATGGGAAACCTGGACAGTTCTTTAAGTCTTAAAGGAAATGAAAGGAGTCAAAGTCACATTCCCAGCCTTCTTCTAGAAATATCCCACGTAGAATTTAACATAGAAATGAAAACCAGTGAAAGGAGAGACCCAGATGTTTTTCAAAAATGTTTTCCTCTGAGCATCTTTATTTTCTTGTGATGATGAGATCAAAAGCAGAGCCTCAAGAATGCTAGGCTCTACCACTGAGCTCTACTCCCCGTCCTTCTTAGAGTATTTCACAAACAATATTCTAGATATCCGTTCCCTTAAAACCTCAGAATAATGGATCTTTATCAGGTTATTAAGGGAAGATTCTTCTTGTCTTTGGGCCTGCCCAACACCTGGTCCCAGATATCATTGTGAAACGTCCTTATTCAGAGTACTTAGGAATCCAACATCAAGCTACTGCTATTGGGGGGATCATGAGTCTGACCAAGTCTTTTTGTTTTGGAGGTATCATTAGAGATGTCAGAGCACATGTTGGAGGAACCCTGTGCACAGGACTTGGAATCATGGTTCAGATGGATCACTTACTAAATGGGTGTAAACTTAGGTAAGGGACCTCACTTCTCTGAGCCTCTGATACTTCCTCTAAACATGGGGGGAAATAAGACCTAATTCGATACTTTGCAGGGCTGTAGCACATGGTAGGGGGAGGTTTGCCTTTCATAAACCATAAGCTGACGTTTGTTAAAAAGCATTAAAAAAAGATTTTGTGATTTTTAAAAAAAATATTTATTTATTCTAATTTGTTATACATGACAGCAGAATGCATTTCAATTCATAGTACACATCTAGAGCACAATTTTTCATGTCTCCGTTGTTCACAAAGTAGAATCACACCATTCATGTCTTCATACATGTACTGAGGGTAATGATGTCTATCTCATCCCACCATCTTTCCTACCCCCATGTCCCCTCCTTTTCCTTCCCTCCCCTTTGCCCTATGTAAAGTTCTTCCCTTCCTCCCATGCCCCCCCATCCCCATTATGGATCAGCATCCACATATCAGAGAAAACATTTGGCCTTTGGTGTTTGGGGATTGTCTTACTTCACTTAGCATAATATCCTCCATTCCATCCATTTACCTGCAAATGCCATGACTTTATTCTCTTTTAATGAGTAATATTCCATTGTGTATATATACCACATTTTCTTTATCCATTCATCTACTGAAGGGCATCTAGGTTGGTTCTACAATTTAGCTGTAGAATTGTGCTGCTATAAACGTTGATGTGGCTGCATCACTGTAGTATGCTGTTTTTAAGTCCTTTGGGTATGAACTGAGGAGTGGAATAGCTGAGTCAAATGGTGGTTCCATTCCAAGTTTTCCAAGGAATCTCCGTACTGCTTTCCATATTGGCTGCACCAATTTGCAGTCCCACCAGCAACATATGTGCCTTTTCTCGCCAACACCTATTTGATTGTATTCTTAATAGCTGCCGTTCTGACTGGAGTGAGATGAAATCTTAGAGTAGTTTTTTTTTTTCCAAATATTTATTTATTTACTTTAGTTGTACACAATGCAATGCATTTATGTTTACGTGGTGCTGAGGATCGAACCCGGGCTGCGCACGTGCAAGGCGAGTGCTCCCCCGCTGAGCCACAATCCCAGCCCCCTTAGAGTAGTTTTGATTTGCATTTCTCTAATTGCTAGAGATGTTGAACATTTTTTCATATATTTGTTGATTGATTGTACATCATCTTCTGAGATGTGCCTGTTCAGTTCCTTGGACCATTTGCTGATTGGGTTGTTTTTTTTGTGTGTGTGTGGGTGTTAAGTTCTTTGAGTTCTTTATATCCTAGAGATTAGTGCTCTATCTGATGTGCATGTGATAAAGTTTTGCTCCCATGATGGAGGCTCTCTGTTCACCTCACTGATTGTTTCTTCTGCTGAGAGGAAGCTGTTCAGTGTTGATTTTGTGATTTTTGAAGTCTGATCAGAAATGGTGGAGATTGTATCAGCCAGCTGGACAGCCTTCAGATCAGGGAGGAGCTCAGCTTCTCATGATGGTGCCTGGAGAAAGCAAGTACAAATAGGAGGAAAGGAAACTGGGAGTGAAATACAGCTGGAAATTTCTTTCCTGAGCCATATCTTCCCTACAAAGACCTTTCCCCACCTCCGTTTCCCCCATCTGCAATAAGAGAGGTGAAGTCCTCTATGTTGGCATATATCTGAGCCACAGATGTTAGGAAGCCCCTGAGCACTGCTGAGGGCTTTAATGCCAGAGCATCTATCTCCAGCAAGCCAGGTCAGACACCCAGACCTGGGCCTACTTGGCCCATCCTGGCTTGGGTTGGGGAAAGATAATCTTGTCTGCTTCAGAAGGTTTGGAGGGAAATTCAGTTTTCTTCTTCCCCTTCCCTATGGAACCCTGGATGGTGGTTCTTTTTTTCTTTTCTTTCTTTCTTTCTTTTTTTTTTTTTTTTTTTTTTTTTTAGATAGACCAATGCCCTTATTTCACTCATTTATTTATTTTTTTTATGTGGTGCTAAGGATCAAACCCAGTGCCTCACACATGCTAGGCAATGCTCTACCACTGAGTCACAACCCCAGCCCCTGGATGGTGCCTTTAGCTCTCCCTTTTACATCCGTGCAATGATGGGGTTCATTGTTTTACCCTCACACATGGGCACCAGTGCTCTGTCCCCTCTATCGGTTCTCTTAATTTGTAGGTTTTCGATGCACCAAGATTTCAGAATCTGGGCTCTGCTATAGTTTGGATAGAGAGTATCTCTCAAAGGTCCATGTGTTAAAGGCTTGGTCCCCACCTTGGCACCATTGGAAGGTGGTGGAACCTGTAAGACGTGGGGCCTAGTGGGAGGTCTCTAGGTCACTGGGGTATGTCCTAAGAGGAGATAGTGAGATGCTAGTCTCTTCCTTTTCACTTCCCAGTCACCATGGGATGGGTACCTTGCTCCAGCACAAGCCTCTGTCACAATATGACACCTCCCCATAGGCCCAAAAGCAACAGGGTCAACCAACCTTGGACTGAACCCTCCAAAACTGTGAATCAAAACAAACCTTTTCTTCCTATAGCTTGATTTATCTCAGGAATTTGTTACAGTAACAGGAAACCAACTAACACAGGCTCTACAGCTGTGTCTTCACATTTCAGCTGAAATTCTGCCTCTGGCTTTGTGTTTCTGTTTCTCCTTTTTATCTGTGCCTTCCTCACGCCCAATCCTTCACCTCCTTAGAGAGGTTTCATTTGCCTGTCCAGGTCTCTGCCTGGGGAAATAACAAAAGCCTGAATATGAAGCTACACAGGGGATGCTTTACTTTAAAGAGCTTTGCATCAAGGGTTGAGAAGAAAAGGAAGACCAGAGCCTCGTGGAATGTCACAAAACATCATATTCTCCTTTGTTCTTTGTCTTACCTCATATGAAGCCTTGGCTTTATCTGGGTTTTATATACCTGAAACCAAAAGTTATCTTCAGATTCTCTCTCTCTCTTAACTTTTTTCTCTTTTTTAACTTGATCCCCAGGGGAAAATGATAGAGCATAGCCATTCAGATGGGTATATTTGAGGTTGGGATTTATTTTATTTTTCCTTACATGTAGTTTCTCTGACTCATTTATTTTCCTCTGAAGAGTCACCAGAATGACAAGTCTTTTGAGTCTGTTCCATAAAACAGCTGGGGACAGAAAAACAGAGTCCTTGGAGCTTCCTACCTTCCAGGCATCAGGAGGTGGCAGGGAAGAATAGGCATACATCACCCATGGGCTAGGTGTACCATTAGTTTGCTCCAGAACGAAGCTCAGCCTCACTTTCTTACACACAGAAATTAACTTGGGGGGTGTGGGTGATGATATGAATAATATAGATTCATTATCAAAAGTTTGGATAGCGAAGGCATTCTGTGCATAAAGAATCCTACCAGTCACCATAATTATTACTAACATTTCAGTCTTTTAAATATATGAATATATATGCATATATATTAATCATACACATATTCCTATTTTTTTAAACAAAGTATAGAATCATCCCATCCCCAGCACTTTTTAAGTTTTCATTTTGAGGCAGGGTCTAACTAAGTTGCTTGGGGCCTTGCTAAGTTGCTGAGTCGGGCCTTGAATTTGCAATCCTCTTGCTTCATTCTCCTGAGCAGCTGGGATTATAGGTAGGAGCCACCACATTCAGCACAGTATTGTTGTTTTTATAGTATTGTTTTAAAATGGCTATTTAGTATACTACTTTATAGAAATAATACCACAGTTTATTTAACTTTTTATTAGTGACAGTTTTTTCCCTAGATTTTTGTTATTATAAATAATGCCAAAATATGTATATTTATACATACATATTTCTGCATTTGTCCAGTTAGTACTAAGAATAAAAATTCCCAGAGGTGAAATTTCTGGATATACGATATATTCTCAGTGTCTTACCTTGAACTCTGCTCTGATCATCACCTATTTTCACAAATTTTATTCCTTTTAGGGTGCTTCCTATTTGTGTGTGTTTCCCAACTATTTTGGTAGTCCATTATGTTATAAGTAGAACAAAAAAGAAAGAGAAGCCAGTGTGTAGAACTGCATGTTTCTCCCCACCACTGTCCACGTTAAAGCACTGCCTACAAAAAGATGCGTTAAAGGCTGTCAGACAAAGAGGCCCCAGACAGGCATGGATGGGAAGGTTGACTGCAAGCAGATGAGGTAACCTCTGGACACAGTGCTCCCTCTTCTTGTTCTAACCCTTCTCTCTATCAACACACACATTGCTTTCTAAGACCCGTAGTGCACTTTTCATCCACAGTACTTTGTGATCTGAATTTACTTCTTCAGATTTCAGCAATGTGTTGATAGACTCTTCTGTTTTCACAGTTACGATTTCAATAACCCCCCCTTGTCCTCAGTTTCATTTTCTGTGGTTTCAATTATTCTGTGATCTGAAAATGTTACATGGAAAATTCCAGACATAAACAACTCATCAGTTTTCAATTGTATGGCATTCTGATGAAATCTTGCTCTATCCTACTCTGTTCCTTTGTCTAGTGTATCCACACTGTATACATTACCTGCCTGTTAGTTACTCAATAGCTACATTGGTCATCAGATTGATGACCATCACATTGTATTGCAGAATCACAGGGCATGTATTCAAGTAACCCTTATTTTACTGATTAATGGCCCCAGGATACAAAAGTAGTGATGCTGGCAATTTGAATATGCCAAAGAGAAGTTATAAAATGCTTCCTCTAAGTTAAAAGTGAAAGTTCTCTACTTGACAAGAAAAGAAATGGTATATGAAGGTTGCTAATATCTACAGTAAGAACAAATTTTCTATTCAGGAAATTGTGAAAAAGGACAAAGAATTTGTGTTAGTTTTTTCTGTTGCACCTTGAACTGCAAAAGTTTGATTAAGATGGAAAAGTCATTAAATTATAGGATTTGGTACTGTCCCTGGTTTCAGGCATGTTGGAACGTATCCCTTGTGGATAAGGAGGACGGCTATACTTGGTAAACTATCTGGTCTTTTCCTCTCCATTGTTCTGGTAGTCAGTATTCTGTCCAATTTTTTAAACCTGAGGTGATAAGAACAAATCATTTGGGACTGGACATGGTAGATGGGGATGCAGTGGGCTGAAAGAAATAAGCATATTCAGGCCTCAGTGGAAAACCACCAGAGAGACTCTGTTTTCTTCTTGCTCTTATTTCTAAAATCTATTCAATCTTTTGACCTGACCAAAGGATAAAGACAGAGCACATGGAAAGAGAACTTTTTTTTTTTCAATTTGAAAATATTTTTATTATGTTTATTTTTATTAAGACAAATTATAGAATAATACAACAAATGGTAATTTAATTATAATGGTGCATGGAAAGTAATGATGTAAATAATTTTAAAAGATATTGTAAAGCTTTAGATTTACTCTGCGGAACATCATTTATTTAGCCTTACCATAACCCAATGTTTATTTGGCACAAGTTTACTCATAGTTTAAACAAGGTAACCTGTTCATCATGTAGAACATTGGACTTGTGTAGTTAAAGTAGATTTCCAATTTTAGTAAATTAAAGTCTTGGTGATTCCTATATGTGTTATTGAAATGCAGTCTTTTCATAATCCTTTGACTACTTTTAGTCCCCTGACTGTTCCATGACCTTCAAGTCACAAAGCAGCTCCAGGGAATGAATGGCAATGAAGTTTGGCCTTGTGTGTGGGGCTGTGGCTTGGAGAATCTCTGTGGGATGGAAGTAAAACTGCAAACGTTGACCAAACAGAAAACCTGAGTCTGTACCTCTCCTGGCAACCTGGGTTTCAGCTTGTTCTCTTTACTGCCTGAGATTACTGATGGAAAGCTCAAATGGGATCACATTTATTTGCTTTGAAAATAAGCTAGAGAATTACTCAAACTTAATAACATAGGATTTCAGGTCATGGGACCATCTCCAGATCTTTCCAACATAGATAATTGGAAATTCGACCATGTAAGTACAAGTAGCTACTGGGGAAAGAGAAAAAAAAAAAAAAAAAAAAAAAAAAGACATATATTAGATATCAAGCTGTCTTGGGAAGCTAGTACAGGAATGTCTAGAGATTGGTCACTTTGTCTACAACAAACTATTCAATTTTAAGACTTCCCAAATTCTCATATTTACATATAGCTTTCTTTAAAAAATAAATCCTTCCTCTCCAAAGTGGGGCCAATTTAAAGTTGCATAGAGAGTATTGTGAGATTAGCTCTCACCATCCCCACTGAAGTGATGGAGAAATTGAAGTGGAAAATTTGGATCTCTGGCATGAGGCTTTTTTTTTTTTTTTTTTTTTTTTTTTTTGGTACCGGGGATTGAACTCAGGGGCACTTGACCACTGGGCCACATCCCCAGCCCTTTTTTTTTGTATTTTATTGGAAGCAGGGTCTCACTGAGTCACTAAGTGCCTCGCCAGGTCTCACTGAGTTACTAAGTGCCTCACCATTGCTGAGGCTGGCTTTGAACTAGCGATCCTCCTGACTCAGCCTCCCAAAGTGCTGGGATTACAGGCGTGCGCCACCGCGCCCGGCTCTGGCATGAGGCTTTATACCTGAACTTTTTCTCCTGAAATTCTGGGTCAGCAACACTTGAGGATTCAACTAGCACCCTTTCTTATTCTCAAAACTGAAAGATTCATAAGGACACTGCTCTCCCTTGAGTGGAGAGAATTCTGGAAATATTGACATGAGCAGAAGGTACTGGGGGACTTCCCACACCCAGGGACATGGGAAAACTGAAGACTGCTGAAACCCTTCTTTCACCTTAGACAGTTCACCTGTTTTGTAAATTCCAAATCTAATATGGCTTTGGTTTGCTAAAACAAATTTTATCAGCTTTACCTCTGCTTTTCTCCTTCAGAACTGTGGGGAACAACAGTTGTCAAACCACCAGCTCATACAGTCAGCTGCTGAGTGTTTGGAGCAGCTGAGATTGGGATGAAGCCACACCTGTGTTTCTGGCATCAAGCTGCAATGAGGCATAAGAGAGGAAGGGGCAGGGATATTGGGGTGGCAGGCTAGGGCTGTGGGGTGAAGCTTAACCCTGGCATTCCAAACCCAAGAGTTTATGTGGCCTTTACTAATTAAGCCATGAATTAAAACCAAAGAGAGAAATAAGCATTGCCCTTGTTCATTATCAAATGCTAATTCAAGACCCATTTAAAGTCTGTAAGCACTTCGCAGTCCCAGGGCCCAAGCAGGATAACTAGAGAAGGTGTTCAGTAAGGGACTTTTTGTTCTGAAATGGAGTAGGTTTGGTAGCTTATTAAAGGTTTTTCTGGGATTGATTAGATTTTGTCTAATAGTGCCTGCCCCCTACACACTGCCTGCTAGAATGGGAGCCAGCGGCCTTTTATTTCCATACTTCTCCCAGGTGGAATGGTGTGCTGCACTGTGGCCACCTTAGAAGGCTGGCTCTGCCTTTGAGGCTGGGGGATGGGGTACACTGGCCTTTTCTTCCTTCCTTGGAACCTCCCATGAAATCAAGAGAAGCAGAGCTTGGCTGTGACCTACCATGAGCTAGTTTTGTTTCATCAGTTATTGGAAATTCTAGAAGCCTTTGAGTCTGTTTTTTTGGGGGGTACTGGGGCACTTAACCACTGAGCCACATCCCCAGCTCATTTTTGTATTTCATTTAGAGACAAGGTCTCACTGAGTTGCTTAGGGTCTTGCTAAATTGCTGAGGCTGGCTGGCTTTGAACTCACAATCCTCTTTCCTCAGCCTCCGGAGCCACTGGGATTACAGTGCTCCACTTCACCCGGCTCTGGGTCTGTTTGTAACGGCATCATCCAGACTCCTAACACTGAGGAACCTGTCTTCCTTCTTGAGTCTTCTCTTTTACGTGAAGGCTTTACATATTTGTCTGCTCCTGATGACCCACCAAGAAAGCTCTGGGGGACTTTTACTTACAATTGATTTAGCTACACGTGTTAGGTCTCCATTAAGTGACTTACAAGGAAACAGGACTTAACAAATACAAGGAAAATGTTTTACAAACAATTTGCCAGATGGCTGTTCTCCGCTTGTCATATTAGCTTGGTTTTGTGACTTATGAGTAAATTTCTCTGCACAATTCCCACTGGAGCTCCAGAGTTAGCAAGAGTATGTCAGAGGAGTACCTAAATAAATCCTAAGCGGAGGGGCGTTTTCAATCATAAAACTTCTTGGTGACTTTAATCACAGAAGAACCTCATGGGCCCTTGAAGGAGACTGTTTATGAAATAAGCAGCCAGCCTGTGCAGAGGCAGGACCGCCGTTCAGCCACAAAACAAAATGGAATTTAGTCTGAGCAGAACTTGTGGTTAAATCTCTCCCCCATTTGGAGTGATGGTACTTTTTTCAGCATTGGGATTAAATGTACCAAAATAGTATATATGACACTGGCTTTTCTCAGGCTGCATGGATTATAACCAGGAATAGGAAAATACCAAACATTTCTTAAGGCCAAATATGGTCCACATTTTCCATATGGAAAAATGGGAAATGGTTTTTCAATTCTTTCAAGACAAATAGGTTTTCAACTATAATGGGTTGAAAATGCTGGAGATCTTCCATTTTAAGATCGCCTGCTCAATTGCAGAACCTTCCTTTCATGCTTAATTTTTCCAGGTGCAAGATTGAGCACACAAATTTCCCTCTCTGAGGCCCTCAAAAGCAGGTATTATTTCTGTGTCTACAGGTGGCACTGGGGCAGGGGAAAGAGGCAAGTGTAATTAGTAAACTCCAAGACAGTTCAGAGATGGACTCTTCTCTGTCCCGCCATTTGTGATTCTATTTTAATTGAAATGGATGTGTGTAGGAAATATCTTTTCTTAGTCTAGTTGAGGATGACGAATATTAGTTCAGTGATTGAGTTTTTCTTGAAATAAAACAAAGTAAAACAAAACTAACAAGAACATTAAACCTGAAAATCAAGAGACCTGGGTTCTCTCTGGTTCCAGTTCTGCCATTGATTTCAATTATGATTTAAACATTCTGAGTTATGTTTTCTCATCTGTGAAATGAGGGGGAAGGTACAGGTTAGATTAGACAACTTTTTTAAAAATTTATTTATTTATTTTATTTTATTTGTTATACATGCTTTTAGAGTGCAATTCCTTTCATATTACATATAAAGAGCACAGTTTTCCAAGTCATTGGTTTTACACAAAATATTTTCATACCATTTGAATTTTTATACATGCACTTAGTATATTGATGTCAAACTCCTTCTGCCATTGTTTCTATCCCCTTGCCCCTTTCCCTCCCCCCTTTTTAGATTAGACAACTTTTAAGATTCCTACTCTGGATGTGGAACTATTTCCCTTTTTAGTCCTTTAGACTAAAAGAGAAAATAATAGTTTCTTTTTGGATATATTATATACTCATGAACACTGATCTCATTTTTGGGGGGGTGGCTAGATTGGCATTTTCTTTAGAAAATTCTTAAAACAAATGTCTTTGAAGTACATATGTATAAAAAATTGAAGTTTATCTCTGTAAGGGATTATTTGTGTAAATTTGGGTATGTTAAAAGGTCCCCAAATGAATACACCTTCAAAATTATCACTCTGGCTCTTAGTGAACCTCTTGGGAATGAAATTTTGAATTTTGAAATAGTCCTCTTAATGAGCAGAGCCATTCTCTCTCTCTCTCTCTCTCTCTCTCTCTCTCTCTCTCTCTCTCTCTTTCACACACACACACACACCCACACACTCTCACACACTGAAGGAATTGAACCCAGAGACTCTATCCTGAGCTATATCCTCAGCCCTTTTTTATTTTATTTTGAGACAGGGTTTTGCTAAGTTGCTGAGGCTGGCCTCCAACTTGCAATTCTCCTGCCTCAGCCTCCGAACTGCTGGGATTATAGGCATGAGCAACCATGCCTAGCCCTCCTCTCCCACCATCTTGGCACTTGTTTTTACACTCTCCTTGGAACATAATGTCTCCCTCCCCTAGAAGGGAAAGTCACAAGAGTTAAGCCTTGTCCTCTTCTCTTCTATATCTCCAAGGCCAAACATAAGGTTCATAACAACAGTCAATAAATATTTGCTGAATGAATAAGCAAACTTTCTGCACTTTTTTTCTTTGTTCTCTCCACGTTACTAGCGCGACAAACTTATGTTCTTCAGACATGACATGATCTCTGCACACTTCAATCTATTTGCTTTGCCACAATGGCCCTGTCTCAGTTACTATTCTCTCTAGTCTTTTTTTTTTTTTTTTTTTTTTTTGGTGTGTGGCGGGGTATACTGGGGATTGAACTCAGGGATACTTGACCACTGAGCCGCATCCACAGCCCTATTTTGTATTTTATTTAGATACAGGGTCTCACTGAGTTGCTTAGCACCTCGCTGTTGCTGAGGCTGGCTTTGAACTCCTGATCCTTCTGCCTCAGCCTCCCCAGCTCCTGGGATTACAGGCGTGCGCCACCATACCCGGCTCTTATTCTCCCTACTCTTGATGGCTCAACTCAAAGCCTTGTCTTCCCTGGAACAGTGCTGGTGACTGTGTGGCAGCCCTTCCACATGGCTGGTTTTGTTGATCTTCTGTCCCAGAAGTTTGAAGGGATGCCTGATGTTCGGGAACAAGTCATGCTTAATCTTGTGCCTGCGTTTAGCCTGATATGTAATGAGGGCCGGCACGATTGTGAATGGATGATTTTCTCTGAAGGTTTTAGATAATTGGATTTATATAAGCTGGCCTTGACCTTCAGGAGCCCAACTTTTTGCCACTGTTGTGTTTCTGGAAGGGGTCATGGAGTGACCATCTGGGAGTAGAAAGACACTGAGCAGGAGAACACAGAGCGAGACTGTGAGCAAGGGCTGTGGCTACTTTTGCTGAGGGCCAACAAGCTCTCAAAAAAGTGTAAACCATTTCTCACGTTGCATTAGGCCCATTTTTCATGATTCACACAACAGGTTCCCATTCCACAGCAGTTTGCAGGCTGCGAGTGGCCGAAGCCCTGGTAGCATTTCCTAGTACCAGTCGACTGTCTGGTGACAGGACTTCTGAGATCCTGGAGTCAACCCCAGACAGGACTGTCTGCCTCGCCCACCTCAGGTGCCATTTTCTAAGATCATGTGACCCAAATCTGATGGAAGGTAGGGGGTGGGGTGGCCTGCCAGGTGACCCATTGACAGAACACAAGAAAATCTTGCCTCATCTGCCGCCTCCCTCCTGGTCCTGTCCATAGAGAAACACAAAGGCACCTCTTTCTTTTAAATCTGTTTTCAGCTCTAGTTGGTCAATTGCAATAATCACAGACTCCCCTATAACTGCAAATGTGCTGTTGGAGGTTAGTTGTTTTTATTAAGAATCATTATCAGAGGGAAAAACATCCCCACACATCAATGCTATATTTAATTTAACGTTGATGCTGTTAAAGATTCTTAGAACACCACACAGATGTCCTACAAGTGTTGGGGAAAATAACACTGGTAAAACAATATAGCATGCTCTAAATATTTATTGATCAAAAAGCAATTTATTTTTCTGCTCTACAAATAAACTGGAAAATATAAAACCTAGGAGAATAAATAATGTTTAAGTAATGAGCCTAGCCCTTGGGATCAGTTTAAAACTTCATAAATTTGGGGCAATTTGATGGAGGGTTTGATTCATGGAGCAGGATTTCAGGGCTGGATGTTATAGGTTTGATTTTCTAGGAGTTCAGGTCGCTGATGAATATTTTTATAGGGTAGCACTATTCTCCTTGGATTATTCTTCTAAATTACTTTTCAATTGGGCATAATTTCTCCTTACTCTTAATGCCTTGGTCCTTCTTAAATTATTCTATTTTTATCTTATAATGTTACAATCTTATTTTTCCTATTAATTTAAAACTCTTCGAAGAAAGGGTTTATAGCTTACTTATCTTTATAGCTCTGCAGAATTCAGCACAGGGGAAAGAATTCAATACATTGACCTAAATTCAGAATTTGCTTGTTGCTCTGGTTTGAATGTGTCCCCAAAGTTCTTGTGTTGGAAACTGAATTTCCTGTGCAGCAGTGTTGGGAGGTCTCCAGTCAAGAGGGTTCCACCATTGTGCATTGACTGTCATTGTTGTGAGAGCAGATTTGTTATAAATGTGAGTTAGAGCATGCCTGTAATCCCAGCAGCTCAGGAAGCTGAGGCAGGAGGATCATGAGTTCAAAGCCAGCCTCAGCAACAGCAAGGCACTAAGTAACTCAATAAGACCCTGTCTCTAAAGAAAATAGAAAATAGGGCTGGGGATGTGGCTCAGTGGCTGAGTGCCCCTGAGTTCAATCCTCAATTAAAAAAAAAAAAATTGAGTTCAGCCCCCTCAGGCACTCTCTCATGCCTTCCTCTTTTGTCCTGCCTTCCTCCATGGGATGAGGTGTCAGAAGGCCCTCACCAGGGGTTTTTGCCACGGTCTTGGATTTCCCAGCCTCCAGATACATCTATAAAATAAATTTCTGTTTTTCATAAATTTCCCAGCCTTAGACCTTCAGTTATAGCAGCACAAAAGGACTAAGAAACATGTATGACCAGATTCTCCTAAAATCAAAACCCAGGTGAAATAATAAGCAAATTTGTGAAAGAGTGATTTATCAGTTAGATACCAATTTATGATTGTGCTCATGCTGTTCACCAAACATTTCTGTACTTTTCCACTTCTGCGAACATTTTCAGATTGTACTTCCCTGCCCCCCTTGTGGTTGAGTGGAACCATGTAGCTGGTTCTGGACATGGAGTTATGAATAGAGATGATATATGTCACATCTGGGTTAAAGTTCAGGTGACAAATCCTCCCAGTTTGTTTGAAACTGAGGAGTTTCACAGCATGTGATATTTGTGGTGCTAAAACAGGAAAACTAGAAAACTAGGACAGGTGTCATGTTAGCTGGAGCATTTAATTGCTGATTCAAGCCTCTCTATGACTCTCTTTAGAAAGGCACAGAGACTGACATTTGAGATAATGGGTGCTCCATTATCCCTAAATCCTTGAACACAACTTATTTGTGAACTCATGTTGAGCATGTAGCATAAATAAAAGAGTGAATAAAAACTTTATTCTTATATAGCACTTAGGTTTGGAGCTTTTTGTTATTGCAGCATAAACTAGTTCATCCTGACCAATGCATGAGTATGAATAGCAGTTGGACTGAAATGCACTGATGAATAAGTGTTTCTTTTTTCTTTTCCTTCTTTGCTTAGGAAATCAAATATAAGAAGGTCACTTGGTGAAGCCAGAATCAGGGAAAAAGGAGTTGCATTATCTCAGGATGTTTTCATTAATCTGTGCTAAGTTTGTCATCTTTCTCTTCTCTCTGTAGAACTATATATGCCAACCAAACTTGGTTGAGGTTGTCTTTCACAAATGATGTTGGGCAACTGACTGATTAATGCATACTAATTTTTATCTTCAAGGCTCAACAATGCCATATATTTTAATTTCACAATTAAAAGTTATAGTTCCAGGCCAATAATGTATATAGCAATGTTTCCATATTAGATGAACAGCTTGATAATGAAGAGTCTCATGGCCTCACCAGTAAATTTTCTGTCATCCACATTTCAGAGGTACAATTTCCTTTATTACTTCAATGAATAGTTGTTGATGTTTATTTTTGCCAAATATAAACAAGGCAGGTAAGATCCTCCACCTATTGGAGTTTATATTTCTAAGAGTTGGTTTAGGGCTAGCTATAGTAATTGAGTCTCAGTGATGATTCAGTGGTTAAAGAAAGAAGAAGCTCATTTCTGTCTCAGAATGGTCCAAGGAGACCTTCCAGTTTGTCTGGCAGTTCTGCTCTGCACAGCTATCAAGGACCCAGTTTCCTCCCACTGGTTTGCACCACTATCAACTATAATCTTGTCACCATTATGTAGTTGAAACTGAAGGGGTGGGTAGGTTTGCTAATAGGAAGGGACAAAAAGGTACAGAGGAGGCATAGCCAGTTCTTTTAAGGCTCAAGTTTAGAAGTGACAAGTTTCCTTTCCATTCACTTTCTGTTGGGTGAGAACTTAGTCATATGGCTCTCCTCACTGCAAGGGAGTCTGGGATATGTAGTCCGTTTTCATGTCCAGAAATAAAGATGAAATGGATTTTGGTGGGCAACCTCAATTACAACATTTCAAGGATAGATATAAGAATTTATCACATGCTTCTCTATGTACAAACCTCTTCTTGTGACTGTGGAGTGAAGGACACAAAGAGAAAAATAACATCATCTCTCCACAAAGGAATTTACATCTTTGTAGAAAAAACATTCTGTTTATACAGACACACAGCATAGCCCAAGACAGAATGTTGTAAATGGCAAGAGAGGTTCAAATACAAAATGCACAGAGAGTTCAAAGAACAAAAGGTTGTAACATGCTATGATGTTCCCGTGGGATAGCAACAATCCTAGACTCTTCCTAGATTCATCCTCTCTATTGATGTGGAATATCAACTCACCTATATTTTGTCTTCTCTAAGAAATGAATCCTCCTGCTGTTATCCCCACAGAACATTTGAGACCCTGATAAGGTCTGTATTAGTTCATTTTCTGTTGCCAATAACACAATACCACAGACTGGGCAAGTTATAAAGAAAAGAGTTTGTTGTGGCTTGTGGTTCTGGAGGAGCAAGGAGAAAGGGGCCACATCTGGTAATGACTATCTTGCTGGCAGATTCCCCAGGTGGTGCAGGGCATCACGTGGCAAGACACAGGGAGCACGTGTGAGTGTGAGTGTGTGCCTTCTAAGGTCTCTCTCCAGCTTATAAAGCTATCAGAATCCAATCCTGGGCATTCCACCCTGATGACTTTGATCACTGCTCAAAAGTCCCCCCTGTAAACACCACACTCAGGCTGAGATGTCACCCTCTTCATTCCTCACAATAAGGATTAAATTTCAATGCATGATGCCTTAGGAAACACACTCAAACCATGCCCAAACCATAACACAATCATACACAATTGAAGGTAATTATATAACTTAACCAAACAAGGACAATGTCAAGAGTGAGAAGGGGTGCCATTGTGTAAACTGGGACTGTCAGCATAATCTGTGATTGTGCCAGGTAAACGGGGAGGTACGGTCACATTACCAATGGGTATTACTTGGGAATATCACTGGCTCCTGGTAGCCAGTGGCCTCACTCACCTAGGATTCCTCCCCCTTTCCTGTCTACCTGTTTTATCTTCCCAACAGCAGGTGACTGAGTCATAGCTTATAGATTTGCATTAATTTAGATTTAAAAAGACATTACTTACTGGTCTTTATTGGGCTTTAAATGTCATTTGTGTGTGTGTGTGTGTGTGTGTGTGTGTGTGTGTCCCTTCAAGCCATTCTTTTCCAGTTGATATGTAGAGGGTAGGACTTAACTTTTGGACCTCTAGCCCTTGTTTTATTCAATACAATCATGTCTTGTATTAATGACCTCAGTTCCTTCATTCTAATTTCTCTATCATAAAATAAACAGGATGCAGCCTACTTTGAGGGAAACCTATCACTCAAACACAAGGCATCTGAATTTTTTTTTTTTTTTTAGTTATTGTTATTTGGTAAGGGTGGGGTGGGAATGAGGGTGGGGGGGGATAGAAGGGGAAAACCGTGGGAGTATAGTACATATTCTCATAGACTTCTTTTAGGAACGCAGTGGAAGAATTTACAGAACATCTCAAACAAGTTGGCATTTAGCCAATCTGCGTGGCTCTACCCTCATATTGGTGGGAAAGTGTTCATTTTAAACACAAATGCCTTATATGCTGACATTTTTCATTGCTGTGGGATATAGGAAATGTGCTTTGTTTGCCTTTTTTTTTTTTTTTATTCTGAATTCTGTGACCTTGAGACCTTCGGCCCAAAGATTTAGAAAAGAAGGGTTGGGAACTCTCCAGTCCTCACTGGCTCAGTCCTTCAGTGGCTGAGATGCTTTCTTTGTTTCTGGGAAAGCTGGTAGCTGATGTTAGTGGCTCTTATAGATTTTTTTAAACAGGACCAATGAGTTTTTTTTTTAAGTTGGAGTTTTGCCATGTTGCTCAGGATGGTCCTCTAACTCATTGGTTCAAGTGATTTTCCTGCCTCAACCTCCCCAGTAGCTGGGACTACAGGTACATAATGCCACACCTGGCTTGACCAATGGAATCTTAAATAACCTAGCTTTCTTTTATTTGCCAAGCTTCTCAGATAGGAGTTTTAGAATTTTTTTTTTTTGGGGGGGGGGTACTTGGGATGGAACTCAGGGTCACTCAACTACTGAACCACATCCCCAGCCCTATTTTGTATTTTATTTAGAGACAGGGTCTCATTGAGTTGCTCAGTGCCTCGCCATTGCTGAGGCTGGCTTTGAACTAGCAATCTTCCTGCCGCAGCCTCCAGAGGAGTTTTAGAAAGATTTTTGAAACCAACCACTCACTATTGTTTAGAGTTAAGAACAGCTTACCAGTGATCTAGTCAAATCCATGATAAAATGCATGCCTTTAGCTGGGCATGGTGGCTTACATCTATAATCTTAGCAGCTTGGGAGTCTGAGGCAGGAGGATGCAGATTTGAAGCCGCCTCAGAAACTTAGTCTATAAGCAACCTAGTGAGACCCTGTCTCAAAATAAAAATAGTTACAATTTTTTTACAGTATTTAGTACATTAACAAGTATATACATGTGTAGCCTAGGAACAATGGACTATATTCAAGTAGCCTAGGTGTGCAGTAGGCTATACTATCTAGGTTTATGTAAGTACTTTCCATGATGTTTACACGATAACAAAATGCCTGGCAATGGGTTCTTTAGAATGTATCCCCATTGTTAATCAATGTGTGATTGTATTTAGAAACATGCATAAATACATGTATAAGTAATATAAATACTTTGTTTAACTTTCCTAAATAAATAAAAGAATAGGGCTGGAAATGTGGCTCAGTGGTTAAGCACCCCTGGGTTCAATCCCTGGCACCAAAACAACAACAACAACAACAACAACAACAAAAATATGCCTTTATGGTGATGTGTTATTTATTATTTGTTCACTCATGGCCTATGTATGGACTGTGAGGATCAGGAGATGAAACTGGATGTTCCCAAGATATCAGTGGTCACTCTTAAGGCTCCTGAACAGACAAGGGCTCTGGAAACCCAGAGACATAGAATATGAGCTTGGGTTTCTTGTTTCCACAGTAGGTGGACAGTGATAACAGATAAGGTTTATTTAGTATTAGGATAATATATTTTTAATATCCTCTCATGGAAATCTCATAAAAACTCCATGAAGAAGGTGCTAATATCCTTATTTCATGGATGAGGAAGTAGAAACTTAAATTGAAAATCTTTTCCAAACCTCAGTTGAATAACTGTCACTACCAGCAATTGCATCCACATCCATTTAATTCTGAAGCCCTGCTTTTCATTGGCATACTCCACCACATTGTGCTAAAAAGTAGAGTGAGCCTAATGTGCATATGCTATTGACCAAAGTGCAGATATTTTTCCTCCAAATATAAAGAATTGTTGAGCTAAATCTAATTAAGATGCAGGGGAGCTCTCTGTATTCCCTGTTTGCCGAAAAGCAGCAAGATATTTACAAAAAGGAAAAGGTCTTTCCATACCTCCTCACCCCTTTTCCCACCTGAAGACACCATGGACATTCTTCTTTATAGCATTTATCAACTCAAAGATGGAGCCAGGGGAATCTGGGAGCAGATTTACTTCTTCCCATAGTCTTTCCACCTTCAGAATCCTAGGACAGCTTCTCTTTTATTTTGAAACTTCTTTAAAATGTACTGTTCTTCATTGAAGGCAATATTTAAGCTAGACTAAAAGTCATGGCTTAGAGTTAGTTTTTTTTTTTTTTCCATTGGAGCATAATCATTTTACAAAATGGTGAGTTTCATTGTGGTATAGTCATATATGCCCATAACAATTTGATTAATTCCAATCCCCAGTACCTCTCCGGCTTAGAGGTACTTTAGGAGTGTTTCTCCCATGTGATGTGTACTGCATGCATTGATAAGCTTGTTTTTCTCTTGGTACTCTGTCTATTGTTAAAGCATCTGTCTCAATTATGAACGTGTAAGGGACACTATTACATTTTCTCTCTTTAAATACTCCGTGTGATGCATTGGGATTTTTGTATCTTTAAACAGTGCTGAACCCAACAGCTTCCTTGCATTACTTTGGCTTGTGTCATCTCTGGATTTGCTTTAGGTTTCAACTTGATGTTGCCCTCCAGAGGGAGTTTACCTTCAGGAAAATGATTCATGAAATAAGACAAATTTTTTATGCCTTTGGAGGAAAATTTGTGTGGACACTACATTTGTGGGGAGGGGGCATAGATGACCTTGCTCAAGACTGGAACTTCTCCACCAACAGTGGGCTGTGGAGGACCCCATGTCTGACATGTTCAGTGGAAGCCCACTCCCTCGTTTCTGGAAAAGCCCAACTTCAGTCTGTCCAGATTAGGAGAAATTAGTTTACTTTCTGAAGAAATCCTAGAGAATTTCTCAGGCCATAAGAATCAGAGATTTGACTACCTGAAGAGAGACAAAAAAAAAAAAAAAAAATGTTGCCCTGTTTGTTAAAGAGTGTAAATAGAAATTAATTCAGAACATCAAACTATGAATTCAGGTTTGCAGACTTTAAAAAAGAGATGATTTCTTTCTGGGTCAGTTCTATATTGAAGTTTAGTCATAGATAACAAAAAATGTGGTCTATAATATCCACCCTTTCTTGTTAAGGCAAGGTAAGTGTTTGAAATGGTTATTTCTGATTATAGGATTAAAGGTGGTTTTATTTGGGGGGAATATTTTCAAATATTTTCTGCATCTTATATGTTTATTTTATTATTATTATTAAAGTAGAAATGGTGTTAAAGATTTATATATTCTTTTTTTTTTTTTTTTTTTTTTTTTTTTTGGTACCAGGGATTGAACTCAGGGGCACTTGACTACTGGGCTACATCCCCAGCCCTTTTTTGTGTTTTATTTAGAGACAGAGTCTCACTGAGTTGCTAAGTGCCTCGCCATTGCTGAGGCTGGCTTTGAATTTGTGATCCTCCTGCCTTAGCCTCCCAAGTGCTGGGATTACAGGCGTACGCCACCACACCTGCCTAGGATTTATATATTCTTGAGATTCAAAACTGAAACCTTTTATCGTATAAGAAATATAATGAGTGTGTGAGTGTGTGTGTGTGTGTGCGCGCACGCATGTGCGCGCGCATGCACCTGGCTGTGAGACTTATCACAGGATGGGGGTGTAAGGAAGTCCCTCCAAGGAGCAGTGGGATCTCAACTCAGCCTAGGTAAGTTTTTGATATATGCTGCCACAAAGAAATTCAGGACACGATGAAAGCAAGGCATAAGCAAAGATTTATTAAAGGACACCAAAGCAAAGATACACACACCCCAAAGGCAGGGCCCCTCACCTCTCAGAGAAGACAAGCTACACACCCAGTGTTGAGCTACCAACTAAAAATGATTTTCCTGGGAATAAATGTGCAGGTTCCCAGGCAAGCTTTGTGGAAAATCAGATCCTTTATCAATCATTTGATATTTTGGGTTTAGAATGTTTATTTCTGGTTAAGCAGGTCTTTGAGTCTGGTGACATTTCAATTGATTATGATTTTGTTCTAATTGCAAGCATACACTGGAGTTTTTGTTCTAAAAACTAAATAAAGAGGCGAGCATGGCTGGTCATGCTCATAGATCCAGGTCTCCATCTAGTAAGGGTCTCTTTTTCTCTGTCCTTGAGAGCCCACCTATCTCAAGACTACCCACTGTATCTCTCATCTATACTGCAGATGTTCCATTCTTTAATAGATTGTTACCCACAACATTATACTCACTATTTTCAAGACAGAGACCACTGTGTGCTTATTCCCATTTGTTGAGAAGCAATCTGTTTTCTCTTCATTTCATTTAAATATAAATTCAGTAGGTAATACATCTGCCTCCTTCAACGTTCAAATGGTACAAGAAACTCCCTCCCTGGAAAGCAAATAACATTATCAGTTTCTTGTGTATTTTTCCAGAGATTTTTCTTGTTTATATAAGCCTGCCTGTGCATGTGTGCACACCTACACACACACACACACACACACACACACACACACACACACACAGAGGCACACACTCATGCACACATGTAGCAATTTGGGAACAAAATAAAAACAAAGACCAGAAATACAGTGTGTTTTGGTTTGCACTGCTTCGTGGTTGGCCTATCTACCCCCTTCCTTACCTCTTTTTCCAGGGACTGAGATTTCTGGCTTCTTGCTCAAGATTCTAATCCTTCTTCTCTCTTCCCACTCCCAGAGAAACAGACACTCCTGTTTATTTCTGGCCCACAAACACTTACTTCTTCTTCTCATTGTTTTTCTAATTTCATACCAGATGACAGTGTGGTACTCTCAAGTAAAAGGAGCAGAAATGCAGAACAGATGGGGAGAAGGGAGAGAAGGAGGTGGCAGCAGGCAGATCCTGTCTCCGGGCCACTGTCCTCAGGCTCCTCCGGAGCTGTGTCCTGTGCAGAAGGCAAGTGACCCTCAAGGGGGTGACCTTGTGGCCTCTCAGGGTGCAGTGTCCCTGTCACTCCTACCTCTGCTGGGGCTCGCAGACTTCCTCTCATGTGCCTGGCCCTTGGCCCACTGCATCCTCGGTTCTCCTGTGCCTTGGAAGAGTCCTCTCATTTCACTCTAAGGAAAGGGGTTCTCACAGTGAAAAGGAATATGAAGTAAAAAAAGTAATTGCTTAACTCTCAGCCTGTTATTAATTTGTATATTTTTAGCAACAGCAAGAATCACATAGTTACAACTCTTTTTTTCAAAAAGTGATTTACCCTCCTCTCCCACCCCACCTCAGTTTTAGTCAGAATTAAATGCTGTTCCTCCTACCCGGTTTCCCAGTGCACTGAATCACAGCCTCTTTTGAGGAGGAAGGGGACTCGGTGATGATTTGATAGGGTCCTTTCAGTTTACGGGCCCACGCGTCTCTCCCTGATCTGATTTGAGACTTTCAGGCCTCAATATCACTGTCAGGAAATGTGCTTGGTTTTTCCTGAAAGAAAAAGTCCCATGGACAAGGTCAACTGGCTGTGTCTGATGGTGTTTGTCATCCGGCTTCAAATATGGTGACTCATAGTCACAGGTTAGAATAAACCTACTTGCTATCATTTATTAAAAATGAGTTCCCACCACGAGGAGGCCGACAGACTCATGTAAATCACGTCTCTGTAGCCAAGCACAGAAGGAATCATTTTTTAGTGGCACAGTCTCCAAAGTAGCCCAAGCTTTCTGTTTTTTGTTTGTTTTGGTTCGTTACAGTTCCTTTGCTAATATTTTAGCCCTCTGATGGTAGAGAACCTTTGGAGATGGGGGGGAAATGCCTTCTTTCCCTCTTGGAAATGGACTAGATCCATTGGGAGCAAAATGGAAGAATGTACTTAGCAAGTAGGGAGCAGGCTGGTGCCAGATGTGACATCTAAGCAATCTTGTCTAGTCCTTTTCTCTGGTGACTGCCCCCATGGTAGGTGGAATGTTCTAGATGGATTAAGTGGAGATGTCCCATCCAGGATGTGTCCAGCTGACCTCATCAGCAGTGCCTCAAGGGAAAATTCCCATACCAGGATCTGGTCTTCTAATTAAGTTTCAGAATCTGAATATTCTATTTAGGCAAAAAGCTACAAGTAATCATAATGATCAAACTCCCTAGAGGAGATTGTCAATTTAGAATAAGAAACATAACCACCAGTGCACCCGATGCCATTTCATGGCGCAGTTCATTTTCTGCCTATAGACTTATGTTTGTACAAAGCTAATTATAACTTGAGGCTGAGCCTTGGTAAAGCTAAGCTCAGGGAAAAGGAGGTAGATTCCTGAACATCCAGTTTTATTCACCTTTTCATTGTTCTCTAGTGAATGCGTAGCAGACTTACTAAAATACAAAGAGGAACTTTACAGATTATCTGTTTATTTACTATTTATTATTATTTTTGAACAAGAGTAACAAACATGCACATGCTAAAATACTCAAACAGAAAAAATGTTAAAACGGTGAAAAGAGCATCATTCTCCCACCTTCATTCGCAGTTCTGATTCCTATCCACAGTTGCCAATTTTTTGTGCTTCCTTCCAGAGTTATTCTATGGGCATAGAAACGTAAGTGTGTGTATTTCTTCCACTCTCATTTCATGGGTACATACAGTAATAGCCCCCCCCCCCGCCCCCTCCACACACACTGCTGTGTGTTTTACTTTTTTCACTTAACATTATGTCTTGGACTTCTTTCCACCTCTGCCCCAGATTTCAGGATTATGATTTTTCTTTCTACTGGATACAATGTAGTTCATTGAATTTTGCATTTTAGTTAGACTCATATTTTAGTAAGCACCTCTCAGTGATGCTAAGATTTTAGTTTTTCCAAATTTCTCAGCCATTTCTTTATTTTAATATTTATTTATTTGTTTTAGTTGTACACAATGTGTTTATTTGTACATGGTGCTGAGAATCGAACCCGGGCCGCGCACGTGCTAGGCGAGTGCTCTACCGCTGAGCCACAACCCCAGCCCTCAGCCATTTCTTTAGAGAAAATTACTTGTGTTACTTTATGGATATGCCCTGTGTGCATGACTGTATGTGTGTTTAACTAATACCCTCAAAAGATAACTTTATTCTGAAGGCCAAGGGATTGTATGCTTTCAGATTAATTTATGTTGTTACAGTGAATTTAATTACCTTATTTTCTACATGTGACATAGGTCAGTAATTTGGAAATTTTGAATAAAATCTCTTTTTCCTAGAAAAAATTTATTCCCCTGCCTTTCTTTTCTTTCTTTTTTTTTTTTTTTTTTTTTTTTGTGTGTGTGTGTGTGTGTGGTACTGGGGATTGAACTCAGGGGCACTCGACCACTGGGCCACATTCCCAGCCCTTTTTTGTGTATTTTATTAGAGACAGGGTCTCACTGAGTTGCTAAGTGCCTCACCATTGCTGAGGCTGGCTTTGAACTTGCGATCCTCCTGCCTCAGCCTCCCAAAGTGCTGGGATTACAGGCGTGCGCCACCGCGCCCGGCTCCCTGCCTTTATTTTCTAAAGCTGCTCAGTGACCCGTGGACCAGAGTAGAATAAAACTGTTGTTTCAACACTGTTCTCTTTTTAATGTGTGTGTGTGTGTATGTGTGTGTGTATCAAACTTGTTGAGATTTTAAGGAGAGCTTATACAGGGGCAATGCAAGTAATTTAAAAATGAATATTGGACACATCTGTGTTTTCTGAAGTCCTTCTGACATGTTCCCATCAGAAATTCCTTACCAACCACATTTATGAAAACTCCAACCTCCCACACCCACTTGTCTTCCATGGTATAAATAGCCTGTGCCAGCCAGCCCTAATACCACAGACTCTCTCCTTTCATGAAGATTCCTATGAAGGCTATAAATCTCTGAGTATTTGCTATCCTAAAGAGTATAGAAGGTGGGCACGGAGGCATTACAATGAACTATTGTCAGCCAGTGCCTCTTAGACAGACACTTGACTCTCAAGAGCCAGGCCACTGAGAAATAAAATCCATTATAATAAATTGACTGATGTAAAAAATAGACCTCCAAGTATATAATGACTCCAACACATTCAAAATTTATTTCTTGTTCTCATAACAAGTGGATGATGGAACAGCTCAGCAGGGTGACCTCCCTCCACAGAAGAATTTCAGATGCAGGCTTTGTTAGTTCTGTAATCTCCAGCTCATGACTTCCAAGATGGCCTTGGAGGTCACCCTATTCCCTCTAGCTGGAAGGAGAAAAAGGTCATGGGGGAGTGCTGTGTGCCAGACTTTCATGGCCAGACCCAGAAGTGGTGTAATTCACCTCTGCTCCTATTTCACCTGCCAGAGTACAGCCACGTGGCCACCAAACTGCCAGTGAGCCTGAGAAAGCACAGCTTCTGGCTGGGCATCCACTTCTAGCAACAACTCTACCCCGTAGTGGGAGGCTTGGATTTTTGTTGGATGTATAGCTGTTTTTCTCTTATAATCATAAACTTTGCGACCATGTGTTTGAAGCATTGTACTATGTTTGTTTGTTGGTTGGTTCTGGGGACTGAACTAAGGGGCACCGGGACCACTGAGCCACATCCCCAGCCAAGCCCTATTTTGTATTTTATTTAGAGACAGGGTCTCACCGAGTTGCTTAGCATCTTGCCATTGCTGAGGCTGGCTTTGAACTCCTGATCCTCCTGCCTCAGCCTCCCAAGCCACTGGGATTAGAGGCATGCACCACCGTACCCGGCATGAAGCATTGTACTATGCATGAACACACATTTAATTCTCATAAGCAGCTGTTTGTTGTAGAAATCGTCAATATATTTTTATAGATTAAGATATTAAAGTTTAGAAATTAAATTGCTTGCCCAAGATTATACATCCAGCAAACTTTAGACCTGAAATTCAAATCCTGGTCTGCCTGATTCTAAAACCTAGTGCTTCTAACTTTCCATTATACTGCGTACGTAGTATAACACATTGGAGCTTTTAATGATGAAAACAGAAGGCGAGTACACACCCCAAAGTCCCCCCTTGGTCTTTCTCAGTTTCTTTTATAGTAGCACCAAGACAAAGATGCAAGGTTCTGAGTAATTTCAATGGTTTTCACACTACCCCTTACCACTTCTGCCTTCCTTATCTAGAATCTGGAATAGCTTCGCTCATTCTCAAGGTTTCAGTCACCATGTGCATGGAGATGACTCTCCAGGGTTGATCATCAGCCTTAACATTTCATCTCAGCATCAGCTCCTACTTCTGATGCCCTACTCAACAACTCCATAGGCACCTCTGGATTCAAGAGGACCCCAAAGTGAAGGCACTGACCTCACATTCCCCTCATTCCCCAAGTTCATTTGTCAACAGCTCACTGGCTTTGATCAGCCTGTGAGCTCATCAAGTGCCCGACATTGGTTTTTCCATTACTGCTGACTTCGTAAAGACTAAGTAGATTCACAGCTATTTTGCATGTTTTCTAGACGGTCCAAATGTCATCACTATCGCTTATAGGTTCAAGGAACTATTTTGAGATGGTGATAATGATTAACTCAAGAAAACACCCTCCATGTGCCTCTTTTTTCATTTTCTGTTTGACACTGAGGAAGTGGGGAGAGCATCTAAACCACACTAGTCCTTAGGCACTTGGCCGTGGCCTGAGTCATGTTTGCCCATTCATGGAGACATATTCACACTCCTGAAAATGAGGCCTTCTACTACCTCAAGTCCCTTTGTCCAACCTATTTTTTTTTTTTTTTTTTTTGGTGGGGGGGATCTCTTTCTCTTTCCCACCTTCCTTGCCTTTGAGCTAATGTGAATGCAGACAATAGCCTAACAAATCACAGTTCCTATTTTTCCCTAGTGCCCCCATAGATGCATTCTACTGTCGTGTATAACTAATTAAAACAAATAAAAACAAAAACAAATCCCAAGCCGGGCGCGGTGGCTCACGCCTGTAATCCCAGCACTTTGGGAGGCTGAGGCAGGAGGATCGCGAGTTCAAAGCCAGCCTCAGCAGTGGCGAGGCACTTAGCAACTCAGTGAGACCCTGTCTCCAAATAAAATACAAAAAAGGGCTAGGGATGTGACCCAGTGGACGAGTGCCCCTGAGTTCAATCCCCGGTACCACACAAAAAAAAAAAAAAAAAAAAAAAAAAAAAAAAAAAAAAACAAATCCCAGTTCCTCCTCAAGATGAAGAGTTTGTGGGACAGACTTGCTGGTCCTTAGAAATAAGCTCAGTCTACGAAAATACAGGGACTTCTCTGAGATAGCTTGTCTCCAGGGAAAACCCAGGCTACTTGTTATAGACCTTAAACCTAGTTAGAGGAGGGCAGGATGATAAACAGGTACCAATTATTAAATTAAAAAAGAAACACAAACACAAAGGCATCCCTGAATTAAGCATGATGTGAACATGGCAAAGGATTGTCAGAGAACCTAAATTCTTATATCCGGCTATCTTTTCTTTTTTGCCACCGCACCCGTTGAGTGGAGCAGTTTTGCTTCACCATGTACTCCCTCCATGATGCCTTTCTTACCTTAGGCCTGAAGGCCCTGGCTCTAATAGTAGGCTGGAACCTTTGAAACTCTGAGCTAAATTAAGCCTTTTCTCTGTATAAGTTAATTATCCCAGGTGTTTTGTTAAAGTCATGGAAAGCTGACTGACACAATACCCATCACAGGTGGTTGGGGGGTTCCACCCTGCTCATCATAGTTACCCAAAGACCTAGGCTAAAGGAGCTGCTCCTACCTTACACGTTGCTGCTTGCGCTGCAATTAACTGCAAGCAAATGGCAAGTGACTCACATCTCTTGCTCATAACTCATTGGCCAGAACTATCCACATGAGTCCACCGGGGAGACAGGAATTGCAATTCAATCGTGCGCTAGAAAAGGAATGGATGTAAACATATTTGGCAAACAGTATTAATGACTTCCATAGGATGTGGGGGGTCAAATGAAATGATTTATGTGAAAATGCCTTTGATTAGAGACAGTTGGTGTAACTGGTGATTATGAGCCTGGTATGGCCTCAAGTCATTGTGTTTGCTCCTACGTTAGACTTCTCATCAGGAAATCATCCTGGGCAATGACAGAAAGAGGCCTTTGGGCCTTGCCAGAAGGAATATCATGTTCAATCCTGATTCTTTAAAAATTTCAGGATGGTTGCCTGTTGAGACATCTTCTGAACCTCCCAGTCGTGCAGGACACTCAACACACGCACACTGGTTAGAGGATGGGAGCTTCAGGAGTCTCATCACTCTGGTATGTTTTGACTTATCTTAATTCTTAACTGGTGAATGCTACTGTTCCAATCCCTATTTTTGCCAAAAGCACTATAGACTCCTAGGGTTTGGACAGTTGAAGCTCAGTGGCTGAGGATGTTTATCATTGGTTGTTTCTGGGCATGAAGAGGAAATAGCCCTCTCCAGACATCTCATAGGTGTATGTGTGACAGGGGAGGCAGAGGTGGCTTGTAGATTGAGATTATTAGAAAGGGAACTGGATTCTCTGTAGCCCCATAGACAAGGATTATTTGGGGATATTATTTTGGTTTTCCCCTCTGCATATTATCTCTAAAATGGTTGATAGGTCCTCTTCTGTGGTCAGGAGTGCAGCTTATCCAATAGCTCACGTGGAATCAGGGTACATGGGAGCTAGTTCTGATTTCCTTCTGTACTGAGAGATCAGCTGTCTTTGGAGGGTCCAGAAGTACAGTAGCTAAAAGCATGGACTTAAGAGTAGGAAAGACCCATAATCATAGAAGTACTGATTTGTAAGCATGGATTAGTGATGCCTGTTTAGTGGCTCTATGTTTATCAGCACTGAAAGGGTAACCCATGTTGCTTTTGGCATCTAGAATGCAGACTGTCACGTTCTTCACTATTCCCTGTGCACTCCAAGACACCCAAAATAAAGCGAAGTGATTATTTGATGATAAAAGTACATCTAGTCACTCTATACAAACATGAAAAAGTTAACAATATAATCATAGGATGCCTTCACACTTGGCTCAACTTAGATTTAAAAATATTTATTGAGTGCTTGCTATGTTCTGGGTACTATACTAAGCATTTGTGTGTACGTATGTGTGTGTGATTTCATCTTCATATAAATTCCTTTATCAGTGAATGCTATTGTTATTCTTACTTTCTAAGTTCATAAACTGAGCCTTAAAGATACTGAGTAACTTCACTAAGTTCGCATAGGTAATAATTTTTGTCCTTACTACTGTTTATATGTATTTATCAGTAAATAACATTTAGTTTTATTTATTTTTTTGGTTTAAAGTTTTATGGTTCAACTGACCTAAATAATGTCAAGTGCTTTACAAAGCTTTTTAATTTTTATTTCTCACCAACCTACACACTCACCAGCAGTGTTTAAAAGTCTCCATCCCCACCAACAGTTAATATTGCAAGATTTCTTAATTTCCCCAAATTATGAAATTTCCTACATTGTAAATTAATAGTCTATCATCATTTTAATTTACTTTTTTCCCTAATTACCAAGATAGTTGAGTTCTTTTAATCCAAATATTTGCTATTTTTTTTTTCTCTTTCTATAGTTTATTTACTATTACTGCTTTTTTTTTTTTTCTGTCAATTATAAGTTCTTTATCTGATTTTCTCTGGGGTTGTGCATATTTTCCTTACTGAAATGTAGAGGTCAGGTGTGCCTATACCCCCAGCCAGTCAGGAACCTGAGGCAGGAGGATCACAAGTTCCAGACCACCCTGTCTCAATAAATAAATAAATAAACAAACAATCAGATAGATAAATAAATAAATATACAAGGGCTGGGGTTGGGTACAGTGGCACGTGGCACGTGCATGTAGTCACAATGGCTTGGGAGGCTGAGGTAGGAGGGTTGTAAGTTCAAAGCCACCCTCAGCAATTTAGTAGGACCCTAAGTAACTTTGTGAGACATTGTCTCTAAATAAAAAATTTAAAAAGGGCTGGAGATGTGGCTCAGTGATTAAGTGCTCCTGGGTTCCATTTCAGATACCAGAACAAAAACAAAAAAGGGCTGGGGATCCAGCTCAGTGGTAGAGTTTAAATGAGTTCAGTCCCTACCACAGCAAATAATAATAATAATAATAATAATAATAATAGAAAAGAAAAAAGCTTAAATTTAAAAAAAAAAAAAAGAAAATTGTTCTATATATGTGTTGCCAAATGCCTTCTGAAGTTCTTGGCTTGTCTTTTCCCTTCTTTGTAGCTTTCTATTTTTAATTTATTTATTTTTGATACACAGTCTCACTATATTACCCAAGCTGACATTGAACTCCTGAGCTCAAGGAATCTTCCTGCCTTAGCCTCCTGAATAGCTGGGACTGTAGGTATGTGCCACCATGACCAGGTTTTACTTTTTGTTATTATTATTTATTTTTGTGCATGTTGTGGTACTGGAGATTGAACCCAGGGCCTTGTGCATGCAAGGCAAACACTCTACCAACTGAACTATATCCCCAGCTACTTTTTACATTTTAAATAAACAAAAATTATACTTGAAAAAGAACCTAAACAATTTTGAAAAGGAACATCAAAGTTGGAGGACTTTAACTACCCCATTTTAAAGTTTAATATAAAATTATAATAATTAGCTTGGCAAAGTGTTAATATCCTGATATCCATAAATGTAACAGAAGAGAGAGTCCAGAAATAGAGCCACACAGATATGGTCAGTAGATTTTCTGTGGAGAAACCAATAATTCATTGAAAAAGAGATAATCTTTTGAACAATAGTCCTGAAACAACTGGATTTTCATATGCAAAAACATAAACAATTAAATAAACCTTATAAAATGACCCTTACCTCACTCTATATGGAAAATTAACTTAAAATAAATCAAATCCCTAAATGTAAGAACTAAATTTGTAATACTTCTCCAAGAAAACATTAAATAACTTTTTATCACAGCAGGTTTGTCAAATTTCCTGCATAAGACACAAAAATACAAAACGTAGTACTTTTCAAAATAAACTTGCAAAAGAATTTTTAAAAATTACAAACTGGGTGGAATTGAGTGTCTGAACACACATCTGATAAAGGATTTATAACAAGAATAGATAGAGGTTTTTTATAATTCAGTAATAGGAAGACTAGAACCCCATTAGCAAGTGGAGAGAAGATAAACACTTCACTCCAGCAAATGAGCACATGAGAAGATACTCAAAACTATTAATTTAGGGAAATGTCAACTGAAACCACAATGTGTTACCACTATCTACTCACTACAATAGCTAGCGAAAAAGATTGATCTTATCAAGCATTGGCAAGGATGTGGATTAACCAGAACTCTTGTCCTTTGCTGGTGTGAATGCAAAACAGTGTAGCCACTTTGAAAAACAGTTTGGCAATTTCTTTGAAGTTGAGCATACACTTAACATATGATCCAGCAGTCCCACTCCTAAATATTTACCTAAGAGAAATAAAAACAGGCCTACCCTAAGGCCTGTATGCAAATGTTTATTGCAGCTTTATTCCTAATAGACCTGAATTTGAAATAGTGTAAATGTCCTTCAACTGGTTTGTTTGTTTGGTACTAGGGATTGAACTCAGGGGTGCTTAACCACTGAGCTACATCCCTGGCCCTAATTTTTTTTTTTTTTTTTTTTAATTTTTGAGACAGGGTTTTGCTAAATTGCTTAGGGCCTGGTTAAATTGCTGAGACTGACTTTGAATTTGTGATCTTTCTGCCTCAGCCTCCCAAATTGCTGGGATTATAGGCATATGTCACCATGCTCGGATGATTAATTGATTTTTAAAATACTGTAATATTTAATACCACTCAACAATAAAAAAGAGTGACCTAGTGATATTTGTAACAACCTGGATAGATCTCAAAGCATTATGCTAAATGGCAGAGAAGCCAGACACAAAAGGCTACATACATACTATGTGATTCCATTTTACATAACATTCTGAAAAAGGTTATAAGGAAAAAAAAATAGAGTAGTGAATACAGCAGCTGGGGTTAGGGGAAGGGGTTAACTGCAAGGGCACAAGGAAACATTGTGGGGTGATTGAAGTGTTTTATATCTTGACTGCAGTTGTGGTTACATGACTGCGAATATTTTCATTTCATTATGTTGTACAGTTAAAAAGAATTAATTTTGTTCTATGCAGATACACTTTATACAAATTATATGCAAATTTAGCAAACCTGATTTTTTTTAAAGAGTCAAGTAGTTTACAAGCTTGTGTGTGTGTGTGTGTGTGTAAGAGCATATTTCACAGATGCCCATCTACTTCCCCTGTAAAAGTGGGTGGATTCTTGGGATAATCCCTCCCAATTCTGTTAGTCAAATCTCATAATATCTCCATGTTACTATGCCATCTTATTGTATCTTCATATCATAGTATCATACTTCTTTTTCTGTTGTGGTCATTATCAACTGATTTCCCACTAGGTGAGGTGAGATTAGTTCTCTTTCAATTTCCATCCCCCCATAAAACACACATAGACTTCCTACTCTGCCCCCTTTTTCCTAATATTTTCATAAATTTGGATAAGCCAGTATTCAATATTTACATTTATGTAACTGTGAATATTTGCTCACAGCTGAACTATGTAGTATACTCATTTATTCTTCCTTTCATGCAAAATGTCCCCAATTTTCAGAGCATCTGAGGCTTAGAAACTTAACAATGCTACTTTAGGATATAAGTAGTTTCCTTTAGGGCAACTGACTGTTCTTCTATTTGTGTATACCTCATACTCCCAACCCAAGATTTTAAGTCTCTGATTTTCTTTTTTATTTATTTTACTTTTCTTTCTGGGCATTTTCCTTACTTCCTAGAATGTTCCACATACATTATCATTATACCTCTTGTTTGTTACTATGTATGAAGAAACCAGTGAAATTCTGTGGGGGTGGAGTTCTCAAAGCATCTGCCCACCATACTGCTGCCCGCCTCCATTTCCCATCCTTCTCTGCCATGTTGTTTTAATTGTATTTCTTGTAAAACAGTATAATGAGCCCCTGGGCACGGTGGTACTCTCCCAGTGGCTTGGGAGGCTGAGGCAGGAGAATCACAAGTTCAGTGCCAGCCTCAGCAACTGTGAGGTGCCTGAGCAACTCAGTGAGACCCTGTCTCTAAATAAAATACGAAATAGGGCTGGGGATGTGGCTCAGTGGTTGAGCGCCCCTGAGTTCAATCCCTGGTACCTACCTCCCACCAAAAAACAGTATAATGAACTCCATGTGCTATTATCCTGTCTTAACAGTTACCAACATTTTTTTTTTTAATTTCATCCACTTGCTATTATTTTTTGAAAAATTTAAAGTAAATCCTTAACATTTTATCACTTCATTTATAAGAATATGAATACGAATCTTACCCATAATGCAACTGAAATACCATTATCACCCCTTAATAGCCATTACCTGGCCTGCAGTAACATTCACAGTGTTTCATGGATCTATTTGCTGGATCTTTTATCTTTCCCCCATAACTTTTATCTTTAAGGTGGCTTTGATTTTCCAGGCCACTAATTTAGATTTGAACAGTGTATTCAGCTGCTTAAGTTTTCAGTTTTTAAGCTGCATATTCCTGGGGCTTGAGGCTCATTCTTATTATTTTTTTCTTCTGCTGCCCAACTATCACCTTCAATAACTCTATTTTACTGGCCTCTGTTCTGGTGATTTAATATCATCCTTCTCTTTCTGGCTGTTCCAGCTCCTCAGGTGGGCAGTTATTTTCTCTCTGGGACACAAGCCTGGTTGATGGAATATCTTTAATGGCAAAAAAATCCCGCAGGCTGTGAAAGTAAAGGTGCCTTAATTAGTGTTTGTTGAATCAGTAATGAACCTACAGGCAGGGGTTTATGTATCTCATTCTCAGACTGAAATAGTCATAAATTTTTCACCTGAACAACTGTTCTGAATTTCATTTCTAGAAGCAACCCTTTCCAGGACAGGTGGTCTCTCCTGGGATGTATTTTTAGTTACTATCCAGGTTGTGTCAAGCTTCATCTTCCAAACATCCTGTAGGTCATATATGGCAATTAAACTTTTACTTTTCTGTTCAGTTCAGGCCTCTTTTCCTAGAAAAATAAACAAGTGCAAACAGATGTAAATATTTGCATGCAATTGAATGGACTTCCCAGGTTTCCAGAAGTCTCTTCATAGGTCTAAGGAAACAATGCAGCTTTGAGAAGGGAAAGGAGGAGACTCAAGGAGTCCCAGCCCTCAGAGTTAAAGGCACAAAGCAATTTGAACCACTGACCTGAGCACAAGGCTTGGAAATAGGCAGCGTTTGGCTCAGATTTATTGCCAACTGGCTGTGTAACCCAGAGTGAGCCACTTAAACTGTAAAATGGGCATAATCACACCTACCTCATAGGACCAAAGATTAATAGAGACATGGTAAATTGGTAAATAAATGTTACGGTTATCATTTTAAATTTCAGTGTAGAATTCCAAACACCATGTCCTTGCTTCTATAGTAAATAGCTGTATTCTGGGATTTGCCTCCGTTGGTCCAAACACTTCTGGATTCTTGTTGGCAACAATATTTTTCCAGTGAGGCCAGAGTATTCCTGTACAGAATTAATTTAGTGTCACTAAATGTGTTATTTTATATTTAAAAATCCATTTAGATGTTAATGCCCTTTTCCCTTAATGGATCTCAGTGGAAAGCCTACCTTCAGCTCAGTGAATTTGCCCTAAGGAGAAAGAGGCGTAGTGGGATTCATCACGACTAATGGGATAATTAATAGAATGTATTTAAGGCTGAGAATGGAATGATTAAGAAAGCCCTTGATCCTACTTACTGAAAATCAAATTTGAGTTTTTCTGGAGGAGTGTTGATAAGTGAAACTTGGTATTTTTAGTCCCCCACCTTATTAGTCTTGAACAGGTAAGGAGGAGGGTGAGCAAGAAGGAAAGGAGATATGCAGGTGTGGTGAGGCCTGAGAAGAACTAACTAGAGAATAGTCCATTCAGAAATAGCATGTGGGGGCTGGGGATGTAGCTCAGTTGGTAGAGTGCTTGGCTCATATGGACAAGGCCCTCGTGGGTTCAATCCCCAGCACCACAAGAAAAGAAAATAAATAGCACATGGAGCACAGGGCTGGGGATGTGGCTCAGGGACAGCTCACTTGCCTACTGGGAGTGGGATTCAATCCCTATTACCTCTCCCCTGCCACCCGCCATGTATACCCACACGAATGGGGATGAAAAATGTTAACTGACACTGATTTTTCTCTTTACAAGAAAAACCACATGCCCCAATCTCCCAGAAATCAGAACATTATGACTTGTCTGACCGGAGTGGTGGGTAAGGCAAGAATGGACGTGACAATGTACTTTGGACATGTCTCAGTCTTCCCCTAAGTAGGGAGTCTCAGGCAGGAGTTTTCCAGATGGTCAGCTCTGAGTGCAGGGATTTAGGAGGTACAATTAAAAAAGATAGAATCTGGAGAATTTATTCAAGAGAGAAACACATGATAGATATGAAGGAATTATTGATCAGTTTGTTTGGTGTGATAATAGCAATATTAGTTACAGTCTTGCTCACATAATATCACCTACAAAAGCCCAGAAGTGTTGAGACCATCAGAAGCAGAAGGTAGCTATTTACTACAGAAGCAAACACATTGTGTTTTAAATCCTGGACTTTTATTCAGAGTTAGTTTTTGTTAGTGGACTACAGTTAGTTAGGTTTAGTGCTGGACTTTGTACAGCATTATGATACCTAAGCAATGTCCAACATTTGGAGAAATGCATTAGGGATAAAATGTCACAATGCCTTTGATTTGCTTTTAAAAAATATGGAATAAACTTGAATCAAAATGATATGAAAAAAGTGTGATTAGAGGTGACCTCTCTACTTGCCAGAAAATAAGAATATATAGAAAAACAAGCATGTATGTCTCAGCAATGGGAAAAACACAATACGATTATCTGCAAGATTGAAAATGTATTTGTTTGTATCTCCAGAATCAAGTGCCTTTGGCAAAACTGTCTTGGTATGTTGCTATCCAATTAAGCGCAGAAAATATTTGATTGGGTGTGGAGACGCACTTCTTCACGTCTGCCTGCCAGTCCAGAAGGATGCTGTCTGTTGCTGTGCAGAATCATCAACAAGACCATAAAGGGGACTCCTGCTCTGTCTGTAGTTCCGGTGGTCATTAAATGAGGCATTTGTTTCATCCGTACATCATGCAGAGCCTCTCGCATCCTTCCCTCTTTCCTTCCACCACTGCAGCTTCAGCTCACACTCTTTTGTCAGAATGCATGGGGTACCCGTGCTTTCTCCAAATCATCATGCCAGCTACAGGAAGCACAAAAACATATTCATTCAACAAATATTTTTGAACAACAACTCTGCAGGCAGAAATGACCTGTGCTTGATATGATGCTCTGTTGATGCCGTCTTGAAATATTTACTAATTTTTAAACAAGGGGGCATTTTTGTTTAGCACCAGACTCTGCAATTTATGTAGCTGGTCTCGAGTAGCAAAACACATAGACACACGCATGTGTGCACGCGCACACACACACACACACACACACACACACACTTCTTTCTTTTTTTCTTAATTTGTTTTCTTTTTAAAAAATGTGTTCTTTTTAGACATACATGACTGTCGAATGTATCTTGATATATTATACACAGATGGAGTATAACTTATTCTGATTATGCACCCATTCTTGTGTTTGAACATGATGTATAGTTACAAACTGGTCATGTATTCATATATGAACATAGGAAATTTATGTCCAATTCATTCTACTGTCTTTCCTATTCCCATCACCTTCTCCTTTCCCTTTATTCCCCTTTGTCTACTCCAAAGTACTTCTATTCTTCCCTCCCGTTACCCACCTTACTGTGTGTTGGCATTTGCATATCAGTGGGAACATTAATTTGGCCTTTGGTTTTTTGAGATTGGCTTATATCACTTAGCATAATAGTGTCTAGTTCCATCCATTTACTGGCAAATGCCATAATTTCATTCTTATTTATGGCTGAGTAATATTTCATTTGTGTATATATACTACATTTTCTTTATCTATTTACCTGTGGAAGGGCACCTAGGTTGGTTCTATAGCTTAACTATTGTGAATTGAGCTGCTATAAATATTGATGTGACTGTGTCACTATAGTATGCTGATTTAAGTCCTTTGGGTATATACTGACGAGTGGGATAGCTGGGTCAAATGGTGGTTTTATTTCAAGTTTTCCGAGGAATTTCCAGACTGCTTCCCAGAGTGGTTGCACAAATTTGCAGTCCCACCAGCAATGTATAGTGTACTTTTTTCCCCACATCCTCACCAACATTTATTGTTACTTGCATTCTTGATAATTGCCATTCTGATTGGAGTGAAGTAGAATCTCAGTATGGTTTTCATTTGCATTTCTCTAAGTGCTAGAGATATTGAACATATTTTCATGTATTTGTTGACCATTCATATTTCTTCTTCTGTGAAGTGCCTGTTCAGTTCCTTTGCCCATTTATTGATTGGGTTATTTGGCGGGTCATTGCTTTTTTTTTTTTTTTTTTTTTTTTTTTTTTTTGGTATTAAGTTTTTTGAGTTCTTTATGTATCTTGGAGATTAATACTCTGAGATGCAGGTGACAAGGATTTTCTCCCATTCTGTAAATTCTTTCTTCACATTCTTGATTGTTTCTTTTGTTGACACACACACATACACATACACATTTCTGACCTTGTGTGACATATTTGCTAAGATAAGATTTGGGTCCTGGTGCTGGGGGACACATAGTTCTGTGGGAAGAGAGGCAGACATGTGAATGAGTCCATCAGAGGAGGAGGAGGCATAGGGAGGAGCCAATGCTACCTGTGTGGTGGGGGCAAGTGTAGCCTTAAACAGGAGGAGGCGTTCTCCAGTAAAAATCAGGGTAGGCGAGAAAAGATCAGAGTTTCTGGATAGAGGATATTTATCCATGAGCAGCAGCATACAGAGGCGGTGGGGAAGGAATCATTCTTGTGTGTGTATGATAAAGCTGAGCTCGTGGTCTGATGTGTCCAATGTGGTGAGAGAAAGAAGGCCTATGAGGCATTCAATCCTGGAGGAACTTACCTGCCCTAATAAGGAACTGGAACTTTATCTTTGGGCCAATGGTCGCAACTCTTGTCTACTCATTAAAATCACTTGGGGAGCCGGGCGCGGTGGCGCAGGCCTGTAATCCCAGCACTTTGGGAGGCTGAGGCAGGAGGATCGTGAGTTCAAAGCCAGCCTCATCAATGGTGAGGCACTTAGCAACTCAGTGAGACCCTGTCTCTAAATAAAATACAAAAAAGGGCTGGGGATGTGGCCCAGTGGTCAAGTGCCCCTGAGTTCAATCCCTGGTACCAAAAAAAAAAAAAAAAAAAAAAAAATCACTTGGGGAACATTAATCAGCTTGATTTGATCACTCTATAACATAAACATACATCAAAATATCATATAGTACCCTATAAATGTATGCAATTATTATTTGTCAATTAAAATTTAAAAATTTAAAATGCCATTATTTATATAGAAGAATTGCTTGTGGGGAACATAACATTATACTAAGCCTTCATTTCTAGTTAAATCAGAATTTCAGGGACAGGGGTAAAGACCTTGGTAGTCTTGAAAGTAATCTAAGTGATTCTAAAGTTTAGCCAGAGTCAGAAACACAGGATTTAGGCAACAGGGAGTGAGGGTGTATGTGGTGTGTTATAAGATGCACAGAGGGTACCTGGTCATGGCTGTCTTAGGAAGAACTGAAGGAGCTGGAGGGTGAGTTGCAGAGGCACAAGGAGGGACCCTACTTAGAACAGGGCTTCTCAAACTGTTACATGCTTATGACTCACCTGGAGATGGTGTGAAAAGGCGAAGCAGAGGCAGGGCCTCTGGAGTGAGGTTGAGATGGGCAGTTCTCAGCCCATGCTGTGAGCATGGAGGAGTCAGGACACAGTCTCACCAGACCAGGCCTGGAAAAGGCAGCATGCTCCATTGGAGACATCCATGCTTAGCCCCTGTTTCTTGCTAGGGTGATTGAGTGGAAGTTATAAAAAGACGGTTTTATTTAGAGCAGCCCTTGCCTAGGAGCTATCAAAGCTGATCACTGTTTTAGTGGCCACTGATTGTAAGCTGCCTGTTGTGGCCAGCCATCAGGAGGCCTTGGCTGATTTTTAAGGAAAGAAAGAGCCTTATGAAAGATAGAGCACTTAGGAGCTAGAGCTTCTTTCTTCTCCAGGTCACCTTCTGTCTTCCTCGGGAGCCTCGGCCTTACTCTGACCTAGGGGAAGACTCACTTCCAGATACTTCTTCTATCTGTTTTTAACCATTTTACAGACTTGCTGGCTTTCTCCTAACTCGGACCGCTTTCAATCCTTTAGGTTTGCGGGTGCCTACCACATACATATCATTTTCAATCAACAGCCCTTAAATTAGGATAATCTGATCAGCATAAGGACATAGGCACCAGACCTTGCTTCCAGATAACTGTTTTTAACCATTTTACTTGCTTTTCCCAGACACTTAAAAATGTCAGTATTTTTCCCAGCACTAAAAATGTCAGGAAATTCCTTCTTATTTTTTTTTTAAAAATATTTATTTATTTACTTTAGTTGTACACAATGCAATGCATTTATGTTTACGTGGTGCTGAGGATCGAACCCGGGCCGCGCACGTGCGAGGCGAGCGCTCTGCTGCTGAGCCCCAGCCCCAGCCCCCTTATTTTTTTTTTTTAAAGCTTTATTGGTCTTTGGTTTATTTTTTGATAGTCTTGTAACCGTCAGTGACAGGGAACCCAGAAGACAGAGCACATTGTTGTGGAGGAGGTAGCGGAATGTGAATTTTGTTTGGTGATGTTAAAAACTGTGGTGCCTCTGTGTATGATTTCAGTAAACAGACATACAGATCTGGGTACATGAAGGGAAAGTCTGGGCTGCAGAAATGGATTTGAAACCATGAGGATATATGGAGCTGTAGGATGGACCCGGCCATCCTGATGGAATGAAGGCCCCTCTGCTACCCCTCTCCCAGATGGGCTGAGAATGCGGGGCCAGAAGAGGACACCCAAACAGAAGTTTCAGGAATGACTCCTCTCCCCAGCTCCCCCAACCATGCTTTCTTGTCACCGTAGCCCCTGCCCTTGTAGAGGAGTCAGTACAGTATTTCCACGTCCAGTTCATCACCAAAGAATGCACATGCTCCCCAGATGCCTGGATAGGGGGAATCAGGTCAGTCCCATGGAGGGGAGGCAAAATTTATCTCCACCCTTTTAGGGGCTTTTTAAAAAGGGATTTAGAATTAAATTATTTTTTAATTAATTAATTAACTAATTAATTAATTTTTTGGTACCAGAGATTGAACCCAGGGGCTCTTAACCACTGAGCCACATCCCCAGCCCTTTTTGTATTTTATTTTGAGACAGGGTCTTGCTGAGTTGCTTAGCGCCTTGCTAAATTGCTGAGATTGGCTTTGAATTTGCAATCCTCCTGCCTCAGCCTCCCAAGTCGCTGGGATTACAGGCGTATGCTACTGTGCCCGGCAGAATTTATTAAATTAGATATAAGACATATCGGAGGAGAAGAATATAGAAATTCATTTAAACAACTTACATGTGACACGCGAGCCTTCATAAGGAAATGAAGACCCAGAGATGCAATTAGAGTCAAACATTTCTACAATACAGTCATTTCTCTGTTCCTCATCTGTGGATTTAACCAACCACTGATCAAAAATGGTGGGAAAAATTGCATTTGTGCATGTACAGAGTATCTGTCTTGTTATTATTTTCTAAAACCCACAATGGAATGACTATTTGCCTAGCATTTACATGTGTTAGATATTATATGTAATCTAGAGTTTATTTAAAATATACAGAAGGATATGTGTAGATTATAAGCAAATACTGTGCCATTTTATACAAGCTCTTGAGCATCTGCGGATTTTTTTTTTTTTTTTTTTTTTTTTTTTTTTTTTTTTTTGGTGCTGGGGATTGAACTCAAGGGCTCTCGACCACTGGGCCACATCCCCAGCCCTTTTTTGTATTTTATTAGAGACAGGGTCTCACTGAGTTGCTAAGTGCCTCGCCATTGCTGAGGCTGGCTTTGAACTTGGGATCCTCCTGCCTCAGCCTCCCAAGTGCTGGGATTACAGGCATGCGCCACCACACCTGGCTGCGGATTTTGTTATCTATTGGTGTCTTAGAATTAATTCCCCACAGACAGTGGGGGACAGCTGCATGCTGAATTAGACAGGAATGGTAAGTATGCAAATGAGGCAAGGCAAAGGGGCTTGGGCTGGGGTCCTTACTGGTTGGCCAAGTGGCTAGGGGATAAGGGTCAGTTTAACAAAGTTGATTTGTATTGATCTCCTTCTGCTTCGTGTCCTCATCCTTGATGATAAGAATGACACTTTCCTTCTGGCACAGAGAAGCCATCTCTCAAATAGAAATTTCATCTCCTACTTTTAAGAATCAGAAAGAAGTCCAGAGTGATCTCACACTTGGATTCTTTCAAGAGCTTTTACTCAAAAAAATCAATATGCCAGAGTAGCATGCTTTAACCTCTCTGGCAACCACACTGGTTTTAGAACCATACTTCTGTCCCTCCTTCCATCAGGTGCTGAGAGTTTGTTTCCTTCCCTTAAGTTATATTTTTCTTTCGGATACCTAAAATCCTCTGTTCTAATTTATCTCTCTGTTCCCCACTCTCCACTCCTTCAGACTCTGGATTCCCCTGAAAATGTCTGTTCTCTTGCAAATCAGTGGAAGCAAGTGTGTAGCTGCACATGTCAGAGGCATTAAAATCTTAGCTTCAACTCCACCAGGATTCCCTGCTCTATAATAAAACTACCATAGATCTCAGTTCTGTGGCAAGATGGCAGGGGAAGGCAGAAAGGACTGGGAACCGCAGATCCCTTTCAGACAACTGGGACATTGTGAATGGCTGGGGTCAGAGAGGAAGGAAGAAAATCAGGTGAAAGAGTGATTAAAATAATGGTCACCAACCTGTCCCCATAGTCATTCAATAAGGGAAAATTAGAGAACGTAAAAACAAATAAAACAATAAGAACAATAATAAAAGACCCCTCCCCCCCATTAAAAGCATCAACGTTTCTATTCCAGCAGTTTCCAGATTAACGAGGTGAGGTGACATGTTATTTTTGGGTAGAAGCAGCTGTTTTCATGTTCTTCAGAGCCATTGCGCTGGGGGTCTTGGGGATTACTGGGTGAAAGAATGATTTAAGAAAATCCCAGATTCTACCTCCTGGAGAAGAGGTTAGAGCTGGGAATCCCTTCATCCTTAGGACTCTATAAAGGAAGAAGCTGTGGGAGGAGGGCGAGGTGGGGGTGGGATCAGCACCTCTACTTTTCAAGAACTCTCAGTAAGACTGTGGGTTAACTAAAATCTCAAGATCACTAGATTTTTGATGAATTTTTAAAAATCAATTTATTACAGGTTTCTGACCAGCTCATGCTCATCACAAACTCTGGTTGGTAGAATATTGGTGGATTTGATGAGTAAAAATGGGAAATGTAAATGATGAATGAGTGCAATTTCTTAGGGAAAGGAACTCTCGAAAATGTGGCTTCTAAGACTGGTGATGATGGTGGTGGTAAAACGTTTTACTGGAGACAGATGGAAACATCAGTATGGAAGGCCCAGTATTCTGAAACCTCATTCAACAATTATGAGTAGCCAGTATAAAACAACAAATATTTTTGTGCTAACGACATGCAATGTGACCATCTTGGTACCTCCCAACATAGTCAGAGAAGACATATCCATCAGGTAGTTGAAATCAGTTAACGTCTCCAGGGCTTTATATGAGGCCATCTCATTTCACTGATGACATTTTTGAGGTGTGGGGAGGGAACAGGTGGCTGTGGTGCTCATTGTGGGCATGCGAAATATGGTAACATGTTCTCCCTCCTCTTTTGTTTTTTTTGTCATGTGACAAATTGATTGATTTATACCTATACATTTCATATCCCCTGGATAGTTGGTTCTATGACTCATGCTTATACAGGGAGATCATTTTATGAGTTTGCTATAAATACATGTCTTGGATTTAATAAAATAAACCTCTCTTAGAGACAGCTCCAGACTTATATGGTCAAGGTGTGGGGGAATCAGGTAACATTTGCCTTTCATTTCATGAGAAAACTTCTAACAAATTAAATAGCTAATACATCTTGAGTACTTAAGAGTGGATACTAATTTTTAGCAAAATGTTAACCATCTGTTGGGTTGAAATATTTAAAACACTGAATTTAAAACTGATTTAACATAAATAAATATAACTTCACAGGAGAGCATTTTGCAAAATAGGTAATAGGAAAATGCCTGGGAAAGGAATTTTTGGAGTGGAGATTTTTGGGTTAGTGTTTTGGGGTTTGCACCGGGAATAAGGTTGTGTATATACTATGCACCTATATTTTCAGTTCTATCACCATTTAAACCCAGGCTCAGGCTCTACCATCCACTTCTCCACAGTTAGATAAGTTAAGCTGAAACAATCCTTTTCTCACTCAAGTCCGTCTGTAAAGAAGGACTGGTCCCTTTTCAAGCCAGGTAACACTCCCCTTTATACCAGTGAGCTGGAATAGTGGTCAAAGTCTTGCATCTCTAGAGGATTAAAACTTGCTCAGAGTTTTACAAGTTTCAAGAACAAGAACCTGCAGAACTAGGAGAGACATTGCTGTTGTCTAATGTGAGAGAATAAGAAAAAGCCAATGAATCAGAATAATTTAACCCCTAGAAGATGGAGCTTTCAACATAACAAATTGTAGTTGATATTTGAAGACAATAACAATTCTCTTTGGGGCAGGTGTATTGTATGTGAGTTAGAAAGAGTTTCTTTCTTTCTTCCTTTTTTTTTTTTTTTTTCTTTCTTTGGTGGTACTGGGGATTGAATTCAGGGGCACTCGACCACTGGGTCACATCCCCAGCCCTTTTTTGTATTTTATTTAGAGACAGGGTCTCACTGAGTTGCTAAGTGCCTCGCCATTGCTGAGGCTGGCTTTGAACTCGCGATCTTCCTACCTCAGCCTCCCAAAGTGCTGGGATTACAGGCATGCGCCACTGCGCCTGGCAGAAAGTTTCTAAATAGGTATAGTAGAAACAAAACAAAAGGAGTTGAATGCCTGAGTGCTGCTGTGGGTTGTTACATTCTGATCTGCTGCTAATCTGACCAATAAAAGAGAATTCATCCTCTCAGTTAATGATGCCAAAGCATGATAGCCCATGCAAAATCACCACCCACATTCAGTAAGTGCCCACAATACTGTGGCAGTCCTAGGGTGGGTGGCAGGAGACCTCATGGATAACTGAAAACTTTTACTGTTGCTTATAGGAAGAAGATGTGTATTCAGGATCACATGAAATTCCCAGGAGTTTGCCCAGGAGACTCCTAGGATAAAAATACCCCTTGTGGTAGCATTTGCTGCATTATTATTTTAAGAAACGGTACTTCTAGAAGAGCCTGCCTCAGCTGCTAACGGCGTTTCTTACTGATCAGTTGGTGTGTACAAAGTGAGATTCCCTCTGAGAAGCAAGAGCTTTGTTAAAGTATTTGTGTCTTAATAAGAAAACTTATAGAGTCTGTGGGCAGCAAATCTGCTCCTTGTCAGGACTGGTCGGGTGAATGTCTCAGTTGTTGCATTTGAAGGTGGCAAAATATACCACCCCAAAATACGCCAGGTTGGCATAAAGAATATTTTGAGTTTAAAGGCATTTGAGGATGAGGATGTGACTTGGTGGTGGAGTGTTTGCCTGGTGTGAGGCGCTGGGTTCGATCCCCAGCACCAAAATAAAAGTTGACATACAGGCAAGAAGGACACTCTGGTGGAAAGACAGGAGAAGTGGGCTGTCAGGTGAGTCTCCAGGAGGAACTTCCAGAAGGTCAAAGAATGCACCAGAACAGAAAATGAAACCTTCCTCAGAACAGAAAATGAAACCTCTGTATGAAAGATGTCTTTTTTATGCCAGGAGTAAAGGAACTTTTGTTTTTCTTTTTTGTCTCTAGAGATGGGGAGCTGAGGCTGAGGGAATCTGTGTAAACTAACATTGTTAAACTAGCCCTGTTCTTCCTGGCCACTCTCCATGATGAACAGCTCCAGACATTGCCCTTTGGTCTCACCATGTTTGCATGATTTTCTTTGTTCAACCTAGTCTACAGGCATTTAGGTTTGGGGTCTTCATTTTCCTATGGGGATCCCCCCATATGAGTAAAAATCTGTATGCTTTCTCTTTAATCTGTTTTATGTCGATTTAATTTGCAGGCCCCAGAGACCCAAAGAGAGTGGAGATAAAGTTTCGCCTTCTCTAAACCTCCACTGTGGATTAACCACTCCAGTAAGTCTTGGATCTAGAAGTAGACCAAGTAAAGCATTCTATTTGAGTGAAGAAGAATTGCTTAGTTCAGAGGATTTAAGCCTTGACTGACTTAAATGGGGGGAAAAGAAAAAACACATACTATACCAGGAGCAGTATTTTTGTGTTTTCGCTTTCCTGACAATAAACACTAATCCAGTAATCAGCCACGACAGCAAGATGCTTCAAGGAGCCTCCAGATGGAGATTTCCCCCAGCAGATTCAAAATTATATTCTTTATCAGAGTAGAAGAAAATGTTTTAAATAGCCCTTGCATCCTGTAGGTAGGTGAGTCTGAGTCTTTATCTTGATTTTCACTTGCAAAAGGTTAGTTCATTGGGTTTGCAGCAGATCTGAGGGCTTGTGTTCTCTTTTATAACATTTGCAAAGGATAATTATTATGCATAAAATGAATATGAACACTGAGCAAAAAATTCTTCTCAGGCTCTTTTCTTTTATATCATTGAATTCGAAGTGCTTTCCAAATTTCTCCATGAAGATATTGATTTCTTAAAAAAAACAACTGGCATATGAGTGATAAGACCAAGGTCAATGTCATAGAGCAAGAGTATCATCAGTCCTGGGTGGGGGGTGTAGCTCAGTGGTAGAGTGCTTGCCTAGCATGCACAAGCCTGGTTTGATCCCCAGCACTTTACATACAACAAACAAAAGAGTTTCTTTACTTGGTCTATTTCTGGATCCAAGACTTAATGGAGTGGTTAAGCAAATGAAGCAATCAGTCAAATCCCAAAAAGGAACATGCAATACTATTTCTGTGCTCAGTTGGGTGAGCCCATGGCCTGGGCAAGGAATCAGCAACCCTCTAAGGTGGTCTAGGGTAGTGGTGAAGATCACACAGGTTTTGATGCAGATGGATTTTGGCAAAAACGTGCTTTGATTGCCAGCTCTTCCCTACTGCTGTATGTCCTTAGGTAAATTACTTAACTTCCTGGGTCCCTGATTCTCCATCTGAGGGACTGGATTAAAAATAGTGCCTAATTTATGGTAGTGAAATGGAAAATGTTGAAAATTTGTTGAGCAATACCAGGTATGTGCTTGTTTGTTAATCATCCCAATTAATGTTACTAGAGGGAAGAGTGGCTTTGAGAGTCCCTTGCAGATTTTTGGGTCAACAGACACTGTTCCCATCTCCTTCCAGAGTGCCTTCACTCATTGTAGAAGTCAGAACACTAAAGCCTGCCATATTCTCTTTCATCTAGAAAGTTGTTTCTTTTCGTTTGATTTGCATATGTGATATTTGTGTAAAGGCAGGGCCATAGTAGCCATTTTCATGCTGCATTTGGCTCTTTTCTGCAGGCACAGAAGGTCATACAAGCACAGAATTTTCTGGAGCACTGGTCCAGTTTTATAGGTGGTGAGAAGCAATGACTTTTTGATATTGACTGTTAGATTCTTTTTTATCTTTGGATTACAACTGTGGTGATATATTCTTGAACTCAGTAGTTTCCAGGCAGCAGCCTATAGTCCTGATCTGGGCAGAGGGAGTAGCTCCCTGGTGGTGCATTCTTTGACCTTCTGCAAGTTCCTCCTGGAGACTCACCTGACAGTCCACTTCTCCTGTCTTTCTGCAGGAGCCCTGTTTGGGGATTGGCTTGAATTGCAGTTGACTATGAGCCGTGGAGATTTGGCCATTGTCGCCACCCGTAGTCTCACGGGATTTTGTTGCGGGATCTGGAGTGACTTGGCCGAAATTGCTGATCGGGTCAGCGCCATTTTTAGTGGTGTGTTTGGCGTGAGTTAGTTGTTAGAACCAGAGAGAAAAGTTATCAGAATAAAAAGCTGTTTGTCTCCAGTTTGCTTCTGAAGTTCTTCCCGCGGCTCCGGTGCTCCAAGCGCTTCAGGCGGCAACATCTTTCCACCATGTCTGTAATTAAATTCCTTTGTGTTTGAGACACTTAGAGTGGGTTCTGTCTCAAGCACAAAATCCTAACTTAAATAGTAAACAAGTCCTACAGGAGGAATGAAGAAAAGGAGCAGAAGAGGGGGACAGTGAGACGCAGCAGGTGGAAGAGCTAAGGGGAAGGAAGAGGAGGCTGTGAGTGACTGTTAGACCAATACCCACAACCGATGACAGTCCAGATAGAACATAAAACTCTGGAAGGGATGAGTGAAATCCCAAATAAACAAACCACAGATACTGGTCCCGGAGCTTGTTCAAGCAATGTGGGAGCACTGCATGTTTTGTTTGTTTTTGTTTTTGTTTTGTTTTGTTTTGCTTTGCTTTGTTTGGTAATGGGGATTGAACCCAGGGGAGCTTTACAACTGAGCCACATCCCCAGCACTTTTTATGTTTTATTTCAAGCCAGGGTTCTACTAAGTTGCTGAGACTGTTTCAAACTTGCAATCTTCCTGTCTCAGCCTCCTGAGTCACTGGGATTACAGATCTGTGCTACCAGGTCTGAACTGCATGGTTTTGATTAAGGACTCTGTGTGATGTAAACAGCATTTCGACTGGCCTCTTTCCCTGTACCAAGGAAGTGTAAGAAATGGCCAGCCACTCTCAGAGAGTTATTCCACAAATGGTTTGAATAACAAAGTTTGATAGGAAATGATAGAAACTTTGGTTTCTCTCTTGAACAGACTGGAAATATAATGACTCTAAGCTTCATGGCCTCGGAAACCATTACTTGTTGGTATTCTCCCACCTGAGGCTTGATGATTAAGTCATCCTCTCCCCTGGGGCTCTGCTCCTATTTCAGAGGCTGATCTGTCACAAGTATAAAGGGGATTAAGTATTACAGGAGCATTCTAGGCTATTAAGCATAACATACTGTTCTGATGGTGTTTGCATTCAACTGTGGCTTGGAATAATCCTGGGTATAAGAGCCCTTAAGAATACTCTCTCATTAGCACATTTATCCACATGTGTCAGAGATAACAACTCTTAGCAAAATGTCAGCACACTTATTGGTCTTTGACTAACACTGGTTTATCAGCAAGGGTGCTGTGAAAAAGGCACTTGAGTGTAAAGAAAGCAACCATTTCCCTAGTAATCTGTCTGGGTAGTAAATTGGGACCATTGTGCCTCCTCTTCCTACAAGATACTGGTGACAGCTTCAGAAAAAGGTTTGATGTGCCTGGCCTTATCAACAACTGTGCAGGAAGTAACGAGGCTGCAGATGCTCCACCCTGGTTGAAATCATTTGGAGAAATATTTTTGCTCTCATCCAGCTAGAATATCATCACCAGTGAACATAAACAGGAGACTAGGCATCATCAGTATAATAGATGATAAAATTAAATGGATTTATTGATGTGGTACATTTAAAATAGTCACAAAGTCTACAGCTCCTCACATCAAGAAGTGGAATCTGTTTCCTCATGTCTTCCATCTGGGCTGGTCTTGTGACTTGCTTTGACTAGTAGAATGTTGGAGAAGCCATACTGTATGACTTCCAAGCCTAGGCTACAAGAGATCTTGCGACTTCTGTTTTCTTCCCCTTGGATGAAGCCTACCACTGCTGTGTGAGGAAGCCCAGGATAGCCCACCAGAGGAGAAACTGTGGAACAGAGATGAGCCAACCTAGCTGAGACCCTGTAGACCAAGCAGCCCCCAGCTGACCCACCAGGCAATACCAGTGGAAATCACCTGCCCTGTTGATTCTAGCCCAACTTACTGACCCACAAAATTGTGAGCAAATAAATTTTTTTTTAATTTTAGGCCACTAAATGTTGGAGTGTTTGATATGCAAAAATAAATAACTATCACTGTTATACTGAAACTCACCTAACCAAATGTACAGGAAAGACAAGAGAGTGACAAGACTGTTGGTCTTGATGGTCATTGACGTGCCATGGCAAGTTTTGAAGTGATTCTACATCTTCAAATTGGATTTGGTAAGAAACACAATTAGTGATTGTTTTGTGTGTTTTGGGACCAATAGACTTCCCAACACAGGATCATATTCTTAGATGGTACCTTGGTAGATGGTGACTTCAACTTCTTTTTTCAGAAATCCCTCTGTAATGGTACAGAGGTGGAGTTGCTTTGGAGGAATAACTTCTAACATCCTATGGCACAGTAGGCTAACTGTGGTGGACAACAATTAATTGTACACTTTGAAATAGCTAGAAGAAAGTATTTTGAATGTTCCCAACACAAAGAAACAATTTACGTTTGAGGTGATGGTTCTGACAATTACCCCATCTGATTACTACCCATTGTATACATGCATCAAAGGATCACACTGTACTCTCTAAATATGGACAATTATTATGCATCAATTAAAATTATATAGGAATTATAAAAAGTGTATATTATTATAATTATGTATATGTAGTAAAAAAAGAAAAATCATTCCACTCTGCAGCATCTCTAAATGAGTATGCAGCTATACCCAGTTTGAGCCATTCTAGTAAAGGGAAGTTCACCACAATGTGAATTTGTTTCTTCCAATGCTAGATGTTAGAACACTATCCTTTATGCCAAAATGGGCCATCCAATTGTTTAGTGTTCCTGATTCTGTGTTTTCTGGAGCTGCAGAGAATGAGTCTTACTCCAAAGTCTTCTACCTTCCGTCTCTCTGGCCAAGGATTTTTTTCAACTTACACATTTGGAAGTTTTTCCTTCTGTGATCAAGTGTTTCCAGATTGTTTGTTGATAATCCAAATTGCTGGAATTTAAGTCCTTCAGATTCTGTACTTTTTAACCTGAAGATACATTACATGTGTTATGGTTTAGATGTGGTATCCACCAAAAGCTCACGTGTGAGACAATGCATGAAGGTTTGGAGGAGAAATGATTGGGTTATAGCCTTAACCTAATCAGCAAATTAATCCCTGATGGAATTAATTGAGTGGTAACTGGAGACAGGTGTGGTGTGTGGCTGGAGGACGTGGTTCATTGGGGACATGGCTATGGGGTTTATATTTTGTATCTGGATAGTGGAGCAGCTCCCTGCTTCCTGATCACCATATGAGTTGCTTCCCTCTGTCACACTCTTCTTGCCTGGAGCCCCTGGGGAATGCAGCCGGCCTTCTAAAGACTAAGACCTCTGAAAACCGTGAGCCTCAAATAAACTTTTCCTCCTTCAATATTGTCCTTGTTGGTCTTGTAGTCACAACAACAAAAAAAAAGCTGACTAAAACAACATGCATTCCCATTATCATAGCCATTATCTTCATTATCTAGAAAATAACCAAAAAGAAAAAAAAAAATCAGTTGTTTTACTCATTAGACTCATCTATTTAACATTTAAAAACCTAGCTATCTCTTCTGGCTTCTCACTTCATATACATGATGAACATGTGTCCTACTGCTCTGAGTATGTTCAGGTAACCAATACATACATCTCTAATGCGCATAAAGCTTTTTTTTTTTTTTTTTTTTTTTGGTACCAGGGATTGAATCCAGGTGTGCTTAACCATTGAGCCACATCCCCAGCCCCCAGCTCGCACCTCCCCCACACCCTTTTTTTTTTTTTCTAAATTTTGAGACAGGGTCTTGCTAAATTGTGTACAGCCTTGCTAATTTGCTAAGGCTGGCCTGGAACTTGCAACCCTCCTGCCTCAGCCTTCTAAATTACTGGGATTACAGGCATGCACCACCATGCCCAGTTTGCACAAAACTTTCTGAATTAACAAATGCTAAGTATATCACAGTACTTCTAAGTTATACTTAAATATCATGGTATGGAATTGAAGTGGTAATGAGAGGCAAAAAGGAGAAACAACGGTCAGGACTTGTATTAGTTTTCTGTTGCATATGTAATGAATTACCACAGACTTAATGGCTAAAAGCAACATTTTTTTGTTTTTTTAATTCAGGGTTTCTGTGGATCCAGAGTCTAAGCATGGCTCAGCTGGGTTCTCCATTTACATTGCACAAGGCTAAAATCAAGGCATTGACCAGGCTGTAGTCTCACCCAGAGGCTTTACTGGACAATGATCCTTTTCAAGCTGACTAAGGTTGTAGGCAGGATTTGTTTCTTGTGGCTGAATGAGTAAGGGCCTAATCTTTTTGAAAATATTGAATGGAGGCCACCCTCAGGTTCTAGAGGCCTTTAGAGTTTCTTGACACCTGGGCTTGCTCAATGTGGCTGCTCATTTCATCAGGCTGGCAGGCCAGTATCTCCAATACATTGTAGCAAGATGGCGCCTCATGTAGGTAAATCCCTATGTCATTCTGGGATTGACATTATATTCTACTGGTTGGAAACAAGCCACAGGTAACATGCATATTCAAAGGAAGAGACATGAGGACATGAACATGGGGTCACCCTACTGCCTATTTACCTCAGGCATGCAGTTTTTGGAAAAGGCTTCCCCAGTACATGGTATTTTATCCTTCTGAAAGATGGAAATTGATGAAAGGGAGATGTAAAAAAAGGCATGAAAAAAAGACTGAAGCAGGTGAGGGACTGGTCTGAAAGTTGAAGAGAGGGAAATTAAGGAATGGTGGGAAATAAGCTTAGTTGGAATTAAGATAATGACAAACAAGAGAAGATAAATATAATCAAATGGTGTTTTCCAGTGCTTTCCTGGATTACTTAGAGAATTGCTCTTTGAATGATAAAACAAAAGTGCATAAAAAGGGTTGAACTTACTGTTGGAACTGGTAAGAACTGAAATGGACTGTGATTATACATATTATACACAAACATGTAACTTGGATAAATTCCTTATGAAGTATGGGAACCACACATATCAATTTAAAATATAAGCACAACTGTTTTAGTGTAAAATCAATTTGAGCATGAGTGATTTTCTGATTTCTGTATTTTTCAAATCAGGGTTTAGCAGGTGAAAATGTTTATCAGCTATATATTCTTTGAAAGATATGAAGTTGAGCACTATAAAAATAAAGTATAAAGTTAAATTTTTCCTATGTTGTCTATAATGTGTACATGAATAAATGAAACTTAAGATCTTGAAGTTAAATATGGATAGGAAGATCATAATACCTAAGTAAAAATTTGTCATTATTCAAGATTTTAGTCCATGAAATCAGATAAAGTTGTGATTATAATGGATTGTATGTGACAACCAACATATTTTATTTTTCATATGCATTGACTGCCTGCTAAAATATTACAAAGTATCTAAGAAATATAAGAAAAATGTGAAGTATATTCATTCATTAAAGAGCAAAAATTTAGATTAAAAAAAAGATTGAATTAATTAACATTAGAATCCTCTGGGAGTAATATTGGTTTTACCAAGTTCGGCAGCTGGCTTAAACCCAACAGTATGTAGAAGAGCTGATGACTGAATTTTCAGGAATTTTTTCAGACTCATTGTTAAATACATCCATTATTAAAAATTAAGTAGTACAAATACACAATGAAATTAATTATGTTTTAGATCGGGAGTGTAGTTGAATTGTATAGTGCTTGCCTAGCTTGAATGAGGCCCTGGGTTCATTACTCTCCACACCGAAAAAAAAATTTTTTTTTTCAAGCAAAAATAATAAATACTCAAAACTTATCACTTCCTAATTATTTCATGACATTTTACTATTATCTGTGTTCCAAAGGTTATTTACATCTCTTGTCTCCATGTGCTTGGAAAACAATATGATGGTGTGCTAGTATGCATATCTTCTCATCTTTTCATTCAGTGACATCACATTGCTTTTTTGAAATCACCTCCATTGAGAGGATTTAAACCACAAAAACACAACATGTTAAAAATCAGGGCTAATTTTTTTTTTCTTTTTTTTCCTAGAGAGCCAGGAGTTAGAATTTGATAAGATTGATAAAGGAGGTAGCTAAGGGATGGGCTCTGGCTGGTTGGTTTGCATTTGAATATTGCACTCAATATTTACATTATTCAAGTTTGGTTTATTTTGATTCCTCAAGCATCGTGAAATCTGGACACAGCTAGTGATTACTCTTGGTTCAATAACCCGAGGATATTAGGGTTGAGGTCTCTGTAATCTTGCTTCTGCAGTTCTTAGCATTATGTTCACATTCTGAGTAGCAAGAAGAAGAAAAGAACAAAGGGAAGAATTAGTACCTATAGTTATAAAACAAACACTTCTGAGAAGCCTCCAGAAGCCTTCTGAGATACAAGGAGGAACAGGAGATGCAGATTTTATGAGCTGAGCACAATGCCTTCCCTCTCCTACAAAATTACAATTCTGTTAATAATCGAAACAGAGGAAACCAATTTTGGGTTGACAGCTGTCAATCTCTGCTGTAGTTGGATTAATGGTTGAATAGATCAATTGCATTTCATAATTGTAGAGTACTTTAACATTCACACATATTAGGTTGTTTTTATACTAATGCAATTCTGAAAAGAAAATCAAGTTTCACTATCATCCATTCTACAGCAGAAAAAACTAAGGCTCAGAGAGATTGTAGGAGTCATGGAGATGGTGTATTGCAAAATTAGTAATTAAAATAAGACTAAATAAGACATCCTTCTTTAAGACCTCAGTTCTCTTAATTTTACCACATAATTTTAGTCCCCTACTGTGAAGGATTTTGATACCCAACAAGAATTATAATGAGCTCCTCTAAAACAAAAATTTTCAAAAACTGGAAGAATAGACAAAATATCAAAAATGTTTAGGAAGTGAAATGAAGTCTGGAGGATATGTGTTAACACCTTGCTCTATTTTTGTTTCAAATCCTTTATATTTATAGCCTACTCTCTTGCGGTTGCTTCCTGCTGGTAGAATCAAGGCCAGTGGTTTGATGTATTGTACGGGGGAGTTCACATTTACTTCCTGGAAATTGTTCTAGATAGTTCATGGCAATTATCTTAGTCTTATTTCAATATTGGTTTTACCAAGTTCTGCTTGTTCAGTGGATTAGCTGGGGGTCATTTCTTGGTCATCTGTAATTACAAACTGAGATGACTGAGCATTGTCAGTTATTCCCTCACAAAAACACTAGGGGGATAGGTGAGTGGATTTTATTTTCTTTGTACGTTGATTTTCTATATTCTAGAAAAATCTTCTAAAATCTTTTTTAAAAAATATTTTTAAAAGTAGTAGGGCTGTGCTTATGATCCTATTGGCTTAAGAAGTCATTTTCTTACCACCAAACTATCTTGCCTCTTGAACTAGTACATAAGGTGCTTATTGTTTTTATAGTAGTTCCTTGAATAGGGTGTGTTATATTTATCCATTCCCTACATACAGACTTGAGATTTTTCCATTTTTGATAGTATAAACAATGCTACAACCAGTAACCTAATGTAGATGTGCATTAGTTATATTTTCTTATTTTCAGCATTCTTAATGTTCTGTGACCTCACTGACCCTCCAGTACTAGCCAGTTCTTAGAGATAGCCATTGAATCCCCTGTAAGTGCAACTTTCAAATGTAAACCAACCAGCCAGAGCTCATCCCTTAGCTACCTCCTTTATTAAACTTTTATATTCCCAGCTACTGTTCATTCGCCTTCATTCCCCAAGATCCAGGTAACACACAACTAGGGTCACTATGGCCCAGAGATCAAATTAACCAATTCTGTCTCTCCTGGTTATCCTGCCTTGTCCAATCCTTTCCATGAAGACCACAGCTGTACTTTCCCCTCATGTCTTTGTCTCCTGGCTGACTGTGGTGCTCCTCCCTATGGTCCTGCATGGCTTGCCACGTCTCCTGTTACCAGGGAACTGTGAATAAAATCTTCTTTCATGATAGTCACTTTCTGTGTCTGGGTGTCTTACCATACCGTGTTAGTCAGCTTTCTGTCACAGAGACAAAATACCTGATGTAGACAAGTTAAATGGAGGAAAGCTTTATTTTGGCTCATGGTTTCAGGGGCTTCAGTCTATGGTTGGCTGGCTCCATTGCTTTGGGTATGAGTTGAGGGAGAGCGTCATGCTAGAAGGCTGTGGTAGAGAAGAGATGCTCAGCTCATCATGGCCAGGAAGCAAACAGAATGCCAAGAAGGGGCCAGGAAAAGATATAGTCCCCAAAGACATGCTTCCTCCCCAAGGACCCACTCCTTCAACTAGGTCTCACCTCCTGTAGTTTCTATCACTTCCCAATAATGCCATCAAATTACGAATTCACTGAGATCAAATTAGTAAGCCCTCATGATCCAAACACTTTCCTCAAACCCCACCTCTTATCATTGCTACATTGGAGACCAAGCCTTCAACTCATGAGACTTAGGGCACATTCCAGATCCAAACCATAACACATACCTTATGAACACAAGGTATGTGTGAGAAGGATAAATTCCCAGAAATGGAATTTCTTATTCAACAGGGATTTCTTATTCAAACAAAATTAAAAAATGTTGATAGACAACAGCCAAATAGCTTTCAAAGAAGGTATATCAACTAGTTCTCACCCCACTAATGCTTTTTCCCCATTACCTTGCAGACACAGTGATATTGACTTACTGATTTGTCTAGTGTGATAGGCTTTTAAAAATATTTCTTTATTTTAATTTGTATGTCTCAGTATGAGTGAGATTATATTTAAGAGTCATTTTTTTTTCTGTGAAATTTGTTTTCCTTTGTCCATTTAATTTCTATTCTTCTTAATGGTTTGTATAGAAGGTTTAATTATATATGTACATGTATATGTATATATATATATATATTTGCATACACATATATATCCTAATGATATATATTATATATGCATATGTCAACTTGTAGCAGCTATTTGTGATATGAATTCTAAAGACAAATGCAAAATCTTTAAAAAGAAGCCTTGTCAACTTGTAGCAGCCATTTGTGATATGAATTCTAAAGACAAATGCAAATCTTTAAAAAGAAGCCTGAGGAAAAAAAGATATATTAGCCAAGAAATGAGCAGCAACTAGACTGCAGACTTCTCAACCACAACAACGGAAGCCAGAGGATAATGGAGTGATATTTCAACACACTGAAAGTAAATAATGCTTTCATTATTATATCATTATTAAGAAAAGATCACTAGATCCAATGAAAATATATTGAGAAACAAAGAGGAAAAAAAAGTCATTATTTTAAAAAGTGAAAACAATTTATCCTCAGCAGACCTGCACTGGAGGAAGTAATGGTAAAGGGGAATTATTTAGGCAGAAGAAAAATGATTATCACACTGGAACGTCCAGACTGAGGAAGAGGAACAACACAAACGGTAAGTATGTGAATAAATCAAAATAAAAAGTAAATATATAAAGTAATAATGTAAATTTTTTTTTTTTTGGGTTTTTTGGTACACACTACATATACAATTAAAGACGTAGTGAACCAATGAGGCTGTAAAAAAGGCCAGAAAAATACATAAGTGGAGTTTAAAAAATATTCTAAGGTCATTTCACTGTCTTGAAAGTGATAAAAATATTAATTCATATTTGACTTTAATAAGTCAAGGGAGGGATATTGCAGCCTCTAGAATTAACACAGAAAGAATTGTTTATCTTTTTTCTTTTTACAGTGCTAGGAATAGAAAATAGGGTCCTGCACGCCAGGAAAATGCTCTGACATTGAGCTGACCCATTTTTAAAAAATATAAATTTGGCAGGGGGTAGCTACATGTGCAGCCCAGCAAGAAAATTTGTTTTATAAAAAAAAAGGGTTTAAACTTTGGCAGCGGGGAACGGACGGGAGCTGTATAGGAACAAAAAGGACGATGCTTATCACCATCATGCTCAAGGCCTTAGGTTTAATTGCTCCAGCACACACAGTTTTTCACACACACACACCACACACACACACACACACACACACACACACTCACAAAAAGTAAATGAACTTATATAAGTTCAGTTGGTAATAATATGTAAAATGTAAATATAATCATCAACCAAATATAACAAAAAAATGGAGCAACAGAAAGCACTTAATCCAAAGGAATACTTGAAAGAAGAGGAAAAGAGACATATGACAGGTAGGACAAATAGAAAATAAACTGTAAGATGGTGTATTAAAACCTTAAAAGTATCAGAAATTATATTAAACATAAAGAGATTAAATAATCCAGTTAAAAGACAGATTATCAGAATGGATTAAGACTGTGCTGCTTATAAGAATTGTAACAATAAATATAAAGATATCAAATTTTGGACGTAAAATTTTGAAAAAAAGATACACCATGCAATCACATTCAGACAAAATACAATATCAAATAAAATAGGCTTTAGAAAAGGAAACATTATTAAAGTTAGAGGTACATTTCATAAAGATAAAAGAGCAGTCAACCAGGAAGACATAATAATTCTAAACTTATATGTATTTAATAATACAGACATACACTCAATCTCACTAATATTAAGAGAACACAAAATAACAAAGATATGCCTTTTTAAAAAACTTATCATATTAGACAAATCAGAAAGTTGATCTCAATATGTAGGTAAGGCTATGAAGAAACAGGCTTTTGTAATGGGAGTCTAAATTGTTATACCATTTTTTTGGTGGGTTATTTGGCCATATCTATCTATCAAAAACTAAAGTGCATATCTTTGAGTCAAAAATTCCATTCTGGGAGCTTATCCTCCTCACATATGCACAAAATATAAGAAAAATAAAAAGCATTTGATTAAATTTAACACTTAAAATAAAAACTCTTTATAAAGTAAGAATAGGGATTGCATTGTCTATTCCAAAAATCCAATTACCTCAAAACTTGTGGCTCAAAACGAAAATAAATATTTTATCATCCTCACATTTTCTGTGGGTCAGGAATTTGGAGGCAGTTTAGGTGGCAGCTCTCACTCTAGATCTTGCATGAAATTCCAGTCAACATTTGGGCTAGGGCTGAAGTTCTATCAAGACTTGAGGTTGCAAGGGACCCGGAATGAGACAACATGGCGGTCTCCGGGAATAAAAATTGGTGTGCCTATAAGCAGATTTCATCATATCATATCAGAACATCTTTCATCATATAATCTGATCATCTTATAACAACACCATGGCAGCAACAGCATTAAAATGGGTGATATCAAAGAGAACTTTCTTGAAGCATTTATTCAAAATGGAGCTTTAGTTGGTGTTTGTTATAAATCTACATTTTCTTCTCTTTCCAAGTGACTATAATAGCAAAGTAGAGCTTGCTTTAACATCTGATGGCAGGACAATAGTATGCTACCACCCTTCTGTGGATATCCCATGTGAACACACACAACCTATCCCTCAAACAGATCCTGTGCACAATAATGATGAAACACATGATCGAGTGCTAAAAGCCAGTTTAGAAGACAAAGATGAACACCTTGAGCAATAAATCATGACAGAAAAACTTAGAAAAATGTTCTTTACTACTAAGTATCATTGGTATCTTCATGGATAGTATTACAGACATGCTAAGGATCCGAATCCTCTAAAAGACAGATGATATTGAAACTCTTGGGAGAATCAAATAAAAATGTTATCTGGTGTCTCATTTGCCATTTGAGAAAATGCAATCTGGTGTATTCACTAATATGTTATATAGTAAAATAATAATTAAATGTCTTTTCATATGTTAATTAAAAAGAGACTTAACTTGAAGGATCTACTTCCACAGTGGCTCAGGCACATGGCTGACAAATTGGTGCAGGTTATTAACAAGAAGCATTGTTCTTTTGTCATTATTATCATATATGAACCTCTTTACAAAGCTGCCTAGGTCTTCTCAGACATAATGACTGGCTTCCCCCAGGATGAGTGATCTAAGAGGCTAAGAAACCCCAGAGAGATTTGGTGGAAACTGAAATGTCTTTGATGACATAATTTTGGAAGTCACATATCATTTCTGTCATATTTTTTTGAACACACAGATCAGCCATGACTTAGTGTGGAAGAATAATATACAAGGACTTGACTATCAGGAGAATTACTTAAGACCATCTTAGATGCAGGTTTCCCAAAAGGAAAATCCCTTAATTTTATAATGTATGTCCAGAAAAATCCTATAGCAAATGTTATACTTGATAACAAAATTCTGAAACGTTCCCCTGAAATTGGGACTGAGACAAGAATGCTCACTGCAACCACTTCTAAACATTCTATGAAGTTCTATCCTAAAAAAAAAAGGAAGAAAAGGAGAAGTGGAGTGGGGAAGAGGAGGAGGAAAAGGGAAAAGGAGGAAAAAGAGGGCAAGAGGTAGGAGGTAGGAGGTATTAAGATTGGTTAGATAGGAAGGAAAGAAAGTCATTCATTATTCATAGATGGCATATTACATAGAAATTCCAGATGAATCCACAGGTGAATGAGTTAATTTAGATACAAGATCCATATTAAAAAAACCTAAAAATTATTTCCATCTACCAGCAGTAAAGAATTAAAAATAAATTATTGCATATCACCTTTTAGAATAATATATAAAAATGAACTGTTTAGGAATAAATGTAATGAAACTCACAAGACATCTACATAGAAAACCATAAAACACTATTGAGAGAAATTAAAGAAAATCTGAATAAATGGAAGAAAGACTCAATATTGTAAAGAAGACAATTCTCCCTAACTTGATATTTAGATTCAGTGCAATCCCAATAGGCTTCTTTTATTTCTGAGAGAACTGACAAGCTGACTCTAAAGTTTCAGTGGCAATACAAAAGAACAGGAATAGCCAAGACAATCTTGAAAGTTGAAAAACTTAATACTACTAATATCAACATATTATTTAGTTACAGAAATTAAAACAGTGTGTAACTGGTACAAGGATAGATCAGTAGAGCAAATTGATGAAAAGAGTCCAAAAAGAACCACACAAATAAAAAACAATTAGTTTTATGGCAAAGGAGCATTGCAAAGTGATAGAAAATGATAGTCTTTAATAAATGACATTGGGTCAACTGGATATCCATCTAGAAAAATAGAAATTTGACTCTTATCTCATAAAACTCAATTCCCAGTGGACAATATCTTTAAATGTGAATTTAAATTCACAATTCAACACATTTTCTAGAACATAACAGAACGTCTTCATGATCATGGAGTAAGTAAAGATTTCTTAAAGGGATACAAACCAAGTATTTACCATAAATTACATCCATCACAGATATCTTCATGGGAGGGAAGGGCAACTGACATTGTGGGAGAAGACATTTGCAACGCATGTGACTGACGAATGACTCATATCCAGAATATACAAATTATTGCTTACAAATCAGTTGGAAAAAGAAGATAGATATCCCAGTACACAAATGAGCAAAAGACTAAAAAAGGCATTTCATAAAAAAGGACACCCAAATAACACACATACAAAATCATATATGTGTGTGAAAGGTATTCAGCCTCATTAATCATTCTTAGTCATTAGGAAAACTGACCTGGGTAGTGGTTACATGTATATACTCACATTGTGACAGTTTATCAAGACATATGCTTATAATCTGTGTACCCTTTTGTATATTTGTTATACTTGAAAAAAGCCATTTTTTAAAAAGTCCCCTTTCTTTTGAACTAGCTTTAGTCATAAATAACGTAAGGATTGACTGTAAATAAGTCTTAAGAAGTCAGAGGACTGGCGCAATCTGGCCAAGTATACTGACTTACTGGTCTCCCCCATGATGCAACTAGTAACACTAGGAGTCTAATTTATTTTTCCTACTATGTTTCTGGCTGCTTTCATGGAAATAGATGACATCCACGGGTCAGAAATCCCCAGGATTCTCAGGAGAAACTTATCCCTCTGGAGCCAACAGGAAGCTCATCTGGCTGCTGGTTTTAAAAGCCTTAATCTTCATTACTTGAGCTGTACCATAGGAAGATTTCATTTAGTTCTGGGAGCATCAGGTGGATTTCATTTTCTTCAGGCTTTGTTGAAGGTGTCTGCGTCTCCAAGTCACCATGGTAGTTCTAAGCCAGTTTGGGTATTGGATATCATTGGAAATCTGATCAGATCTCTGGATCCTTTCCCAAGGGGGTAGGGGGAACAGGTATTTTCAAAACAAAATTTTGCTCACAGTTTGGGAGATGGGGATGGGGATAGACCCCAGGGAGTTGAAATAGCAGGATTAGTGTAATTGGTTTCTCTGTTAGTTGGAGAGCACAGTTGGGATTCCCTATTTAAATTCCCTCTATGACTTAAAAAAAAAAAAAAAAAAAAAAAAGCCCTTTTGGATTGTAAATGAAGCAGTTATCAATCAAGTTAGGCAACACAATACAGCCTTTGGAAGTAAAGTAAGAGACAAAAGCTATAGTCAAAATGCAAATGGTTCCCTGGGTGTGTCCTTCCTAAAGCTTTTAAGGAAGAGGGGAAATTGCTACTTGTGGCTGTAGGAAATGCTTTTCCATTAAACAAGACGTTGAAACAAAGGGGGAGCTGTGAGGCCCTGAGGCTTGTTTATTTATTTATATATACTGGTCTAGGATTGGTGGATTTCCAAGGAATGCTCTCTTTAATAGGAAGTGGGAAGAGCCCTTACCTCAGATCTCAGGGTTCTAATGAAACCACCTGGTGCTGGGCTTCTGGAATCTGTGCTCCCTAACCAAAGGGTTTAATCCGTGCCCAGTGGGGTCATGCATATTGAGTTGCTGAACAAACTTTTATCTCCCCTCTCCTACACACTTTCTGATAAAGGTTAAATAAGGAGCGAATCATTTGCACAGCAAATTTATCTAAATATAAGGACCAGTCTATTTCTTTTCTTCTTTCTTTCTTCTTCTTCTTCTTCTTTTTTTTTTTTTTTTGGTACCAGGGATTGAACTCAGGGGCACTCAACCACAGGGGCACTGACCACTGGGCCACATCCCCAGCCCTTTTTTGTATTTTATTTAGAGACAGGGTCTCACTAAGTTGCTAAGTGCCTCGCCATTGCTGAGGCTGGCTTTGAACTCAAGATCCTCCTGCCTCAGCCTCCCAAGTGCTGGGATTACAGGCGTGCGCCACCGCGCCCGGCTCTTCTTTTTTTTTTTAATGGACACAATGCCTTTAGTTTTTAAACTTTATTTATTTATTTTTATGTGGTGCTGAGGATTGAACCCAGTGCCTCACACACGCTAGGCAAGCACTCTACCACTGAGCCAGAACCCCAGCCATCCCCCCTTGTTTTTTGTCTTTAAAAAAAAAATCCTATATAGTTGAAGAGGAATTTTAGAATGGGTAAGGATGGCTGATTAAAATAACATAATAATTTCATTTATCTGTCCTCAACTCTTCTGTTCTGGGTGCTTTATGAATAAGAGCTTAATTTTAGAAAGAGATCAGGAGCCCACTTTGAATATCTTGAGGTGCCACTGTTTAAACTACTTGGAGAATGTCTGGAGCAGGCTGGGGGCTCCTGGCATCGCGAGCCAGGCTGGTTATAGCATGTTTGGTTTCCAATAGTATCAGTGGTTATGAGCAGATTCTCCTCCACCTGAGGCAAAGGGAGGACGCATGTGGACAATGTAGACACTCCTTCAGTGAGTGGCTCTTGTGAGCCATTTCCAGTTTAGGTTTTCTCTACTACTTATGTTACCTGCATACTTGTGTATGTTTGTGCATTTTGTAAAATTCAGCGATTTTTGAAATCCAATAGCATTTACTTTGGACTTCAAAACAATTGAAGAAAGTGCTATTTTTAAAAAAAAAAAAAATCCTTAAAATGTGTTATAAATTCTCAGCATCTGAGCTAGGCCCTGATATGTTCTTATTCATATCTGCATTTTGTGATCTGAATAACAGATTTTACATGAGGTCTCAGATACACAGGAAGTCACTGACAAAGATTATGAAAATCATTGGTAATAACTGACAGACAAGAGCCTTTAAACACGAAAAACCAAAAGTTCCATCAGAATCAGTCTTTCAATGATAGGAGACATGTTGTTTTCATTGTTAGAGAAATCAATTTTTTTTTCATAGAGGTAATGGTATGAGCTAGATATATGCAAAATCAGACATACCAGGAACACAAATAACTTCATTTTTAGTAACTCATTTGACTTAGAAAGTTCTTTTCTCTATGCCTACATAAAAGAGTCTGAAGAGAATCTATATCATAGTGAAAGCTCTCTTTTTAAACATTTTGAGTTGAGTACTAACTATGCTACTTTCTATATCATATAAACCAAATCCAAGCAGAGCTGCTCAGTAAACATATGATCTCTTCTCACTCATGTTTTAGGGCTGTGCAAAAGCATTTCTTCCTTGCAGAGGTAAATCCTTAAGTCTTCTGGGTTTATACCCAGAGTAGTATAAAGGTAATAGGAAAATGGCCAGGAAGCTGGGCATGTTGGAACATACCTATAATACCAGGCACTGGGCAAGATGAGGCAGAAGGATCACAAATTCAATGCTAGCCTGGACAACTTAGGGAGATGTAAGCTACCTGGTACCGAAAACCGGGAGGAAAACTCTCGGAGGCAGAGTAAAGCTTTTACTACTTTTACTTCTACTTTCTTAGAGAGAGCTTAGAGAGGGAAAGAAAGATTTTTAGAGAGAAAGATTAAAGCGAGCTTTTCTTCTTGTCTTCTTAGCTTAGAGTCTTAGAGAGAAAGAAAGATAGAGCTTCTTCTTAGCTTAGAGTCTTAGCTTCTTAAAGAGAAAGAAAGATAGAGCTTAGCTTAGAGAAAGATTAGAGCTTCTTTCTTCTCTCTTCTTTCTTCCTTCTTCTTTCTTCTGTCTTCTGTCTTCCTTGGGAGCCTCGGCCTAACTCTGACCAGTCATTACTTCTTCTATCTGGTTTCTCTTCTGTAACCGCTCTGCCTACGTTCTGGCCGCTCTGATTCTTCTGACCGACCGAGTGACTGCCCGACTGACTGAATTCTCCGATCTCCTAACTCGGACCGCTTTCACCCGGTTATATACCTTCAGCTTTGCGGGTGCCTACAGGTGCGTCACATACATATCAGGTGGAACTTATGGCTTCCAGCTAGCTGCAACAGCCCTTCCTAATTAGGGCTCCTTCAGGGAGACCCTCAGGAACTTAGTGAGATCTTGTATCAAAATAGAAAAAGGCCCGGCGATATACCTCAGTGGTATAGCAGCCCTGGGTTCAATTCCCCAGTACCAATAAAATAAAATAAAACAAAAAGAAAGTAGGAAAATTCTTGGTCTAGGGCTAATTCTGTTATAAGTCACTATAGATGGAGTTTGTTCAAAAAGTTTATTCATAGCAGCCATAAAGGAAAATGACAAAATGGAGCAATGGTTTGTGTGTGATAGGAGAGGGCTTCAGTTAAAAAATCAAAACTTAATTTGGGTGATGGGGGTGTAACTCTGTGGTAGTGTACATTTAGCATGCATGGGTTTAATCTCTGCGTGCCACCCCCAACACACACACACACACACACACACACACACACACACACACACAAAATTGTATCTCTATCCTGACTCATATGCTAACCTACACTGTTACCTTGACCAGGTCAGTTAATCATTCTGAGGCTATTTCCTCATCTGTAAAACTAGGACATTAATAATGTTTGTACTATTAAAGTTAAATAAGATTTATAGAAGGCATTGGTTTAGAATGAGTTCCTTCACTAGGCTCCAACAGATGAAATAAAAATGGAGTCTCTCATGCTAAATTTCCATGTCATCAAGCAAAAAAGAAATTGTTTATCAGACCATCTGAGAAATCAGGAGAGGGAGAGATAATACAAATCCCTAAACAGGCCAGTTTTAGCTGGCATGATTAGCTTGTACTCTGTTTTAAACTTATAGAGAAAGTAACTTTAAAATGACCAACTCTCTTTTTGTTTCCTATTTTTGTTTTCTTCAGCCCTTTTCTGTCTATAAAACCAAGCTGCTCTGCTCAACTCATTGGGACACATTTTCTAAATTTTTTTTTTTTTTTTTTTTTTTTTTTTTTTTTTGTGGTACCAGGGATTGAACTCAGGGGCACTCGACCACTGGGTCACATCCCCAGCCCTTTTTTGTATTTTATTTAGAGACAGGGTCTCACTGAATTGCTAAGTGCCTCGCCATTGCTGAGGCTGGCTTTGAACTCACGATCCTCCTGCCTCAGCCTCCCAAAGTGCTGGGATTACAGGCGTGCGCCACCACGCCCAGCTAACATTTTCTAAATTTTTAGAGCAGACACTGCCTTATTCATGAATGGCAAATAAAAACCAATTCAATTGTTTAACTGAATTTGTTGTAATTTTGTCTTTTGACATGTAGAAATTATAAACAAATAGAATAGTGTTTGTGAAACTGCTTCCTTGACCATAACTTCTGCACAAATAATAGTTCTACTGATTTTTATTTATTTAATTTTGGTAGGCAGATGGAAGAAAAGTGGAGACACCCATGTGGAGAGATTTTCACATGTCTTTCCCCCTCTTTCTCTGTGCCTGTATTCATGTGTTCTCCAAATACATACCAAAGTAATTACATGAGATAACTTGCTTTGTAAAAAATCTTTATTTTGGAATACTTAATAGTAGTTAATTCAGTTTTAGAAAGATTTATTTCTATTCTTTCTTTCTGGCAGTAATTTAACAAGATCTGTTCCAATTATAATTAGTAATGTGCATGTATATACAAGTAAGTATATAATGACCCTAAATTTATTTTTTGGCTTTACAGCTAAATAAATAACTGAAATTTATAGCTAAATAATAAAATTTTCTCCTCTGTTTAGCTTCTTCCCCTAAATAGCTACTGAGTCTCTTCAAACTCCTGGCCTCAGGTAATTGTCCTTATTCAGGTACTGGGGGATCATACTGATTTCCAGAGAAAAATCCTGATCCCAACCACCTCAGAGGAAATAACAATCCAGTGTACCTTCCATTTTTAGTTCCTTTTTAGCTTGTACATTTGGATGAATTACTTTACTAAAGCTTAAACCTATGAAAGTTGGTTGAAGAATATTTTTGTATGTTTACAGAATATATAACTGAGTGTTCTTAGAAAATCTATTATGGGCTGTTGCCCAGCACCTTGTACATTGCTGCTTGAAAAAAGAGCTTCTTTCCTCAGATGGTCTGACCTATTCATGGCATCCAGAGGGATAGTGACTTTTAGAAGCTCTATATTTTTACATTCTTGGGCCAGCAGATATAGAAAGCTGGAGAAATTTGTAGGTTTTGTAATTTGGCATTGCTGTGCAGATGGACCAGTTCTCAAAACCCCAAAATCAAAAACAACAACAACAACAACAACAAAAACAAAAACAACAACAAAAAAAAAAACACAACAACAACAACAAAAAGAAAGAAAGAAAGAGAGAGAGAAAATAACCAAATTTGCAGCGTGTTCTGATTTTCCTGGAGCAGATACTCTGTTGCCAAGTCTGAGCTATTATTTGGTTAACAAGTGACTTTCCAGAACAGGTGCCAGCTGGTTCCAGCACACAGGAACCATGAAATTTAGTGCCAGATATCACTTTTCTACAAGGAAAGGCCAGACAAAGAGGCGTGAGTCAGTGGCTGTTTGGGGTCTGTGCTCTTTGGGTGAAAAGATTCCTGGGTCACTGTTCACAAATTCTCTCCTGTTTGCCCATCATGCTTCCTCCCAGATATGTCTTTTCTCACCTTAAGAAATTCCAAAAAGAAATATCCAGAGTTCCTCTGAATATGACAGAAAGTAAGTAAGTGACAGGGATCAGGAAGTGGGGACGGGGGAGGCTAGATGTGGGATGTGGGAAGAAGAAATGGGAAGTGACGACTAAAAGTTATAGAATTTCTTGTCTACGTGATGAAATGTTCTAAAATTGATTGTGGTGGTGGTTGCACAACTCTGTGAACATAGTCTGAATCCCACTTAATATAGATATATTATTTATTATTGATATATAATATAATATATGTTATTGCTATATTTATATATCTATATTAAATTGGTGAATTATATGATACTTGAATTATATCTCAATAAATCTGTTTTGAAAATAAAAATAAAAAAGAACCTTCCAAAGAGACTATTTATTGATCTGTGTTTGGAGATGATAACACTGATATGGTTTATTATTTTTTAAATACACTAACAGAAGTGTGTGAAAATATATCAGAACTTGTGAGTTTCAGAAAAAGCAGTACTTAAAGGGAAATTCATAGCATTGAATGCATGAACTAGAAAAGAAGAAAGACCTGATATTAAAAAGGTAAGTGTCCACCTTACGAAACTAGAATAAGAAAAGGAAATTAAGTCCAAGGTAAATAAAAAAAAAAATGATTGTAAATTAAGAGAAGAGACAAACATAATTGAAAATAGGAGATCAGTAGAGAAGATCAACAAAATCAAAAGCTGATTCTTTAAACAGTTCAATAAAATTGATAAACGTCTAGATGACTAAGAAAAAAAGGAGGAAAGGTAAAAATTACTAATATCAGAAATTGGTAGGGATGCAGTCCAGTGGTAGAGTGCATGCTTAGCATGTCTGAGGTCCTGGATTTGATCCCTAGTATCACACACACACACACACACACACACACACACACACACACACACACATACACAAAGGACTATATTAGAAATTAAGAGGGGTCATCTCTACTGATCCCACAGACATTAGAAGAGTACGAAAGCAATATTATAAACAACTTTTGCTCAAAAATTTGGTAGCCTAGATAAAATGGACCAATTCTTTGTAAGACATACTCTACCAAAATTCATACCAGGAGAAATAGGTGACCTGAATAGGCTTATATCTGTTGAAAAAAATTAATAAATAATTAATAAACTTTCAGAACAGAAAGAACCAGGCCTAAATGGTTTTTACTGGAGAATTCTCCCAAACATTTAAGAAAAATAAATAGATAAATAAAATTGGCATACCATGGCCCATGACAGACTGCCTCTTTTTTTAAATAAAGTTTCAATGGAAAAAGAGCTGAGGTTAGGGTGGAGCCCACGAGGGAAGGTTGTGTAAGCACAAGTTCAATTTTTTGTTATTTAAAATTTTTATATTTTATTCATCTGGGATTTTTTTGTATTGAATTTTGTTTTCTAAATATTGCATGACTGTGTTATGTATCTTGATAAATGAGTGTTTTGGTAATCTCAAATTCTGTTCCCATGGCAAGTACCTCACGATCATCCCACCCTTGTGGGGGAGGATAATTGATGATTGGAAGCACCTTGAAGAGCTGACTCTGAGTATTATTAAATGTGGTGGCTTCTTTTTCCCCCAGTGGTGATGGTTTGTATTTCACCACCCACAAGAACCATGGTGCTAAGCAACGGGTAACATGAAACACGGGGGTGTGGAGGATGTTGTGTGGTATGGAGTCAACTAAGAGGGTTCCAGTTCACCCCAGCATAGCTGGCTACAATGAGGTTTCCATCTCTATAAGATCAACTCCATACATTGAAAATCTAGATCAACCATTGCCATTTGGCAAGGCACATTTGTACTTTTTGATTGACTAGTTTGTATAATCTTTATTGTTCCTTAATGCATTAAAACCATTATTATGTTCTTTTAGAAGAACTATAATAGTGGAAATGATTCATGTTGAGGATTTTTAAAAAGCTAGGTCAATAAAATGCTTGTAAGGCTTATCCTGCCCAAGATTACTGCCTGCCATAGGATAATCAGAAAATCCTTCCTATTGTCTAAAAAAATGGTTTAAGAAATGGTTTCCAAAATTTGCTAGAAAAATAGCAATCTTTTTAAAAAGTCCAAATAAAACAGGCTCCAGGTTGGGTGACAGATATTTGTTCCTTCCTTAAACATTTTTCTTCTTCAAAATCTTAATTTATGGTCAAATCATTTTCAGTAAATGTAAAAAATACATCCTAAGTATAGCGGTTATTCCATTTTTTGGATATTCATTGGAACATAAGACTATCAATACATTGGATATTATAGAAATAGCTATTTACACATGTACCTTGGGACAGTGGTCTGTAAATCAAAAGAGATTTATGGGGTATGGTGGCACACATCTGTAATCTCAGCAACTTTGGGAGGCTGAGGCAGAGGATCTCAAGTTTGAGGCCAGCCTCAGCAACTTAGCAAGACCTCAGCACTTAGTGAGATCCTGTCTCAAAAATAAAAAATAAAAAGCGCTGGGATGTAGCTCAGTGGTAAAGTGCCCCTGGGTTCAATCCCCAGTACCAAAAATAAATAAATAAATAAATAAATAAATAAAGACTTAATAATTGATATTATTTCTCCAAGTTCCAGTGACAGAGTTCTTGAAGTTCACTAATCTCAATAAATAAATGAAATTTTGACCCTGGGTAAATTCAGCCTGAGAAATGAAAATTGACAGAGAGGTGAAATATTCTGAGAGTCACTTAGTGAACTATTATGAAAGAAGAAATCTCCTTTGTGTTTGAATAGCTGGAGAAGCAAGTCATTTCGGAACTGTTCAAGGTTTTGTCGTAGCTCTATTACACAAATGTCACTCCTCATTAGGAAACAGACTTCCCCCATTGTGTTTCAGATTCTGTGTGCTATCTGCTGAGTATTAACAGCTTGAATGAAGTGGATATGGTTGAATTAGAGAGTGGAGGGAAGAGTCGGCTCCCTCCAAACAGGAAGCAACTGCGAGATGAAAGACAGGCTGGTGTCTGTTGTTGGGCTTCCCCCAGGGTAGGAAACAAATAGAACTCATACTTAATATTCTTCCTGCTGCCTGCGGAAGGCCTTTAGGTGGAACATCAGTGCTCGTTTCACTCTCTCTATTCAGCCTGTATTTTGATGCATGATATTTTGGGAGAGTGGGGACATTGTGTAATCTGGAATCCACTAAAAACAAATGTCGCTTTTCCAAAGAGTCAGCTGAGGGTTTGTTCTGCTCTCAGAGCCAATCTGCTAATCTTAAGGGAAATGTAAAAAAAAAAAAAGGACGAAAGGTGGTGAGTATTGGTGGAAAGCAGGGAGGTGATGTTTTGATCACAAGATTGCTGATCAGCTTATAGTCTGATGTATGTAGATAAGAGGAAGAAGAAGATATTTAAGAGATGAATCACAGCAGAATTTTGAAGCAATTACACAACCACCCGACGTAGAGTTGCAAAGTCATTCATCACTCCACTATGGTTCTTCTGACTGTCAGACTCAGAAGTTAATTCTTTCTTGTTGGAGGTTGATATATTTTCTAAATGCAAAGGAGAAATCACAAAATTGGACTTACCCCAAAGTCATAGTAAACCAGAGGATCTAATTTCCTAGTTCCATTTGTATTCATTAGTGGAAGAGGAAACTAAAATTTGGGCTCACTTTCTTATGTCTGCATCCATCTAATTCCTGCCCCCAGCCAGCAGGTCTTTTCTCTTACACAATGGTGAGCCATTATCCTAGGCTGAATGTTTAGGCCTGTTTAGAAGGGAAAAAAAAAAAAAAAAAAAAAAAAAAAAAAAAGGTGGTAGAATGAGATGGATGTCATTACCCTAAGTGCATGTATGAAGACACGAATGGTGTGAATATACTTTGTATACAACCAGAGATATGTAAAAATGTGTTTTATAAGTATATTATGAAATGTAATGCGTTCTACTGTCATTCGTAACAACTTAGAATAAAAAAATAGAGGAAAAAAATAAATGTTTTAAAGAAGGCAGATTACCATTAAAGGTACAAAATTCTGCATAGTTTTTTTCATAAGTATGACTAATAGGATGAAGTAACATGTTAGCACAGCGCTTTGCAAGTAGAACTAGCAAACTAGTTTTCCATGGTTTATTGTCAGAGACTTTAGAGTTAGCTAAAACTTGTGCTTCTCTTTGCATCCGTAAGGCAAAAGGGATACAAAAGAATGTTACCCATTAGTCTCAGATGCCCTCTCATAGGCAGATAGGGAAAGAACTCTTAGGCTGTGCTTTGATTGATCAACCATTGCTTTAGAATTCTGCAAGTGTCTAATTCTGTCCCAGCAGACAGAGAGAGAGAGAGAGAGAGAGAGAGAGAGAGAGAGAGAGAGAGAGAGAGAGAGAGAGAGAGAGAGAGAGACCCTTTGAGTTCAGGGTGCATGTAAGTATGTAGTAGATACAGTTTGGTTCTAGAATGCCCATGTATTCACATGTGGGACTTTGGGGAAGTGAATGGATCATGAAGGCTCTAACCTCATCAGTGGATTAACCCAGGTATGGATTTATAACTGAATGAACATCTAGGAGGTAGCCTATATCTTGCTCCCTTTCTCTCTCTGTCTTCCACAACGTGATGCTCAGCCTCACCACAGACCCAGAAACAATACCTGCTGCCCACAACCATGGATTAAGCCTCGGACATCATGAGCCAAAATAAGTCCTTTCTCCTTTAAGTTGTTTTTCTCTGGTGTTTTGTCATAGTGACAAAAAGCTGACTAACTTAGTAGGTATATGGGGGTTGGATATCAGCAATATCCATAGTTTACGTACAATAGTCACCCTAGGAGCTCATGTCATATCACAGTCCTCATTTATGAAAGGAATTCATTTAAAGATTTAAGTCATTTCTAGTATTAAATTCTATGAGTTTATAATTCTATATTGGGTTTATAATATGCTTGGCCTTTGAGGAGGAACAGGAGTAGATTTTAAAAGTTCAACCTTTCATACCATTTAGTATCAGATAGGTAAGAGGAATAAACACATGTGAAATACCTAATTTGGAAATTATTTAGAAAACTAAGAATTCCAAAGAGCAGGGTCTGCATGAGATCTGGGAATGACTAGGGGAAACTTTGTGGAGGGCATGGTCATAAAGGACTTTACCTGGGAAGAGCTTGATAAATGAGGATTTGGGTATTCTAAGCAAACAAATAAATATAAAGAATTATAAATGTATACAGGGAAAATGCATATCTATGTGCACAATGTTTGTATATGTTCAATATCTTGTGGCTATTGCCACTTATCTGTGCATTTATATAAGGAGATGCAAATGGCCTATCAGTTGTAGAATTTTCTTTTTGGTCTACTTAGGTTCACAGTATGAATGAAGCAATATAAGTTCTGATAGCTGCAGGAAACACACAGAGCATGTCCTGAAATACAATGAGTCGTTCAGGCCTGGCTAGTTATCTTTAGGAGTTGAAAATGTACAGAAGTATCTTCAATCTGCTAGGAAATATTCCAAGACTTTAGTGTTAGATGTTTCCTGTTGAGAATGTCTTTTGTCTCCACCACCTGTCACAATGACTAATTCTCCAGGGGACCCCTAGCTTCTCAAACCCAAGCTTGCACGAACCATCAATTTTGGAAAAGACTTTCTGGAGCTCACAAACTCAGAATCTGTTTCTCACGTGAAGGGTGATCTGTTTTCAATCCTTTGACTCTTTCTCAGAAGAGATTAATGTGTTTTTCCAAGACATAACTTTGATTCTGTTTTCAAGCTCACCCATGGGGGTAAGAATCAAAGACCACAAAAGTGGTGATGATTTCAAAGTCTGTACAAATGGAAGGATGCCAAATAAATCAAAGTGGCACATTCTTATTGACTGATATGTGAGAACTGAAACTCAACTCTAGAGCACAGAGTGCTATTTATTGTTTTTCAGAGATTCATCAATAGGAGACTATATAGAAAAATGTGGCATATCCACTGACGGAATATTATGCAGTCATAAAAAGCATTCCTGTTTTGATAAATATAGCCCCTGGTTAACCTCTAATTTACTTTTTCTCTATATGAATTTTCCTATTCATATAAGTCAATTTGTATAATATTAGTTCTTCTGTATCTGACTTATTTTACTGAAATAATGTTCTCTAGGGCCATCCATTTTTTTTTAGCATATGTCAAAATTACTATCCTTTTTATGGTTGAATAATATTCTATTACATGTATATATCATATTTTGTCTATTTATTCATCTGTTGATAGACACTTGGGTTGTTTCAACCTTTTAACTATCATGAAGAATGCTGTTATGAACATTGGTGCTATAGTTTAAATATGGTTTGTCTTCCAAACATTCACGTGCTGGAATCTCGATCCCCAGTGTGGCAGTAGAGAGGTGATGGAATCTTTAAGAAGTGAGGACCAGTGGAAAGTGATTAGGTCATGGGGCACTGCCCTCAGAAGGAATTAATCTCATAGTACCAGATTAGTTTCCTCAAGAATGAGTTGTTAGCTGGGCGCGGTGACACACGCCTGTAATCCCAGCACTTTGGGAGGCTGAGGCAGGAGGATCGCAAGTTCAAAGCCAGCCTCAGCAATGGCAAGGCACTTAGCAACTCAGTGAGACCCTGTCTCTAAATAAAATACAAAAAAATGGGCTGGGGATGTGGCCCAGTGGTCGAGTGCCCCTGAGTTCAATCCCTGGTACCACACACACACACACACACACACACACACACACAAAGAATGAGTTCATATAAAGCAAGTGCATCTTAATGCAATCAGGGCTACATACATGGCCTACATCATACCGAGTAGGGAAAAGCTGAAATCATTTTCTCTAAGTTCAGAAGCAAGACAAGGATGTTCACTTTCACCACTCTTATTCAATGTAGAATTGGAAGACTTAGCAACAGCAATAAGACACGCACACACACACACACACACAAAAAAAAAAAAAAAAAAAAGGGAAAAGAAATAAAGGGCATGTAAATAGAAAAAGAGGAAGTCAAATATACAAACATCTGAAAACTCCACCAAGATACTGCTAGAACTGATAAATTTTGTAAAATTTATACAAAAACCAGCATCTGTTTTATAAACCAATAATGAAATTGTTGAGAAAGAAATCAAGAAAGCAATCACATGCACAATAACTATATGTTTAACCAAAGAAGTGAATGATCTCTACAATGAAAGTTACAAAACACTGATGAAGGAAACTAAGAGGACATACAAAAAATGAAAAGACATCCCATGTTCATGGATTAGAAGATTTAATTTTGTTAAAATGTCCATAACACCCAAAGCATTCTAATGATTCAGTGTAATTTATATAAAAAATACCAATGACATTTTTCACAGAACTAGAAAACACACACACACACACACACACACACACACAATTCATTTGGAACCACAAAGGACCTCAAATAACCAATGCAGTTCTGAACAAGAAGAACACATTTGGAGGTTATTATAATAACTTGACTTCAAAACATTACAAAGCTATAGAAACAATAAAAATAGTACTGGAATGAAAACAGACACATTGAATAATGGAACAGAAGAGAGAATCTAGAAATAAATCCACATATTTACAGCCAACTGATTTTCAACAAAGGCAATAAGAATATACATTGGAAAAAGAAAAGTTTCTTCTATGGTGCTAGGAAAACTAGGTATCCACAGGCAGAAGAAAGAAGCTAAACCCCTCTCTCTCACCTTATATAAAAATCAACTAGAAATGTACCAATGAATTAAATGTAGGGCCCCAAACTTTGAAATTATTAGAAGAAAATACAGGAAAAATGCTTTTGGACATTGGTGTAGGCAAAGGATTTTTGGATATGACTCCCAAAGCATAGGCAACAAACACTAAAATTGACAAATGGGATTACATCAAGCTAAAAGTAAAGGAACAGCAAAGGAAACAGCCAACAGAGTAAAGAAACAGCTTACAGAATTGAAAAACAAAACAAAACAAAAAACTGGAGCCGAGCGCGGTGGCACACGCCTGTAATCCCAGCACTTGGGAGGCTGAGGCAGGAGAATCGCGAGTTCAAAGCCAGCCTCAGCAATGGTGAGGCACTTAGCAACTCAGTGAGACCCTGTCTCTAATAAAATACAAAAAAGGGCTGGGGATGTGGCCCAGTGGTCCAGTGCCCCTGAGTTCAATCCCTGGCACACACAAAAAAAAAAAAAAAAAAAAAAAAACACCTGGAAACTAGTCATCTGGTCAGTGGAATATGTAAGGAACTCAACTCAACAGTAAATAATACAAAATGAAACAGAACAAAAAAAACACAAATAATCCAATTTAAAAATGGGTAATGACCTGAATAGACATTTCTCAAAAAAGGATATACATATAGTCAACAACTATATGAAAAAAAAAAAATGCACAACATCATTAATCATCAGGGAAATGCAAATCAAAACCGCAATGAGATAGTATCTCACCCCAGTTAGAATAGCTATTCTCAAAAAGACAAAAAGTAACATGTGCTGGTAAGGCTGTGGAGAAAGAGGAACTTTCATACACTGTGAGAATGCAAATTAGTACAGCCATTATGGAAACCATTATGGGGTTTCCTCAAAAAAGTAGAAATAGAACTCACCATATTATGTAGCAATCCCATTACTGGATAATCAAAGGAACGTGAAATCAGTATGTTGAAGAGACACCTGTACCTGCATGTTTCCTGCAGGGCTATTCACAATGGCCACGATGTGGAATCAATCTAGATGTCTATCAACGGATGAACGGATAAAGAAAATGTGGTATATATGCACAGTTGGATATTAGTCATAAAAAGAACAAAAGTCAATCATTTGCAACAACATGGATGAAACTTGAAGGCATTACGTGAAATGAAATAAGTTAAGACACATAAAGACAAATATCACATGATTTTACTTACATGTGGAAGCTAAGGTTCGAAGTAGAGAATAAAATGGTGGTTACCAGAACCCAGAGCCTAGGAGGGTTTAGGATGCTGTGGAATGGAGGTGGGGGGTAGATACAGGATGGTTAGTGGGTACAGAAGTGCAGTTAAATAGAAGGGATAACTTCTAATGTTCTATAGCACAGTAGGGTAACTATGGTTGACAACAATTAATTGAATATTCCAAAATAACTGATAGAGGAGATTTTGAATATTTACAAATCTATGTCTTAGGTGATATGCCAATTACCCTGAGTTGATCATTACATACTGTATGAATATACTAAATGACATACTGTACTCCATAAATGTGTACAATTAACTATATCAATTGAAAATGTTTATTAGTTTTTTAAAAAGTGAGTTTGGCTTTCTTGGTTGGCACTCTTGCTTTCTTCCTCTTGTGCCATGTGATCTCTCTGTCTTGCACATGCTCCTGCCACATGATACTGGTCACTCTGAGGCCCTTGCCAGATGCCAGTGCCATCCTGTTTGTACTTCACAATCACCAGAATCATGAATCAAATAAGACTCTTTTCTTTATAAAGCATTCAGCCTTGGGTATTTTGTTAAAACTATACACAATGACTAAGACAATTAGTGTACAATCTGCTCAAGTTTCTGCTTTCGATTATTTTGTATTTCTTCTTCTTCTTTTTTTTTTTTTTTTTTTTTTTTTTGGTACTGGGGATTGAACTCAGCGGCACTAGACCACTAGGCCACATCCCCAGCCCTTTTTTGTATTTTATTAGAGACAGGGTCTCACTGAGTTGCTAAGTGCCTCACCATTGCTGAGGCTGGCTTTGAACTCGTGATCCTCCTACCTCAGCCTCCCAAGTGCTGGGATTACAGGCGTGCACCACCACGCCCAGCTTGGTCTCACAATTCTTATTTGTAGCTTGTCATTGCTGGTATCTCTGCTTCCCCTTGTTAACAGGCCTACTGATATTCCCGGAAGTTCTTAGCTCCTAATTCTATCTGTCAAGGTAAAACAGGTGTCACCTAACTGCATAAGCTTAGGAGACCCCATCCAACCAGATCCTTACTCCTTAACACTAGAGAATGGGGGTCTCATGGTCCAATTGCTGATCTCAAATTTGCAGTTCTCCTGTCTTGACCTCCCAAATAGCTCTCTAACTTCTGAAAGGGAAGAAGTTCTGACTTCAAAGGCTGAAGTAGGAAGACTGGATAGAGAAGGAAACTCCCTGCTCATCACCAGCTGAAGAGTGAGTCATGCCACAGGAGCTACGTGCATACTTCAATCTGTTGTTCAATAAGTATATTATCATGGTCATCACCTTGTTCATCCCAGAGTCGATAATACGATATTATATGTACCCGCCCTGGGACGAAGCACAATTGAGAACACCTCTCTTGTGTAGCTTTGGCAGCAGCTGCCTCTCTACAAACTTATTTTGCCCTCTAAGGTTTCATTGGAGAAGTTCTGCATGACTGTAGCACACCCACATCCCAGAAAGACGGGACAGGGTGATGCACACTCAGAGACAGCATCCACCCACAGCTCCATTTGCTCATCTGTCACATAAGAAGGTTGATTAAATTATCTTCCGAGGACCTCACTTTGCAACCTCTGTCATTCTGCCATCTCACCCTGCCCTGAAACTGCTGAGGACCACCTTGTCCATCAAAACCCTGGTGAAGCTGTGTAAACTTGCTGAATTTCCAGTGGCCCAGAGCACCAGAGAATTCTTTCAGACACCACTGGAAGTAGAATACTGCTAAACCCAGAAGGCAAGATTGCGACAGATCAATATCTGCAACACCGGCACTCTGTCTGGGAGAGCCGCCTTTCTGGGATTATAAATTGGTGCAGCCTCTCGGAAGTAATCATCAAAACAAAAAAAAATAGGCACGTATCCTTTTGCTCCAGTGTAAATGTTTGTGTCTATCCAAAAGTCACGTGGAAACCTAAGACCCAATGGAATAGTAGTAAGATGTGGTGCCTTGTCTGGCGTGGAGGCATGTGCCTGTAATCCCAGAAACTCAGGAGGCTGAGACAGGAGGATCGCAAGTTCAAAACCAGCCTCAGCAACTTAGCAAGGCCCTAAGCAACTTGGTGAGACCCTGTCTCAAAACAAATATTAAAAAATGCTGGGGAGCTGGGCGCAGTGGTACAGCCTGTAATCACAGCGGTTCAGGAGGCTGAGACAGGAAGATTGAGAGTTTAAAGCCAGCCTCAGCAAAAGCAAGGTGCTAAGCAACTCTGTGAGGCCCTGTCTCTAAATGAAATACAAAATAGGGCTGGGGATGTGGCTCAGTGATTAAGCACCTCTGAGTTCAATACCTGGTACCAAAATAAATAAATAAATAAATAAATAAATACATAAATAAATAAATAAAAGAAAAGAAAAGAGGTGGGGCCTTTAGGAGGCGATTAAACCAGGAAGCTCAAGAATGTGGTTAGTGCCTTTATAGAAAAGGCTCAGAAAACCACCTGGCTCTTCTATCTTTTCCACCATGTGAAGCAACAGCAGAAAGTGGCATCTTGGAAGCAGAAAGCACCAGACACCAAATCTGCCAGTGCCTGGATCTTGGACTTCCCAGCCTCTGGAACTGTGAGAAATCCATTTCTATTGTTGATTATTTACCCAGTCTGTAATATTCTTTTATAACAACAGAATAAGAACTAATATACTATGAAATATAAATAATAGAAATGCATTTCTTACAGTTCTGGAGGTTGGGAAGTCTGAGATTAAGGCTTTAGCAGTTGAGTGTCTGTTGAGGGCCTGATCTCTGCTTCTAGGATCACTGCTTTCTCTGCAGGAAAGGAATACTATTTTTCATATGATAGAAAAAAAGCAGAAGGGAAGGTGAGAGTGAAGGAGTGATGGAAGCAGGGGTAAGGGAGCACTCCCAGAAAGCACATTTATTAAAGCATTAAGCCTACCTATGGGGTTAGAGCCCCTATGGCCTATCCCTTTCTAATAACTCTATGGAAATAGGGTACAACTTTACTGGCAATTAAACGTCAATGTGAGTTTGGGAAGGGAGAAACATTCAACCTATAACACACAGTCTCAGGTATTTTGTTATAGCAGCACAAACAGACTAACACAGGTTTGATTCAGCAATGTTACTTCGGGGAATTTATACAAATGAATCATATAAGGCTGGGCACGGTGGTGCATTCCTGTAATCCCAGCACTTGGGAGGCTGAGGTAGGAGGATCGCAAGTTCAAAGCCAGCCTCAGCAATGGCGAGGCACTTAGCAACTCAGTGAGACCCTATCTTTAAATAAAATACAAAAAAGGGCTGGGGATGTGGCCCAGTGGTCAAGTGCCCCTGAGTTCAATCCCCGTACCAAAAAAAAAAAAAAAAAAAAAAAAGAAAGAAAGAAAGAAATCATGTAAGTGTCAAAAGTTATCTGTATAAAAGATATCTAATGCAGCATACTTTGTAATAGTAAAAAAAAAAAAAAAAAACTCAAAAACTCAAAATACCCCTTAAATGTCTACTAATAAAAGATTGGTTAAATAAATATGGCTCATATGTAGAATGGCATAACCATGCAGCTATTAAAAATATCATAAGGTAAACCTATAAATGTTGATTCAGGAAGTTGTCCAAGACAGAGTATTGATTGAAAACAGCAAGACACTGACATATATTTGATTTGTTTATGTGTATGTGTGTGTTCTTGTATATGCTTAGAAAATAAAAATATGCACCCCTTGCCGGGCGCAGTGGCGCACGCCTGTAATCCCAGCACTTTGGGAGGCTGAGGCAGGAGGATTGCGAGTTCAAAGCCAGCCTCAGCAATGGCGAGGCACTTAGTAACTCAGTGAGACCCTGCTTCTAATAAAATACAAAAATAAGGGCTGGGGATGTGGCCTGGTGGTCAAGTGCCCCTGAGTTCAATCCCTGGTACCAAAAAAAAAAAAAAAAAAAAAAATGCACCCCAGTCTCTTACCAGTGTCAACCTTGGAGGCCTAGATTGTCTGCATTGAGATGGAGACTGTTGGAAAACAGAAAGATTTTTTTTAGTTTTATATATTCCTACACTTTTTTAGTGTTTTTTAAACAATAAGCATTTATTATTTTTATGACACATACAAAGAAAGTCCCTTCAATTCTCAGAGCCTTCCTGGGGAAGGAAGAGTCAGCCTCTACTCCTGCCCTTTTGCTTTCTCACCACAGAATGTAGAAGAATATTCTGTTGATTCTACCAAAAGGGAATCAACCAAATCTAAAGCCTTAAGGAGGCATCACCTTTTGAGAGAGTCCCTCTCTGGCATTAATAGACCCAGATCCATCGCAGAGTGCATGGGATTTGTGAACTAGAGGCCAAAGTCAATGACCAACGAGTCTGGGTTCATATACAGCATTTCTCTTTATCTACTGTTTCCCTTTCCACAGTTTCAGTTACCTGAAGTCAGATGTGGTCTGAAAATATTAAATGGAAAATTCCAGAAATAATTCACAAATGTTTAAATACCTTTTATTACAGTATATTATTATAATAGTTCTGTTATCAATAATTATTATTAATCTCTCATTGTGTCTAGTTTATAGATCAAACTTTATCATAAGAATGTATGTACAGGAAGAAACAGTACATACAGGGTTTGGTGGGATGGTAGTTTTGGGCATTCACTGGGGATTAAGGAGAACTCTCATATATATGTGGAATGAGAGGAAAGCAAAAATAAGCATATCCTACATGTTACCCAACTTAAAAACACCTCTTGGTAGGATTATTTATGAGTATCACTGTCCTATACCCAACTGCATTTTCCATGACCCCCTAATGGAAGTGTACATAGCTGTTGGTTTTTATGATTCACACTTGTGCCAAATCATGCACAGTGCTTCACAGAGAAATTAAGGGGCCCTTCTTTCTGTGAAAGGTTGAGAAGGGTCTATGAACTCTTTTTTTATGTGAATAAACTCCATGTTGCCCAAACTCATGAACCTTAGAAAAATGAGATCATGTTACCATCCGGGCCCAAGTTATCCTGCATCTTTTCACATTCTTGACTCTAGGAATCTAGGGACCTTTCAACGTCAGCCTCTTCCCTTCTGTAGAATGTCTTAAGTGTTTCCTGGAAATGTCTTTAATCTAGATGATCCTTTTTGACAGCTTCTTGATCCACCTCTCTTCTTTGGCCTCTAGCCATGTGCCCCTTGGGATTCTCCTGCCACCTGGCTGCTTGCTGCTCTACAGGGCTACTCCCTCCAGGTGCCCATGGCCTCCTGGGCATAGGGCTGCTGCTGCTCCTGGGCCTCCCTTGAATCTAACACTCTACCTGAGCAGTGCTGCACCCATCAGGGCTGTCTCCATCCAGACCTCATCTCCAGATGCTAAGCCCCAGATTACTGACAGTTAACATTCCGCAAAATATGTAAAGCCAGCTCCTCTGCCTCTGTCTGCCACAAAAACCACTGAGCCACAGAATTGGAATAAGATTCCAGGAGCAGTCTGCGTGCTGTTCCAGGAACACTTTCCTCTACCTCTTATGCCTTGATGCCAAGTCCATTTTTTCACACCCACTGCTACCTTTGCCAAGTCTTCCTTGGGCTCCACAGTCCTTCATGGAATTCAGTTTCTACTAATTCCTTGCCAACTTGCTGGGTGCACTTGTGATCATATGACCTCTGAGCATGAATGTACTTATGATTTTTGTTCTAGGGTGCCACTAGCTAGATGGAACTCAATGGGGACTAGAAGATATCAATGTGGGGGAATGTCACCTATTTTTATATGTCAAATTTATCTGAATCTCTACTCTGGCAAGCTGAGATCCTCCACCATACCCTTGAAACACTGAGAAGACCCTCCAGTGCCAATATGAAAGGCTATCAAGGTAGACAAGTTAAGAGAGCAAGAAAAGTAACAATAAAGAGAAGAAATAGGGCTGGGGTTGTGGCTCAGAGTTAGAGAGCTCGCCTCGCATGCGTGAGGCACTGGGTTCGATCCTTGGCACCACATAAAAATAAAATAAAGATATTGTGTCCACCTATAACTAAAAAATAAATATTAAAGAGAGAGAGCGAGAGAGTGAAGAAATAGAGCTGAAGACTAAGAGGAGGCAGCTGATAAACTGCTAAGAGAAAGAGGAAATGATTTCAAAGCCAGTCAAAAGACTTTACTGTTTCAGTTTTCAACTGGTTCTCTGAGAGATTCCACAGGGAGAGGTTTTGCAGAGCCTATCTGCGCTATTTGGGAAAAATACTCACTAGTCCTCTGGAAATCCCCACACATACAGATATGACTCTAACATGTAGTCGTGTTAGAAACTGAGATCAGAAGCAAAATAATAAAGCCCCAGTGAAGGAAGGCTATAAGTTGGGTTATTTAGCAAGACCAGTCTTTAGCAAAGTGATCTACTCCTTCCCAGTGGATTCGAAGCACTGAGGTTCCAACTGGTACTTCCTCAAAATTATAAGAGAGTATGACATGGACTGTGGGGTTCCTATCAATAGCTGGCACCAAGAACATGAAACATCTGAGTGCTCAGGGCCTACTGGACTAGGAAAGAAGTTGACTTGGGCCAGGCCCAAGAGTTCTCCAACTCTTGATTTTCCACCCACCACATTTTATTGACCTAAGTGATTCCCAGGTGGCCTAGATCCTCAGTCCATGTGCTGAATGAACTGTTTCCTGAACTCTCTTTTCAACCTTCTCCTGGGCTTCAGCCAGGCCTTGAGGATGAGGGACTGACTGCATTTTCCTGTCTCTTCCTTGTTCCTTCTTCCTGACTAACCCCACCCCCACTAGAGAACAGGGGAGGGGAGCGGAGGATAGAAAGCCTTGCAAATGGGATTCAAGTTATTCAGTTGTACAGTTCAGTGGAATAATCTGGTTATAAGCCTAGTAAGTTAAAATGATATTTCTGGACTTGAAAACATGATTTTAAAGATGCTTATGTTGCAGAGAGTCAGACCCCAGATTTCATGCAGAAAAGACAGGAATGAAGAATTAGGCTGGTGGAGAGACATGGTATGTATGGGTTCAGGGAAGTGGTCAAGGGAATCCAGAAGATTCTGGGTCTGTAGGCCAATGTCCTCACCCACATAGGGTCAGAAGTTCTGGGTTTTCCTATAGCTCTGCCTCTGACCAGGAATTATCTTGGACACTCACTTAATTTCCTTCCACAGCTCAGTATCCTCAATGTAAAGGCAAGAAATTAGACCAGATGTTTTGGAAGATTTCTTTCAGTCCTAACCACTATGAAACTTTAGTTATGATTATCATCTCTACTTAAGAGCTGATTATAGAATGACAGACTTAAGACAAACTTGGATGGTAGAGGTAAATTAATAGCATCAAACGTCACGTGGATTCAAATTTAACCAGATATTTGTCTTCTCTGGCAGGACAATGTATACTGAAATTTTGATTTTAGAATTAATAAGAACACTTAAAATATTTATAATTCACTTTTCAAAGTGCTTTCACATATAATTTTTAGAGGCATTGTCAGCAGATAAAATGGTTAAAAATATGTGGGCTGCAAGGCTTAACTTAGTTCCAAGGGTTCCCTTCAATCTCTCTTGTCTCAGCAACAAAGAGATCTAAGAAGTCTTCTTTCTGGTCTCACAAATTCTCTCCTTGCAGCAGGCTGGAGGGTATCTTGGTCCTGTAGGCCAGCTCTGTGAGATGAGAGAAGGACACTAGTTATTCCTTTCTCCAGGAAATTACAGACCTGCCTCACTGTTCCTCATTTCTAGACAAACCATGAATTCCTATTAATACCGGAAGCCACCATAATAGGGACTTCCTTCCCAAAGAGGAAAAATTTTTCATGGAAAATATATTCTAGGAAAACTTATTTCTGGCCTAAATGGACTTATCAGCAATGCTCTTATCACACATTGAATTATCTTCTCTGCTAGTGGTTTTTTGGCCAATAGCTTTTGTAAGATTGTTCACGAGAGATTTCTAATAAGCTACATAGCTCCATTCATTCAGTGGGATCATTTTCTTCTGCAGCTGACTACAGAGCCCACATTTAGCATGCAGAGCAGAACAGGCTACCTGCTCTGGCATTCTGAAAGTTCGGACTACCTCATCCTCTTCTGAGACCGGGGCTCACTTTCTTGTGACAATTTTGTTTGTTTCACTGACTCCAGATACATGGAGAAATTTCAGAATAATCAAGAATTATTTCCTTATAATAGAGTTGCACACATAATGCATTAATTTAGGAAGATTGCTTAGAACACAACTTGTTGAAAGTAGGTGTTCACATTTTAACTATTGTTATTGCTATATATATTACTATTTAACAAAAAATGAGTTGCAAGTTGCATCCACAGAGTCCAAAGAGAGGGTCCAGATAGGACTCAGATACTCTAAACTCCCATTTTACAAATGGGCGAATGGAGGTCCAGGGAGGACACAAGACTAGCCTAAGGTCACAGAGTTCACTGGTGGCATAAGTAATATTAAAATTTAGGTGAGAAATGTTGATTTAGAAATGTTGTATCTTTGAAGTCAGCCAACAGTTCTCAGAAATTTTTGAGACAATTTGTTGCCCTTAATGAAATTTTTGGAAATTTCTTTCCTCTTCATTGTTTCTTGTTCAGCTGACCCTTAAGAGCCCCTCCACTGGACCCCAAAGAGCCCCCACTAATTCTGGCCCTGGTTCCCTGAGATGTAGCAATTCCAGAGCTGTTTCTTGAGATTCTGTCACCATTATAACTGTCACCATAGGGAAGGATAGCCTTGGGTGGCAAAAGAGACATAGGCAAAATGTGTTCTAAGTTTTCATGAATTCTTCCTGTTTGAGTGACATTGTTTCATAGAAGGCATTTGTATTTAGTTTACTAGGACTTGTGCAATAAAGTCCTGCAACTAGGTGGCTTAAACAACAGAAATGTACCACCCCACAGTTGCGGAGGCGAGGAGGCTGAGAGCAGCGTGTTGGCAGGGTCGGTTCTTTCTGCAGGGTGACTCTCCCCAGGTTTACTGGTGATTTTTGGCAGTGCTTTGCTTATAGAAGGCAATCTTTGCCTTCATCTTCACATAATGTTCTCCTAGTGATGTGTCTGTCTCCGAATCTCTTTTTTGATAAGGACACCAGTCATATTGGATGAGGGTCACTTGAATGACTTCATTTTAATTTGATTACCTCTATGAAGACCCTATCTCCACACTGAGGATTATGGCTACAACATGAATTTCTGGGGCACACAATCCAACCCACGAGAGCAATGAATAATTTAGACAAATAGAAATTGTATCTGTTTCATGTACCATTGAATGTCCCAGTATCTAGCACAAAGGATGTCACATATTGGGCCCTCAAATATTTGCTGAACTAATAAACACATCCAGTTATCCTCATCTAATTATACTAGGGGCATTCAGGTTGGCTTTTTGTGAGGTGTTAATTTTCCCTCAAAGATGGTCATCCTTGGCGATGTGGGAATTGGAGGACTGCATTGTTGGTAATCCTTGACCCTCAGGGTAGCCAATTTAATGTCAGCATCTTCTCACATGAGCACTTTCAATTGCACTCTTTCCAAGTAGTAAAACGGACTGACATTGACTTTTGTCTGCCCCATCCGGAGCCTGGTGGAGGGTATGTTGAGCAATGAATTGATCTGACAGCAACGGCAGTAGGAAGAGGAAAAGCGCCTGAATAACAGAGTTGGCAGCCCTCGGTTCCTGCCTTGGAAATTCTATTCTGCCTTTGACTTCTGATGATGCCAGGGTAGACTGACACAGGAGCATCTGCGTGCTACTGGCCATGGGAACGCTGCCCAAGCAGACAGGGAAGTTCTCACAAATGTCTTTGCGATCGGGGGGAAGCCAATTCTTAGAGATCTGGGCCCCATCTGGAGGAATAGTAATTCCTTACAAATTAAACCTGGATGCAGAGGCTCAAGTAGTAAATCCTGTGTCAGTCCTTTATATGTCCCCTTAGGATTGTTCATGCACATAAACAACAGATGGAAGAGATTAATGAGACACATTATATTCAAGCAGAATGAACTGGTCTGAAGTGTGGATGTGGTGCTGTCGTTTGGCAGAAGGTACAATGGCTCAGTGGAAAGTCCCACTACAACTGCCTGGGTATTGGTGGCAAGAGGACCCCAGCCAGGAAGCAAACCCATTTGAGACACCTGTACCCCTGGAGCATCCAAATCATGCCCCTCCTGTTGTATCAAACGGATGGCTATCAGAAAAGCAAAGAAGCCCATGACATAGGATCGAGTCACTGGTTTATTTCTATGTATTTGCTCTGCTGCGTTTTGAAGTGGGTGAGCTGGCCTGTGAGTGTGCCTACACAGCCATATGGGCAGAAACAGGCAACAGATTTTGGGCTCCCTTGGTTCTTCTGTTTGATTGGAAATTAGCTTCCTCCTTGGACTCTAATTTGCAATGTTTAATGGAATAGAAGTGATGAGAAGCTTGTTGTTGACTGTTCATGCTAGAGAGAAGCTGTACTTAGTGTCACAAATGAGCTCTTTGCCCATTTATTGGTTCACTCCAGTGAATGTAAATAGATTGCTGTGTCTTGGCACTTAGGCAGAGCACTTAGGAGTTCAGACCAACAACAAGTTAGCTACAGGGAGGCTTATCTGCCAACCCCCCCAAACCAGCCTGAGGTTGGCCCATCAGGGAATCTGATTCAGGACTCCAAGGGCAGCTGGGAGGACTGTGCCTTTTGGAAAGGCCTGTGCATTTTTAGGTCATTGTCTTCCTCAGTGTCCAGGAACATTATTCTTTTCATGTTGAATCTTATGGCCAGAGCTGCCCTGCAACTTGAGGCTGAGAACTGGACAGCATTTGTGTCTCATTTGAATTTATGTCCTTTGTGGAATACAAAGTGGCCACTGGCAGCCGGCCACTTTCCAAGATGACATTCCATGCACTGCTGGCGTGCTCCCTTGCTTGTGAAAGTCCAGAGTGTCTTTGACTCTCAGATAAACCTCCCAGGTGCATTTCCTTGTTTCTTTTCTGACCTAGTTTGTGACTGCCGACAGGTCCTGGTCACTGATTACTAGTTGAACGCCTGTTTGTTTGTGGTCCAAGCATGCATGCAGCACTTCACATGGAATCAGAGTCTTATTTCCACTGCTCTGATGCCTTGTGTCTGGTAACACCCTTTAAGGTTGTAGTAAGATCATGAGAATTTGCATGAGATATTTTAAACATCCAGGAAAGTACTAAGGATGACATAAAACAAAAACTTGTGTATTTACTTCCCAAATCCATCAAAAGTCTTTTTATTCTTTGCTGTTGAGAGCAAAAGCTCTTATTAACATAGGAATATTCAGAGGTAAAATGACCACATTAGGAGAACTGTAACCTAATCTGTCCATCCTAGTTTGAATGACTGGGTGGTATTTGTAGGCCAGTGGGTATTTGTAGGCATGGCTGGAGGAGGGTCACTGGGGATGTGCCTTGGAAGGGTTCCTCTTCCCTGTGTCTCCCTGCATGTCTTCTGCTGGGACTTTCCCCCATGATGTGCTGCCTCACCTTGGGCCCAGAGCAATGGAGTGGGTCATCTATGCACTGAAACTGCAAGCTGCAGATGAACTTTTCCTCCTCTAAATTGTTCTTGTCAGATGTTTCAATCACAGTGATAAAAAAAACTAACTGAACTGAAACAGCCACAGAACCCTAATGGGATACTCAATATGTCCTAGGAACCCCTTTTCATGTTCCTTCCCTTCTCCCTGCTTTTTCCCTCTGTCTTGTCCTTCCTCCCAAAAGGTAGCCATTATCCCAAATTTGGTTATGTTTTCATCTTATGCATGATTTTTACATTTTTACTCTATGTGTATTTATCCTTAAAAACTAGTTTCATGTTACACTTTTTAAAACATATTTTTGTACTTTAAAATCTTTATTTGATGGTAGGGATTGAGCCCAGGGACTTGTGCATGCTAAGCATGAGTTCTACCAGTGGTAACTAGAAGGACAGGTATAACTTGCTTTCTTGTCTAACCTTTTGATTTTTGGAGATTTCTCCATGCTATTTCATTTTTGACTATATTTCTATATAGTTTTCCATTTTGCTGATATAATTTACCCACACTCCATTTGATATTTATCTGGTTTCCTTTTTTCTTGCCTTTTACAAAGCATTGCAATAAATATTCTAGCACCTACCTCCTACTACACAGATGGATTTTTTTTTCTAGCATGTATACCTAGAAGTAGAATTGCTAGATCTTCTACTATTGCCAAATATCTCCAACTTTAAGTACTAATGGGAGGCGCTGTTTCTCCATACTCACTCATCCTCAGTGTTATCACATCAGCATTTTCCACCATCTGAAGTTATCTTGCTGTTGTTTTATTTTGCATTTCATTTTCCTACTTATCAGTGCTGGTGAGTATTTTTCCACATACTTAGTAACCATTTTCCTCTCCTGTGATTTGCCTCTTTCTTTACTTTGTCTTCTTTTCTATGGAAATGCTTATCTTTTTCTCATTCATTTTTAGGAAACCTTTATAAATTTTGAACATAATCTCTGTTAGTTTTCAATGTCGCATGTATCTTCTCCCAGACTTTGCCTTGTCTTCTAACTTTATGTGTTTTTTGCTGAAGAAAAAAAAAATCTATTTTAATATGATAAAATTCACTTTAGGATTTGTCTTCTTTTTAATTTTTTAAGAAAAATTTCCCTCTCACTAGAGGTCACGAATATATTATTCTAAATTTTCTGCATTAAGTTTTACAGGTATCCTAACCTTGATTTGTGGTTTTAATTAACCTGAAATTGATTTTTGTGCATGGGGTCATATGGGGCCTAGTATTACTGTATTTTTTATAAAGATCACCAATTGCCCCAGAACTTTTTTTTTTTTGGCATAATATCACTTCCGCCTATTGATCTAATTCCGCCTGTGGGAGCAAGGGGGGGAGATGGTGTTAATAGAGGCCCCGTGAGACTTGGAGGTAAGGAAGAGGCCCCCACCCCCTACAAGAATTAAAGTCTTGTCAGACGTATCCCGCAATAGAAGTATGCAAAAATGGAGGCTGTGGCAAATAAATATCTTACCATCTCTCTTCTCCTGCCTTCCATTCTTCTGCTATTGTTTTCCATTGGTCAAACCTCAAAGGAAGCCAGAAGGCAAGGGAACCATGACGATGCAGACTGTGGAGATCCACAGCAGGGCAGTGAAGGGCAGAGAAGGAATCTGCATGGGCACGCAAATGGCGATGGCCAGCCCAGTCTGCACCGTGGGATCTGCCTCATTGAATCTGTTCTTCTTCCAGAAACCACCCGTTTCCTTACAGTTTTACAACCCGTATATGTTTTCCTACTTACTATGTTTCCAAACTCAGTTTCAAAAGACTGGGTAGCCAGCTCAAGTCTAGCTGTGCAAAGAAAGAGTAATGTTCCCACTGCCAGAGAGGAGATGTGGAACAGAGTCTTCAAGTCATTCTGTGATTAAAATTCCTTGAGAATTCATAAAAGCTTTTCTGGGAAAAGTGATCCTTGGCTACTTAGCTGCTCAAAAAGGTAGTTGGAATCTTCGAGAGGATGGGAGAGACTGATGGACATTTGCCGGGCTGTAGAGGGACCTGGGTGGGCTGTGCTTTGGAGAAACTCCTGATGTCAGTCTCTTTAGATCTTTCCTCTGAGACTATCAGAATCCCTGGAGAAAAGTCTTAGGATCTCCTATCTTAACCAAGCTGCATAAGACATTTACTCTCCCTCTTTGGAGCCAGACATCTATATCCTCAACTGTATCTGGTGGCCTCCTATCCAGAGGACTCTGGTCATGTTCCAGGATGGTCTCTAAGGATTGATTAACTGTTTCTCAAACAGCTTTCACCAACTTCTTAATTTGTACCCCCTGCCTTCCCAATTCCAGAAGCTCCTGATATTCCCCCGCTCGTCCCCAGGAAGTTGCTGCCATGCAAACCTGGTTTATTCACAGTTCTTCCTGGGGCAAGCTTAGGATGGTGACTGTCACAGCTTTGCTGAATCATCATTCATCCCAGCTCTGCATTATATTGCTGTTGTTTCCTCCTCTTTTAGTCTTTCTGTGCTGTGCCTTTCTGTCCTTTGAAGAAACTCCTTTATATAGTTGTAGTGGATTCTCTGAAGAGAAATTAGATGCATCTGTTTAAACACTCTAACCCAAAAGTCCTTTCTTCTATTTTTTGTAAACCATTTAGATTTGAGGAGTGAATGGTTTATTAACTTATTTTCAATCTTTCTTGTTTTTTTAAGAAATGCATTCAAAATTACCAATTTTAGGCTGGGAATATAGCTCAGTTGGTACAGTGTTTGCCTTGCATGCACAAGGCCCCAGGTTCAACCCCCAACACCACAAAAAAATAAATAAAAATTTCTCATTAAATATTATTTGCCTCCATTTTAATATTTAATACTTCCATCATTGCTATGTTCCAAATATTATATCATTCCCATCGTAATTTCTACTTAAGTTCATGAATCGCTTGGGAATGAATTTTTAAATTTCCCAAACATATTATATGACATTCTCTTTATTGATGGTTTCTGATCAGCATATGGTCAAAGAACACAGCCTGAATGACAGGTTCTCTGAAATGTGTTAAAATTTCTTCTGCCTCCTACAGTTGTGGCCAGTTGTGGGGGTTATGTTATAAGTGTGCTTGAAAAGAATGTAGACTCTCCATTTGTTGATGAAGTATATATAGATCTACATATTAGATCAGACTTATTAATATTGCTCTAATCTTCAGTCCTTAAAATTCTTTACTGGCACAATCTGTTTCTTCCCTGTGGTTATTTTAGATTTCATTTTATATATTTATGACTATGTTGTTAAAAGCATACACATTCAAGATTGGTAGATTTATTTTTCCATAAAAATTTTATACAATGTTGTCCTTAGCCTCTGTTAATGCTTTTACTTTGTCTAATTAAAATTTATTTATTTGTTTGTTTTTTGGTACCAGGGATTGAACCCAGAAGTGCTTAATCACTGAGCCACATCCCAAGTCCTTTTTATTTTTTATTTTGAGACAGAGTCTCACTAAGTTGCTTAGGGCCTTGCTGAGTTGCTGAGGCTGGCTTTGACCTTGCGATCCTCTGGCCTCAACCTCCTGAGCTGCTGGGATTATAGGCATGTGCCACCACGCCTGGCTCCTAAAATTTATTTATTTATTTTTAAATATTTATTTATTTGCTTTAGTTGTACACAATGCAATGCATTTATGTTTACGTGGTGCTGAGGATCAAACCTGGGCCACGCACGTGCTAGGCGAGCGCTCTACCACTGAGCCACAACCCCAGCCCCTAAAATTTATTTTTAAGAAAGCATTCTTCTGTATTTTATTTAATTTCTCATAGTATATATTTTTCTATCCACTTATTTCCAATCTCGCTCATGCTCTACATGTGTATGTCTTAAGTGTGTCTCTTACAAGCAGTGTGGAGCTGCATTTTTTTTAAAGAATTGCATTTGATTTTTACTTTTGAAATTCGTAATGCCTTATGTATTGCGGTATTCTAAAAATACAAAAGAGCAAGCAGTTAAAAGAAAATGCCCTGCTCATCTTCTTTTCCCATTTTCCCCGTCTTTCTCTCCAGAGGTGGCCAATCTTATTACTTTCTTGCTACAGAGAATCATTGTGAATATGAGCAAATATATTCTGTATACTTATTATTTTTATGGTGGCATTATATGCACTGTTATGCACCTTGTGTTTTCATTTCTTAGGAATGTATCCTGATAAACATCTTCCCCATTCTTTTGAGTAATTGCATATTAGTTTACTTTATATTCCATATTAGTTTACTGCATATTCCTTTTCTTTAGGAATATGTCTTAATCTATTTGATCTATCTCCTGTCAGTGGACTTTTAGGTAGTTTCCAATCTTTTGCAAACAATGCTACAATGCATAGTCTTACGCAAACATTAATTAAACAGTAAAAATTTCTAGAAATCTAATTTCTAGAACAAAGGCTGATGTCTTTGTAACTGATTTGCATGGCTACGGAGATAAGTAGATATTGCCAATTTTCCAACAGAGTCTTGTCAGTTTACTTGATATGCTCTATTTCATACCCCCACCCTTCAGTTTTCCCATTGCTCACCTAAACACCCAGTGGCCTGTCAAAAAAAAAAGAGAGAGAGATTTTTCTGAGGATTTAAAACAGGGCACTGATTGCCCAGGTGATGGAAGAGCTAAGAAGCCAAACATGGGGTGGGGAAGACAGCCTCGGGCAATAGTGGGCAGAGGAGAGGAAGCGAGGGTACTGCTGGATCCCAGAGGCAGGGCCATGGCAAAAAGCTAGAGTCATGCTGACCAGCCTGGTAGGACCCTGGACCACAGAGGGCCGGGCTGTCAGGAGGGAACTGGAGGAGAAGTAGCTGCTGATCAAGATGTCCCCAGCCAAAGAGGGACAGGGAGAGATAAATACCCTGGCTGTACCCATTTTGTTTTCTGTCAGTGCCTCCCATTTCTGAATTCAGCTTGAGAAATACAATTTCCCATGATACAGACTGGGATGAAGGAGGATGGGGAATGGATCTGAAAGGGATGAAAAGCAAACCAAACCAAAAAATAAATTAAAAAATGCACAGGGGCTGGGGTTGTGGCTCAGCGGCAGAGCGCTCGCCTTGCACGTGCGCAGCCCGGGTTCGATCCTCAGCACCACGTAAACATAAATTCATTGCATTGTGTACAACTAAAGTAAATAAATAAATATATTTTTAAAAAATGCACAGTCCAATTTTCTTGCTGCTCAGCTCCATTTTCACCCTTCTTCCCATATCTAACCACCATACAAAAATGACTTTGTGCTTCTGTCTGAGAGACTCTAACTATCATTTACCATCTCTACCGCTCAGCCTTTTCCCTCTCTCACCATATGCACCTCTGTTTCCAGGCTGGATGTTGTTCTCCTGGTTGTCAACTTAAGGACTACGAACATCTCTTGGACAAATTTCTCAGGCAACTAGAAAGCAAAAGAAACCACTGATTAGTTTACCGTTAATAAAAGCAGGTATAGGGACTGGGGCTATAGCTCAGTGGTAGAGCCCTCACATGTGTGAGGCACTGGGTTCGATCCTCAGCAGCACATAGAAATAAATGAAGATATTATGTCCATCTATAACTAAAAAGTAAAATTTTAAAAATTGTTAAAAAAAAAAAAAAAAAAAGCAGGTATAGCTAGCTGTTCAGTCTTCATGCCTGTAACTGGCCATGAGCCTGTCATTGATCTTTATCACTTTCTTCTTCAACCATGTATTCCACATCCCCTTTGTCTTCTGTGAGCACTTAGCTGTTTGGGAATTTTTACTTGGTGGAGTGATTCCAATCTTAATTCCCAAAGACTCTGATTTCTTAATAGTCGTGCCTCATTTTGGTGCAGAGTATTCTGTTGATTTTTACCATTGGTCAAGAAGTACTAAAAGATACCCCAGAGAATCCCTTCATTTCTAGACACAGACTTTCCTGCCCCACTGTGTATCAGAAACCCAATTTCCTCTTAGTAATTGAGGTTATTCTCCTCAGCCAACATGAGGAGCCCAAAGTAGCCAGTTGTCGGTCTCAATTTCTTACTCTGTGAAACTGTTATATCCCTTGACTTCTAAGAGATGAAATTGCTCAGAGCTCAAGAAAAAATTCTGAGAATGGCAGTTGGTGTAGAGAAAGGTGTCACTCTCCTATCTCTTTGCTCCCAACCAAGTGTATTCTGACCCTGGGAGAAACCACACCACATATTAGTTCAAGGTGTGTACAATGCCCTTGGAGTATGGTCTTCCAACTGGAGAATGAGACTTCAGTAGGCCATTCTATTAGATGCTTCTTGATGACAAGGTGTACTGTAAAATCTGCAGGGCAGGAAAAGCCTGGGAATGAATTTGAGAACAAAATAGGCAGGTGACTGGCAAGCTTACCACTATGGTGCATTATTCAGTCCTTTGATCTTTGCTGCGTTGGTGGATGAAAAATGTCATCTCATTGTGTTTTCATTTTTTTTTAAAATTTCTTTTGAATGTTTTTTCATTTACTTAAGAGCCACTTGAATTTCCTTTTCCGTTAACTACTGATATTTTTTCCCTTTTATCTTTGAATTGGTATCTATTTATGTTTTAGTGAAGTTAGCCTCTGATATGGTATGAATTGTAAATATTTCCCCCCCACCAACTTGAAATGCCACTTAGTTATATATGAAATACATTTATATATATATGTATATGAAATACATTTAAGCCCACTTTCTGGACTTTTAGACTTATTACCTTTGTCCATCTGCTTATTAATGTTTTTATTAATACACTATTTTATTTCTTATAGCCTTATTATTATTATTATTATTTTGCTATACTAGGGATTGAACCCAAGGCCTGGCACATGCCAAGTAAGCACTCTGCCACTGAACTACGTCCTCAGCCCCACTTAATTTTTTTCTTTTTTTTTTTTTTTTAGTTTCGAGACAGCATCTTGCTCAGTTTCCCAGGCTGATTTTGAACTTGAGATCCTCCTGTGCATGTACCACAGCACCTGGCTATATTTTCAGTTGTTTTAAGCCACCTGTTTGTGGTTCTTTGTTATGGCAGTATGGAAACACATTGCTTTTCTCCCTAGGGTGGGCAGACTTCAACAGTCAGGAGGCTGCTCTCACGTGGGGCAACACAGTTCTTTCAGAGACTCTTCACTCATTTTTATCAGCCTCAGCTCTCTCCAAATATTACCAACCTTAGCCCAGCACAGAGGCACAAGTTTGAAATTCCAGGTACTAGGAAGGCTGGGGCAGTAGGATTACAAGTTCAAGGCCAGTCTGGGCAATTTAGCAAGGCTCTATCTCATAAAAAGAAGGCTAGGAATCTGGGATGCAGCTCAGTGGTAGAGCGCTTGCCTAACATGTGTGAGGCCCTGGGTTCCATCCCCAACCCTGCCCCGCCACCAAAAAAACAAAGTACTGATTTTAGACATAATGTGTTTTATTTGACTGAGATAGTCGTGACCGTGTTATAGAAGAAAAGGCAAGAACTGAATCCCGATTTACCAATGGCTGCCATGTCCTCAGGAAAGCGCAACTCCTTTTGTTGGCTCAGTTTCTCCATCTGTTTAGTGGGGATGTTAGTTTCTGCCTTCCCAGATTAAAGATTCAGTGACCTGAAGGAGAAGTTGGGGACACGTAGCCAAGTCCATAAATGTTCCCCCTTTAGGAGGCAGGAGCAAGCCAGAAGTAGCTGGAGCTCCTCTTCTCCTTCCTCGTTCACTACTTTGACATGGGCAGGATCACCTTTGGGGAGTTTCTGTTGTCCTTCACACAATTTTAGAAAAACGCTTTCTGAATCTGGCAGCTTCATGCAAGACTTCTCTCTGGGCTGAAATCCAGAGGCATCTTCTGGGTCCTATTCTTGGGCAAATGTTCAGGCACCTTCACTTCCTCTCTCCCCTCCCCCAACAATTGATACAATTTAGGAAGAATTCTGAGGTTGTCAGAGAGCTTCCTGCTGTCCAGCCACACTGGTTTGGGGATGCTCTCTGGTCTCCTGACTGCACACCCGGTGACTCACCATCCTCACAGCTTCCTAGGGAAGCTCTCTTTTCTCCCAGAGTTGAATGACAACAAAACAAAGAAAATGACACGGACTTTGTGTAGCACAGCCTGTCTACTAGCACTATTCTAAGATCTTTACATACACTGACCTCTTTAGTCTTCTGTAACTACTTTATTGACTTCTTTTAGATTAAGAAAATATTTTCAGTGTACCATTTGAATACTTTTCTTGAATTTTTTTTAGTGTGTGTGGTTTTTTTAATTAACTATTTTCTCCATGGTTGGTCTAAGAATTAATATATACATCTTAACTCAGCACAGTGTACTTCAGATGAATATTGATTTAATTCTGATAAAATGTAAAAACAGGGATGGGGGTGGAGGCACAGGTCTATAAGCCGAGGCAGGAGGATTGAAAGTTCAACACCAGTCTGAGCAACTTAGGACCTAAGCAATTTAGAAAAAAAAAAAAAGCACAACAAAAAAGTAAAAATATTTAAGAAAAAATAGAACATTGTTCCCATACCTCCCCTTCACCACCCGTTTCCCTTGTACCATTATTGTTATGTATACCATATATTATATAAACCCAACAAAACAGTGTTCTAATTATTGCTTTAAATAATCTTATGGGTTTTTTTGTTTTTTTTTTTTGTTTTGTTTTGTTTTGTTTTTTGATACCAGGGATTGAACTCAGGGGCACTCGATCACTGGGCCATTCTCCAGCCCTTTTTTGTATTTTATTAGAGACAGGGTCTCACTGAGTTGCTTAGCGCCTCACTTTTGCTGAGGCTGGCTTTGAATTCACAATCCTCCTGCCTCAGCCTCCCAAGTGCTGGGATTACAGGCATGCACCACTGAGCCTGGCTCAATCTTATGATTTTATTTAAAAAGTAAACTTAAAAGAAGAGAAACATTGTTCATTTTTCTACAAGTACCAGATGCAGTCTGTGTGTTCTTTCTTCAGAGCTTGAGTCCTTCCCAGTACCTCCCATGGCCTCCTACTGATGGATCCATTTAGTCTTTTTAGTTCTCAAATAATCCTGGTGGTGAACCCACAAATACTAGACAGGGGACCTGACTTACTTCCCTCACTTGGCTCTGCCATTTGGAAAGCCCATGGTGATAAGGACTCTTTCGCTCTTTCTCTCACTCTCGCTTCCTTGCGTTTCTCCTTCTTCCCTTCCATCCTTTTCTATCTACCCCCATATTGACTCCTTCTGAGGCTCTTACCTGTGGACCACACCCAGCATCTTGCTGACCCTGCGTGAGGTACGGGAGAGATGACAGTTGTCCTAGGATGCCCCAGCAGTCCTGGCACAATGGCTTTCTTTTTCAGGTTTATTTTGATCTTGTTGAGGTTTTGGCCACATGTTTGTTCCTCTGTTTGAAGAAGAGTTCCTTATTTGTACGCAATGGTAATGACTTATAGAGAAGTGAGCCCTGTGGTCGGACTTTGAGGATTTGTTTCTTCATTCAATGGTGTATTCAGCATCCATTATGTGCCAGGCACTGTGCCATCCACTGGGGTATAAGACGTATGACATGAGGCCCATTTTCAGGGGCCAGCAGCCTTGAAGTTTGAGTTGTGCTAGGTTTTCATTTTGGCCTCTTCAGTCTGTGACTCTAAAATTCTTCTTCCTCTTTGCTTTGGATGAGGTGTGATAATCTTAACTCCAGGGAGTCATCATTAGTCAGAACTTGTTCATAAATGAAGCATGTTGGTCCTCCTTATCCAAACTCTCCATTTTTTTGGTTGGAAAACAAACTATAGGAGTCTTTTCTGAATCTGCATCAGTCGATGAGGGGGGATCTGGCAATGATGTTGGTGCTCTGTATTAGCTGGGTTTCTGTTAGAAGGTATGTGTCTTAGTCTGTGTTCTGCTGCTATAAGAGAACACCACAGATTTGGTAGTTTATAAATAATACAAGTTTATTTGGCTCACTGTTCTGGAGCCTGGGAAGTCCAAGAGCATGGTGCTAGCTCTGGACAAGGGACTTCATGTGATGGGGTAGAAGGCCATCAAGCAGTTGTAAGGTAGAGAAGATGGGTTTGGGGGGGGGGGGGGGGGGCAACTTATCCTTATATCAGGAGCCATGCTAGTGGTAACTAACCCACTTTCAGGATAACAGCAGTAATCCATTTGTGAAGGCAGAGAACACATGACCTAACAGTCTCTTAAAGTTCCCACCTCCTCATACTGCTATATGGCCCTTAAATTTCTACATGCGTTGAAGGGGACAGTTGAACTCTGTCCTCCCCTGACTGTGCTCACAAGACAGCAATATACAATACAGTGATGGTGAACAGCCCCAAAGTAGTATGTAGCCTGACGTCACATGCAGAGTATCCTGCCAAAATGCTGCATAGCAAAGCCGGGCGCGGTGGCGCACGCCTGTGATCCCAGCACTTGGGAGGCTGAGGCAGGAGGATTGTGAGTTCAAAGCCAGCCTCAGCAATGGCGAGGCACTTAGCAACTCAGTGAGACCCTGTCTCTAATAAAATACAAAAAAAAGGGCTGGGGATGTGGCCCAGTGGTTGAGTGCCCCTGAGTTCAATCCCCGGTACCAAAAAAAAAAAAAAAAAAAAAAAAAAGCTGCATAGCAGGAAGGTCATGAATGCACTCCACCCTGTACTGCTGTCCTGGAATCTACTGTCCTTTCCAGGAACTAAGCTGAGTTTAGACTTGGAGGAAGAGAAGAGCAGGTGACCCTGGCAAGTAAGGAACATGTTCTGCCTGCTTCTTCCCTGGCACTTTCTTCTACGTCAGCGCTCAGAACAGTACAATACGTGAAGATCCCTTTTGCATCTTGGAACTGAGCCCTTGGCTGTTGAAGGACCCGTTCTGGGCTGCTTTGCATCAGCCAGAAGGGAACATTAAAGTGGCAATGTGAACTCGTAGGTTGCTGAATGTCGGTGTGTAGTGGCACCCCTTCTCCACAGAAAATCTTAACTAAGCTTCTCTAGAAATATTCACTGTAATTGATTTTAGGACTATCAGCAAAAGACTCTCTACAAAAGAGTTCAATGTAGGTAAACTTTCTATTTTCCTGTTGCTCTATTATACTTGGCCACTGGCCTGAAAGAGATCAAAACTTCAGATGCTGAATAACCCTTTACTAGTTTTTCAAAAATATTTATTCAGTATAGTAGTTTATAGAAGTGTGTTTGCAAATGCAAAATGTGATTTAAAAAAAAAAGACAGATCCTTTAACAAGGCCTCTGGCCTTGAGCTGGAGCTTCACAGTAATATCTACATTTCTAAGATAAGAGAAGTTATCAATTGGGCTCCAAGTAATAGCTGGCAGGGGGAGGAAAGAAAGTGGAGAAGAAGCTCTCCCCTTCTCAGGTGTTGTCCTTGGAGGGTTAACTTGCCCAGAATAGTGAAAGAAAAAGCTGCTTTCATGTGAGCTTCTGCAGACCAGACTGTGAAATTCTGAGCCCCTCCCCTTACTATGTATAAAGTTCTGAAACTACCTGAACTTGGGGTTCAGGGGATTAATTGATTACAACAAAAGCTGTACCCTCTGAACCTGGCTGCAGCCAAATAAAAAATACTATTTCCTGCTATCTTTGGTATCCTGCCTCCTCTGTGCCCTATAACAAGTGTATGCATAACTTACAATCATAAAAAGTGGTCAACCAAGCATGGGTCCTGCAGGGAACTTACAGACACAGACAGTACTAGAAAAATGAATTTGGTACTCAGACTTGGATTTGGATCATGTTCCTAGTAGTATAGTAGTTTGAACTTGAACTTGTTTGGGGAGAGGTGGGAGCTTTGTATTTTAGTGTATAGTGTATAATTATTTGTAGTAGTGTATTTCGTATTTAGTGTATAGTGTATATTTAGTTAAGAACAAGACTGATGAAATCAACTGTAAAATGCCCTTTGGTTCGGATACCTTTCTCTCATTTGCAGTGACTTTTTTTTTTTTTTTTATGACATTTTCATGTAAGATGTAACTGAGATAAAATCAAATGGATCATCTAAGATCTATATCATGTACTGACAGTCGTGAGTTGGGGCTCATGATTTGTAAGCGAAGCTGAATCCAATGACCTTTCTATGACTGATAAGGTGACCATGGCCAGTTGGCTTGTTATTGCTTGACTTCCCTAACTTTTGTCTTTAGCAAAGGGGTATAGGCCTATTTTCTCCACGGACTGATTTTCATGGAGATCGATGTCTGGATAGAGTAATCATAGTACTAGTCAAAATAATTAGAAACCATGTAAATGTCCATTGATTGGAAATGGGTACATAAATTATGGTTTAGCCATACAAAAGAATATTATGCAGCTTTTGGAAACAGTGTTTTAGGAAGATACTTGCTGACATGGGAAAATTTCTTTGATGTGATATTAAGTGAAAAAAATTAAGTGAACTATAATGGTATGATTTCAATTTTCCAAATTACATAAGCATATACATTTGTACATATAACATACCTATATCTACATTAGTAGATAAATTAGTGTGGATGGAGTTATTTTCAATGTGCCAGTCACTGGGCTAGAGCTAAGGATAGAGAGCCACCCCCTAAAAAAAAAATAATTAGATCCCTGCCTTTCTTATAGTCTAGCATGCATAGGAAAAGGCATGACACAAATATATCAAATACCTATAATTGGTTTTTCATATTGGTGAGTAGCTTAAATTTTTTCTTTATGTACTTCTGTATCTTCCAGATTTGTTACTAAAACTAAGCACTATTTATAGCAAGAAAAAGACAACCAAAATTATTATATTTTTATAAGAGCAGAGCTTTCCCTTGTCATAAGATACTGCCCCTGAAACTGTAGGGTCACTTCAACAAACAGGAAGAGCTTTGGCCTGGGGACCTATTGTTAACTGGCTATGTGACAGTAGATAAGGGACCCTCCTCTACTGGTCTCAGTTATTTTCCTGTGGATGATATTGTGGCTTAGGTGATGTCTAAGGACTTTCAAACTCTAATGCTCAGGGACTCTTCCAGTATTTGCAAGGACTTTAGGTGGGGACAAGAATTTCCATAAATACACATGTACGTGACAATATATCACCGACTCTTATAATTTTCCTAATTCACAAGTTAATTGTGGTTTCTTATCTCACAAACAAATGCCACCTTTAAATGCAAATTTTTTTTTCTTGTTCTTTTTGAGGCTTCTAGATTCTTTCATCCTTCGTTTTTTTTCATACTTGGGAGAAAATAATATCATAATCTTCTTCTTGTCATCTTTTCTGTGTGCCCTAAAGCAAACAACTTCCCATCAGTTATTGAAAAGCTTGTTCTGTCTAGTCCCACGCTAGATGCAGCAGAGGATAAAAAGAGTGAGGCATGATTTTGACTCAAATGGCTTGCAATATCGACAGAGAGAGGTAATAAAAGCTTATGAAACAAACTGAGACTGATACAATAGTGGATCCCAGTCTCGTCCACGTTATTTTGTTAGCGTATGTCATTGGTCATCACAAAAGGAAGACAATGGTATATGTGGCACAGTCAGGAGAAGACTTCTAGGGTAGGCAAGGTATGACATGAGCTTTGTAAGATGAGCATGGCTTAAATAGATTCAAGAAGAGGGGATGGCGTTTCTAGTGGGAGAAACAATATAAATTGAGGGCAAAAGGCTGTTGGTGGTAAGACTGTCAGATTTAACAAATAAAAATACAAGATGCCCAGGTAAATTTCTCTCTCTTTGAACTGAAGTCTCCATATTTTCCCAGACTTTCCTTGAACTCCTGGGCTCGAGTGATCTTCTGCCTGAGTCTCCTGAATAGCTGTGACTACAGGCACTATACTATGGTGCCCAGCATTGCCCAGGTAAATTTGAATTTCAAATAAATAACAAATAATTTTTAAGCATAAGTATGTCCCACGCACATACTTATTAGTAAAAGTTGTGCATTATTTATCCAAATGAATGTCAGTGTCCTACATATGACAACCCTACTTGGGGCATGCTCACGTGGATGTGTATCAATATCCAAGAAATTCATCTGTCTGATTCAAATTATCATCTCATTGTCTTGGATATTTAGAAGTCTGTACTGATCCTGGCCCTGCGTTTCTACTGGGTTACCTGGTGCAAGTAATTCAAGAACTCTGTATCTTACTTAAAAAAATGAAGATGTTGATATTGATTTGTGTGTGTTCTAGGGAGTCAGGGTAAGAAAACTTGATATTGGTTAAGAAAAGGGAACCAAGACCACTCCTCTCATCCTTCCTTTTTCATTTCCAGCCCCTGGGATTCACTGCTACTTGCAAGCATTTTATCTCCTTTCCCTTTGGGCACGACTGGAGTCATTTCTTGAGCTTGTCTTTGCATTTTATACATCCTCACGGGATTCTCTTTCTCTTCACAGTCTTCACTGTTTGCACTTCTCAAATTCCTTCTCAAATGCAACCGACCCTCTAACTTCTCTTGAATGGTTGGTTGCTGGAGGGAAAAAGAAAATATTAAATCCTCAATTCTGTCTTCTCAGACAAACGAACTCAAAACAAGGGAAGGCAACATAAACAGACATCCTTCTGCTCTTTTATTAGCTGGTCGGATCAGCCGGATTTTCACGTGGGAAATCACATGTCTTCTGAATGCGAGGGTCATTTTATTTTTCTTTACTGCACAAAGCTATAGGTGAAAGATCATGCCTTTTCCCTGTTCTCTGCAGCACCAGTGTAAAGTTGGCACATAAGTATTTTTATGCAATAAGGGAGAAGGATTTAGAAATGTGTTCCTTCTCATGATTTATGCTTTGCTTATATGAAATAAATTCCCTTTGTTTAAAGGTATTCAGAAAAGGTGATCTGTTTCTATTTATTTGTTCACCCATTAAACTGAAGCTTTCCACCAGCTTTCCAGTCCTGGTCCTGGGTGACTTGAGTGGCCTGACAGGACCACTAATGCCACTGGGGTGTGAGGAAGGGCAAAATACAGGCGAGGTATTCAGCTCCTGGGATCTGATGTGTTCAGAACTGACTCTGAATACAAGCAAATTATCTGTGTACTAAGGGCTTCTGAGTCAAGCTTATTTGAAATAGGTCCAGATGACCCCATTCCAACCTGCAACCTTTTCAGATCACTAGCTCTTAAGAAGGCTCCTGGGATTTGGACTTGCTTCACTTTGTATCCGTCTTTGTAGGGGTAAAGGGATGAAGCCCCCCCCCACCCCGAGTTGTATTCCCTGGAGTGGGTCTATGCTTCCCACTTTGCTCTGATACAGGCTTGTTTTTGGTAACAAAAGCAGTTTCTTATAGCCACTGAGCAGCACACTTCATTAGATATCAGCTAATCTGTGTGTTTTAATTCTAGGGAAGCACATGCACAAGGCCCTGGGTTCAATCCCCAGCACCACACACACACACACACACACACACACACACAAACACAAAATGTTCAGATAATTCTAGGTAAGGACACTAAAGTGAATCCACGGAGTCCAAGAGACATCACCACCCCCCTTGAGATCTTCAGAAAAGTCCTACCTTCCCAGACACACTCACTTCTCACCTACCTGAAGGTTCACGGGCCTTCTGGCTTTGGGGTCAAACTTATGATCTGGCAGAATAGGAGGATTTAATTTGGCAAAGGCCATGTACTTCTTTTATTTGTATGAAAACCAAGTAGGAGCATTAAGGAACATAAATTCTGAAAGATTAGATTGGATCCGAACAAGGCAGCTGTTATTCTTTCAGAGTTTAAAGGGTACTGAAAAGGCCATTGGGCCCATTTCTGTTTTATTTAAGGATTTCCCCCTTTCTCATTTGAACACTGTTGCTGTTGTCTTTTCTCAGCTGACTGGTACATGGTGTGCCTCATGCAGGGGAAGGGGCGTGTCTAGTCTTGGAAGGAGGCCCATAGCCCTTACCCTTCTGAAGGCTCCACTCAGCTATGGGGACAGTGGTGGCCAGAGAGACGGTCCCCACAGCTCACCAATGCCCCAAGCCTGGAAACCTGTCCTACCTGTCAAACATGACTCCTTGCTAACCTTTTCTCAGATCTCAAGTGGATAGTTAGGATATTTCTAGAAAATGGTAAAGTAGATTTTTAGCATGCCCCTGTCTTTTCCAACATTTATTGAATTAAATTTAGGTTGGCTAAGTAGATATACAGGTGAAATATCCCTGATCTGAAAATTTGAAACCTAAAATACTCTAAAAGCCGCAACTTTTTGAGTGCCAACTTGTTGCTACAATGGAAAATTCCACATCTGACTTTCTGAGAAGGATCACAGTCAAAACACAGGTGCACTAGAAGTATTGAGAAGTACAGTGTGAATTTACCTTTAGGGCATATGTATAAAGTATATATGAACATTAATGAATTTCATGTTTAGACTTGAATCTCATCCCTAAGTTAATACGTTTCATGTATGAGAATATTCCAAAATATTAAAAAAAAAAAAACAAAAACCCTGAAATCTAAAACATTTCTTGTCATAAGAGTTTCAGGGCTGAGATAGGAGGATCGTGAGTTCAAAGCCAGCCTTAGCAACTGGAGAGATGCTAAGCAACTCAGTGAGACCCTGTCTCCAATATAATACAAAATAGGGCTGGGGATGTGGCTCAGTGGTCGGGTGCCCCTGAATTCAATTCCCCGTACCAAAAAAGAAAAGAATTTCAGATAAGAGATACTCCATTTTTTTTCCCAGCAGCTTTCTCAGTATAAACTTAAAACTCTGAATGTGACTGAAAGTGACATGGTATTACCCTTTCTTTACATTCAAGTCTCACCTGTACTGGTCTCCTCCAGGCATTGCTGTCCTGGTCTGTCTAAGTAAGCGCCTGAGGGAGGCAACCCTCTCTCATTCTGGGTCCTCAGCATTAGCACTCTCCTTCATTAACTTGATGCTAGGATAATCACTGGTTTAGAAAGGTCCTGGGGACATGGACTTTGTCTCTCTTCAAGCCAGGCCTCCTGACTCCTTGCCCCAATCTCTTTCTGCAGCACCATAAACCTCACTGAGGGTGCCCAAAGGGAACTCCTCATGTTGGGGGAGAGAAGGTGCCAGGGGCCTCTAGAGCCAGCAGCCTGACGCTCTCCCAGGAAAGGGTTGGAATAGAGCCTCTGTCTCTTAATAACTTTGTGAAGAGAGCATTTCAGATTTAAGCTTCATGGAAAGGCAGCTGAGGATAAGAAGTCAGTGAACAATTCCCTCGACTGCTCCCCTCACCCCTCAGGCTTCCCCCAGTCCCCCACACAGGTCCATGTGCTCCCTGCCTCTCCCCCCACAGAAGCCTGCCATCTTCCCCATTGACTTACAGCTACTCTTTGGCAGAGGGAAGTTGCCAGTATCTCTGAGCAGGTGAATTGTCAACTGAGGCTATTCTTTCATCTCAAATGAAGGAGGCAAGGGAAGAAGAAAGGACACTGTCACAGACATGAAAGAATTCTCTGGCTCTGTGTCTTCAAGGCAATAACCCCATATAAAGTCTAGGTAAAGATGGCATTACTCTTGCTGATGTCCATAGAGGCCACAGGGCCAGCGTGGTCTCTCAATATAAATGTATGTATGTAAAATGTGTGTGTGATAGCAAAAGGATTCTTATTTAAGGCCTGAGCAGGCAGGAGGAGCCTGTTTGCTTTCTGTTTGCAATCTCAGCAGGATAGCTGGAGGGAGAATGAATGGGACAGGAAAATCCCGGATCCTTTCTCAGGAGGCACCTGTTGTGTTGTAAATGGAGGAGTGAGTCCCCTTGTGAGGTCTTTAGGAACAACTCAGTGGGTTGTGGAAATTACACTCCAAAAGGAGTAAATTGAACTAATTATACTTGCAGGTCCTAGAGAGGGAGGTGAGGCAGGACATGTCCGGCAGGGGGCCAGATGGGAGGAGCTCCCAGGGAGCAGACCCACCAAGCAGGTAGGGAGAGGGAGGGAGGGAGGGAGAGCCCATGGGCAAGTGTCCTTACTGGAGGCCAGGGAGGTTACTCAGCATTAGGTGTGAGGGGACTTTACTGATGTTGAATGTCACTAGGCCAGTCAGGGGAAGGCAAGAAGGGGAACTTGGGAGCAACCTCAAGGCACTGGTGCACCTGAGCCCCTGGGGGGGATCCTCACAGCCTGTGTGTGGTGCTGTTGAGGCATGGGGGGGAGGGGGCATGAAATTTTAAAAATTTACAACACACCTGTGTTTTCTGCTTTAATCAATTCCGGGTACAATTCTGCTGCCCAGCTCTTGAGTTTGTATGAAAGGTACAGTATTGGGTAAAAGAGCGAGCATTTGTGGGTGAGGAAAAGCTGTAACATTTGCAAAGTAGCTATCCTGTGCCCAGATAGTTGCAGCCCTCATGGAAATAACAACACTTTATCCTGGTTTTCACATGCTGCAAACTTAGCCAGAGTGCTGCTACACAGTGTGAATAAGAGCCAAGGGTCAGGATCCTATCTTTCTCTGTGTGGTTTTAAAATATTCTTTGAAGCCAACAGGAATTTGGGTGAAGGGAGGTTAAGTGTGGGGATCAGAGGGTCTTCCAGAACAGAAGAAAGCTTCAACCCCTTCCATCCCCAGAGGGGCCATGCACTCTGCAGGGGGAGGGGACAGTGGGCTCCAGGGAGCTTTTCTGTCATGAATTTACTTTGTAGTACTGGGGATCAAACCCAGGGCCTCACACATGCTAAATACCCTCTACCACCGAGCTACACCTCCAGCTGTGTTCTGAATTTTAGGTGTGCAGGGCATTAGTGGCTGTTTATTGTCCTCTAGGAAAGTTTGACCTTGGGCTAGGCTCAGGAAAGGTTTTTGTTTTTATTTTTCCCTCCACCCCCAGCCCCCAAATCCTAAATGCCTTTTGTTTTTGAATTGAATGCATTCCTAATACCACCATATTTTTCAAAGCTTAAATTGTGTGGTGGTGTTTGGAAATCGTGTCAGGAAAGCCCATGCAGGCCTGGGTAAGTTAGCTTTTCATTGAGATGGATCTCATAGAAAGGCTGGGAGGGGCTGGTTGATTTAACTATTCCCCCAGCAGGTAATGTGTGAGCAGCAACCACAGCAACAACACTGATCCACCAGTATGACTAAGACTTATGTGCCACATACTGTGCTGATCACTTAATTCTTGAGAACATCAAATGGTTATTGAGGCAAGGAGGTAGCCAAGGAATCTCTGACAGCAGATATTTTTCATCTTCAAAGCCCAGAGAGCAGAATTTTTTTTTTTTTTTTTTTTTTTTTTTTTTTTGTGGTGCCGGGGATTGAACTCAGGGGCACTCGTCCACTGGGCCACACCCCCAGCCCTGTTTTGTATTTTATTAGAGACAGGGTCTCACTGAGTTGCTAAGTGCCTCGCCATGGCTGAGGCTGGCTTTGAACTCGCGATCCTCCTGCCTCAGCCTCCCAAAGTGCGGGGATTACAGGCGTGTGCCACCGCGCCCGGCTCAGAGAGCAGAATTTTAAGCAATGTATTAGAGTCAGCTTATTACTCTGTTCTCAATGCAAGGCATCATTGCATTCAATGGAAAGATCACTAAAGCACATTTGATTCAGGTATATAGAATGAGAACATTTGGTGCTTCTGACTCTGAGGAAAGGGAAGCAGGCATTCAAGGACTGGCAGTGCCTTCAATAACTTGTTTTTGTTTTGTTTGGTTGTGGCAGTGCTAGAGGTCAAACCTAGGCCCTCATACATGCTAGGCAAGTGACCTACCTCTGAGCCACAGTCCTGCCCAGCAATCTTTTAAACAGCATTTATTATGTGTTCATCATATCAAAAACTATTTGAGGACTGACATGGTGGTGCATATGCACCTACCTTAGAGATGTTTCAGATTTGCAGAATGAGTTGACTTCTAAGACCTTCATCTAGGGCCAAGGAAAACAATCATGACTGGGGAGTTTAACGGTAAAAGTGAAAAGATATGGCAAAATGGGCCAGAGCCCTTCCCAGCCTTAAGCATCCACTGCTGCAAGTACCTTCCTACCTAGTGTCTCTTCAGCAGAGCACAGATCCTTGTAGAAGGCAAAGCAATCATGAGAGGTACTATGGGGACAGAGCAGGGGATATGATGGATAAATACAGGCCTGGTCACATTACATCAAACTCCCTAGATGCCCCTTAGCACATTCAGCATCTCTGCAGTTGATTCTGATGCCTCTTTCTGAGTTTCTATTTCCTCCTTGTTTCTGTTCCACATGTAGCTTCTCCCTCAGTTTCCCTAGTTAGTAATGAAGTAAGATCCATTCAGATGGGTTTACTCAGGCCTCATTTTTTAGGTTGGGTCGCAGTCCTCTTACCCTGTGTGAGAGTTCCTTGGTCTCCACTGAAACAGTTCACTAAATTAGTCAATTTTTCCTTGCCTCGTTGTCTCTGATTGTTTCCTCTGAGTTGCTACTATTTTTAAAAAATATACTCCACTTCTCAGGTGTTTATTTCTTTTTTTTTTAAACATTTATTTTTCAGTTATAGGTGGACGCAATATCTTTATTTTATTTTTATGTGGTGTTCAGGATTGAACCCAGTGCCTCACGCATGCTAGGCAAACACTCTACCTCTGAGCCACAACCCCAGTCCCTCAGGTCTTTATTTCTAATGAATGTATCCCCAGTCTCCAAAAATGACATGGCATCATGCTCAGGTCTTTTGTAGCTTTCTGAAAACACCCTTTCATACCTAAGAACAAAAATCAAACAAACAAACAAAAACCAACCAAACAAATAAATAAGACCTTATACCATTTGAAGTTATTCAGGAGATATGCAATGGTGACCTTCCATTATGATGATGATGATGATGATGATGATGTACAGAGATGGATTATCAAAAACAATAAGCTGTCCTCTGCTTTCTTAGCCATGTTCCACAGAGAAAAGAGCCTAATGCTCAGCTTAATACTAATTCTTTCTTGGAGGTGCAATAGCAGGGTAGCCAGAAGGAAGGAAGGAAGACAGGAGGTAAAAGGTGGCTTATTGAGCTGGCTGCCTCTTCTTCAGGGCTGCATGGGATTGATTCTAGAAAGGTCACACAGAAACATGCTTCAGAATAGCCCATTGGAAGGAGAAATGGAGAGGCAACTTAGTTACCAGCGCATTCTATCTTTTGTCTCCTGTAGTTCAAGGTCAGCCCATGGGTAGTTAAGTTTTCACTTCAGGTTACAGAGGCCAGCCCCTGGGAAAGCTCCATTTCACACCTTTCAGCCCCATCCAGAGGTGGAAGGAAAGTCAGAGGTCCAGGGTTAAGTCGGAAAGAGGTGAGGCCAATTAAATCTGTCCTCATCATTTCACTGTGGGCCCACCTAACCTGAGAAGATAAGGAATGGTGGTCTGGGGGAGGAGGGGACAAGTACTACAGTGGTGTCCAAAAGGTTTTAGGACACAGAATTAGCCTTGTCTTTAGGGCTTTTTAGAGCAGAACAAACATTTTCTTTTTTTTTTAAATTTTTTTTTAGATGTTGATGGACCTTTATTTTATTCATATATTTATATGTGGTGCTGAGAGTCGAACCCAGGGCCTCACATATGCTAGGCAAGTGCTCTTACCACTGAGCCACAACTCCAGCCCCAGGACAAACATTTCATAATGGTGAACATTTTAGGCTTTGGTGATTATGGACCAAGTGGCAAAATCAAGGTTATTATGTAGTATCACTACAATTATTTAAATTGCCACCATTTAAAAATATTAAAGTCAGCCGGGCGCGGTGGCGCACGTCTGTAATCCCAGTACTTTGGGAGGCTGAGGCAGGAGGATCGCGAGTTCAAAGCCAGCCTCAGCAATGGCGAGGCACTTAGCAACTCAGTGAGACCCTGTCTCTAAATAAAATACAAAAAAGGGCTGGGGATGTGGCCCAGTGGTCGAGTGCCCCTGAGTTCAATCCCCGGTACCACAAAAAAAAAAAAAAAAAAAATTAAAGTCATTCTTAACACGCAGACCTTAAAAAAGACAATGATGAAAAGTACTGAACACTACTTTAGAAAGCAGGGTTTAAACTAGAGTTCAACTCAACTTTAGGTAAGGTCAATGACCAAATGAATTGTTTTTACCAGGACTTTTGAAGGATACGGGTATTTGATAGTAAAGGTGATTTGGGGTTGGCCTTATGAGCCAGTGTGGTTTGGATTCTGTGCTAGAGTAATGTGTTTATTTTAGGTTTGATTAGTGTATGCAGCAGGGTGTGGAACTGGCTTGTGAATGCTGATTTTACACATAGCTTCCCAATTCTTTATTCAGTGATGTCACATTGATATCTTGAACTTGGCTATATAGAGAATATTTACACTATAGAAATTGGCAAATGTTGCTAATCCTGCTTTGGGGAGGTGGCGAAGTGAAAATAAGCAATTGTAAACATTTACCAGCTATCACCAGGCCCTTGCCTTATTGCATTAGCTTTTCCTAGAGAATTTTCCAGAAATGGTTATATATCCCTTGGTGAGACACATACAGAGGTAATGGAAGAGCCAAATAACTGGACTAGTTATTTGACCTGATGGGGAGAAGGGCAGTGTCCTGAAGTAGTTCCAGGTGTGTTGGTCACTGGCTTACTTGATACCTCCACTTGGATAGTCACAGGCACCCGAACTCAACCAGTCCAAAATGGTTACTGTCAGTAAATGGCATCTCTGTGTGCTTTCATGCTGTCTCTCTCACCTCCCCTGCTCCAATCAAATTACATCCTGCTGCCAACAGCTCCTGTGGGATCTATGTATTTCTTCCATCTGCATCATATTTGCATTCTCATCCTGGCTACTGGTATCCATCTCTTCTGCTGACTATACCCTCTTCCAGTCCATTCTCTTGGCAGAATATTTCTAGAATGCAAATTTGCTGGTGTTGCTTCCAGTCCCTAACCCCTTTCACTATATCCTCCTGTCTATAGAATAAAGTCTAGACCTGACTCTGTGTTCACAAGGCCATTTCCATCCTCAGAGGCCTCCCTTAGCAGCCTGGTCTCCAACTCCTGGGGCAATCTCATTCCATCATCCTACATCCTGCTCACACTGAACTCACACAGCCTGGAATGGACTGGGATCCTTCTCACATGCTGCTTTTTCTTAAAATTGCCCAGTCCCTAGCCGGGCAGGCGCGGTGGCGCATGCCTGTAATCCCAGCACTTTGGGAGGCTGAGGCAGGAGGATCGTGAGTTCAAAGCCAGCCTCAGCGATGGCGAGGCACTTAGCAACTCAGTGAGACCCTGTCTCTAAATAAAATACAAAAAAGGGCTGGGGATGTGGCCCAGTGGTCAAGTGCCCCTGAGTTCAATCCCCAGTACCACACACACAAAAATAAATATATAAAAAATAAAAAAAATTGCCCAGTCCCAATTTTTTTTTTTTTTTTTTGGTGGTACTGGGGATTGAAAACTGAGTTGCTAAGTGCCTCGCCATTACTGAGGCTTTTGAACTCGCGATTCTCCTGTTTCAGCCTCCCAAAGTGCTGGGATTACAGGCGTTTGCCCAATTTTTAAAAAAATATTTATTTATTTGTATAGTTGTACACAATGCATTTATTTGTATGTGGTGCTGAGGATTGAACCCAGGTCGCGCACATGCTAGGCGAGCGCTCTACCCCTGAGCCACAAGTCCAATTTTATCAGGTTGATTCTTACCCTCCATTTGCATCTTAATTAATTGGGTCTGGCTTTCTTTTAAGCAGTTTTCTTCACTGTTCTGCTCAGGTAGCTGTGGGCTGCTGTGTCCTGACAGTAGCATTCAAAGGACAGTGCCGTCAGTATTGTATTGCATGGTGACTTTGAGAACCTTAGTTAAGTGCACAGAACCCTTTATGCTTACAGTCCATCATTGCTCACTGGAGGTTTTTTGGATATCTCTCTCTGTGACCCCAAAATATATATCCCAAACAGGAAACATCAAGAGCCTTTTGGATCTGACCTACTGATACCAGGGTTTAGACTTTGTAGCATGTCACTGTGTTCTAGTTTTAAGGGCTCCCTGCCATTGAGACTGCCCTCAGATCACCCTGAGCTAAGACAACACAGACAATGTACAGTTCAGTTCATTCTGACTGTTATAGCCCATGGGAAATACTTGCATTCTTCTCCCAGAAGTCTCCACATTGAGGGTTTTTTTTGTTTTGTTTTGTTTTTTTTTGTTTTTTTTGGTACCAGAGATTGAACTCAGGGGCACTCAACCACTGGGCCATATCCCCAGCCCCTTTTTATTGTATTTTACTAGAGACAGGTTCTCGCCATTGCTGAGGCTGGCTTTGAACTAGCCATCCTCCTGCCTCAGCCTCCCAAGTGCTGGGATTACAGGCATGCACCACTGTGCCTGGCTAACATTGAGGTTTGATGATCAGGACTGGGGTGGGGTGTAGCTCTATGGTAGAATGTGTGCTTAGCATGACTGAGACATTAGGTTCAATCCCCAGTACCACAAGAACAAAACAAAATAAAACTCAGGGTTTTTATGGAGATTGGTGATGACAGGGATGATCATGAGTTTCTGTATGTGGAACAAATGCAGAATACATTTGGGGTATTACTGCTACAATTTCAATGAAAGTGGTCATATTTGAGACCTTTTTTATTTTAAAGGATCACATTTGGATTAAAATGAGAGTGGATCAGGTATACCCAGAGAGCAGGCAAGTCAAAGAAATAATGGAGCACTTCCCATAATGCTGGCCAGAGAGAGGTGGGACTGGATTAAGGTAGATGGCAGGGTCAGCCTGCCTTCCTCCTCCATGCCGCTCACCATCTGCCACCTCACTGCACCCACTCTAGTGTTCAAACAATTTCCCATTGCGATCCCTTAAAATAAGCTTAATATATTCACATCTGGTGGTTTTCCTGCCCTAGTTTATGCTTAGTGTTAGCCTTCATTTTAACAAACTATTTGGTGATTGCTTTGTGTTGCTTTGGAAGAGTTTCTGGATCAGGGATTTGTGCCTCTGTTTGATTGCATTGTGATTGCATTTGCAAGTGACAGAACAGAGAGGAAATCTGAAGTCTGTTTTTATCCTGTGTCTGTGGGTACCAACCCTGGCTGCAGATCAAAAATCAGCTGAGCAACTTTTTTTTAAGTACAGATTGCTGAGCTCTACCCGAGATCTAGAGAACAGAAGCCTTAGGGAGGGAGCTGGGCATTTAGTTGAAAAATCTCGCCAGGAGATTTTTACAAGAGATTCAGTGGCACACCTGCAGTCTCAGCTAATTAGCAAGCTGAGGCAGGAGGCTCACTTGAGTCCAGGAGTTCAAGGCCAGCCTGGGCAGCATAGCAAAATTCCATCTCTTAAAAAAAAAAAAAAAAAAAAAAAAAAAATCAGGTGATTCTGATGTGCAGCTAGTATTGCTAACCATGAATACAGGTGACTTACAAAAGTTCTATCAGAAATGATCAGTGTGGTATCTCTTGAATCCTTTCTTCTGTACTAGCAGTTGAGATTTTTGCTCTGAGTATTTACAGTGCTGAAATATCCGAGTCTACTGTCTAAACATCAAGAAAAATGACTCAATAATAAGGAAATAATAATAAGCAAAACATTTGAACTGGGACTATCATTCACACTGGATTCCAGAGGTAGAAGCTAGTGGCTTCCTGTGAAAAGTCTGTTCAGTCAGAGTATACAGAAAATATATGTTGTTCTCTTTCCTGCAAAGAGTAGACAGAATACCAGCTTTGGAATCAGGCTGAGTCAGCTTTAAGTCTAGGATCTACCAACTTGTTAGTTGGCCCCATCTTAGTTTCTACAACTGTAAAATGGGCATGAAATATTTTTCTTGCAGGATTATTTTGGAACTCTAAATCATGCCTGGCACAGAGCAGTTAGTTGCTAATAAATGATATCACCTTCCTCGCTGGTATAATGCAGATCCTAGGGCTAGTATAGAGTAAGATCCTTGTTTCTAATGATTTCTATTTTAAGGTACCACCTTTTCTAAAATTTTTTAATTTTCATGGTCCTATTCTCTTGTTTGATATATTCCCTAAGCATTTAAAGATGGGAACAAAACGGCTTTTACCCTTTGGGTTGGTAAGACTTTCTGGTGTCTTCTCAAACTAAAAGCATAAAACATCTCAGTTTAACTAAAGCAAGCTTCAGGGCAAAGCTTTAGTCCTTTGCCTTCCTTCCCTCTACACACAAAGGCCATCTTAGATCTCCAGACTAGGCTTCCACCGCCTTTCCCATCTCTGCTTGTAACAAGCCCCCTCCTCCTTCACCTGTATGCCTCACCTGGGAACACTGTCTGCTCTCCCCTTCTCACCTTGCTGTAGCTCCCGCAGCTTGTTTTAATTGATCTTCTGAACCTTGAGGCTTTCTCTAGTACATCCGCCTTTCAACAAAACTCCTCCTTTGCAAACACTCCCAGGAAAGGTGTTACACACCTCTGCAACTAAGTGAATTGGTTAGATTATTTTGATTAAAACTCTTTTCTTTGACAGGGCAAAATCCCCCTCTGAGGGAGAGGGGAGGGATCTCCATTGATTAAAACATTTTTCATTTTTCAATGAATGTATGTTTATGAATTATAATGTTAGGCCATTTCTCTGGATTTTATTAAAAAAAAAAAAAAAAAAAAACAAGCTGCTACATGGTATTATTCAAATACCCTACAACCCTAGAGTGACGTGTGTATTCCTTGTAACCAAGCAGTTTTGACAGATGGCAATTTTAGAAGATGAGAGGAGGTTACCAGATGGAGAAAGGTAGGAGGGGTGTGGGTGGGTGTCTGGGGTGAAAAACCTTCCCATGAGAACACTTTGGATAGAAAATTAAAAGTGTGGATAAAATGAAAAAAGAAGATGGAAAAAGGCAGAAGTAATGGGGGGGGGGTGTGGCCTCAAATTGATGGGTATGTGACCAGTGATTTGGGCTGAGACTGAAACAGCTATAAGTCATATTAGAAAAGGGAAGTGCATTAAACTTGAGGCTGTTTGGCTAGAGAGCCACAGAGCAGAATGAACGAGGTGGTTTAAGATGAGGAAGTATTCAGAAAATCTACCATGGAATAGCACTCCTCTCTTCCTGTCAACCAAAATGAATGCGTGACACATCCTAGAGTGAATTTCTGTAGGAAAGGAAGAGAGACAAGGGGTGGAGGGTGGGGTGGGGAGTAGACAGGGGAAGAGAGACTAATTCAAAGAAAAACTAAAAATAATGAAATTCGGAACTTGTAAAAATTTAGAGAAGGGACAGAAAAGATATTTACTGACACCAACAGTAAATGTGTAAGCACACACACAAAGCTGATAATACAGCAGCCAGGCAGTCCAATGAATCCTATAGGAATAGTAGGGACATCAGGAATGATTACATGAGTGACAGTCAGATAGGGTCAGAAAACTGACTTGTGGGTAGGATGGACCCAGATTCTATCTCAGTTCTTTTGTTGGAGCTTCTATTTTCCTTTCTGCCTTCTATTTTCCTTTCTGCAGTGCACCCTCCTTCAAAAAGTGGCCAAGAGGGAGAAATGAGAGATTTCACTGAGCACTTAATAGGTAGGTTTCAACCAGTGTGCAAAGATGCACTGGTGTCCCTTAAATTATTTTGAGGGATGTCCTCTATGCATTGTGAATCTAACATGCACCAACTATTTGCCAAATTTTAAAATCCAGTCCAGCACATAGGCTAATGATTTGCTATGCATGGGTTTGGGTTTTTCTTTTTTTTTCCCTCCTGAGGAAAAAAAAATGTGTTTACTGGGCCATGTGAGAACTTTGCCTCCTGAGCTGTCAAGATGGTAAACAGCTCTTTTCAACAGTGACTCAGAGTAGAAGGGTGTGGGGGTGGAAATCAAGTAAATACTGTGAAAACCATGGATGCTTTTAAAGACAACTTGCTTTAAAATGATATGTTGAAATGGTGAACACTTTGTGTTGATGTGCATCTTTTAATATGCTCAACCACTGTACCAGACTGACCACAGAAATGTAGATAAAGGTAGATAAATGTAGATACTGGATAAAGGTAGCCACATGACTTCTGAGGTTCCTACTAGTTCTCATGGACAAGAAATTTAGAAATTGTCTTGGGATGCTTCATACTGCTTTGATTTCATGACGACCTTCCCTGACACATGATGTGCACTCTGGCCCTGAATCAGTGATGTACTTGGGTTTTTTGTTTTGTTTTGCTTTGGGTCTAGCACTTAGCATTTATGGCCTGGTGTTATGTGTTATCTGGCAAAAGGGGAATTAAAGTTGCAGATGGAGTTAAAGTTGCTCATCAGCTGACTTTAATATAGAGAGATTTGATGTCACCTGAAGCGATGGCCGCTTGGAGCAACAAAGCCGCGGGAAGAAGTTCAGAGGCGAACTGGAAACAAACAGCCTTTTTATTCTGATAACTTTTCTCTCTGGCTCTAACAATGACTTTAACACGCACCACACACACCACCGAACAACCAACAGACCAAATGGTGCAGACCCGATCAGCAATCTCGCTCAAGTCTCTCGAGATCCCGGACCAAGTCCTGCGAGATCCTGGGCCAAGTCCTGTGAGACTACGGACAGCAGCAATGCCCAAACATCTCCATGGCCCATAGTCAACTGCAATCTTAGCCTTCTCCCCAAACAGGGCTCCTGCAGAGATTATTCTGGATCATCTGGGTGGGTCCTGTGTCACCACAAACATCCTGAAATGTGGAAGAGAGAGGCAGAAGTGTAGGTCAGAGCAATTCAATGTGAGAAGGACCCAACCTGCCTTGCTGGCTTTGAAGACCGAGGAAGGGACTGTGAGCAAAGTGTGTGGGTAGCTTCTAGAAGCTGAAGAAAGCAAAGAAAAGGATTCTGCTATAGGGTCTCCAGAAGAAACACTCCAGTTGACACCTTATTTTAGTCTGGTGAAACCCATTGCAAACTTCTGACCTCCAGCATCACAAGATAATAAATCCTATTATTTAAACTACTAAGTTTGCAGTAATGTGTTGCAGCAGCCATCGGAAGCTAATACAATTTGCATTTCTTACAGTGTTTGCTTGGTAAATATAGTAGCATCAGATAGGGTTCAGGGTCCTGACAATGAGGCCGGGCTGCTCGCAGAGGTCCTGGCTGGTGCTTTCATGCCAAAACCGTCCCAGCTGGCGGGGAGAAGACCATGCAACTAAGGACCTCTGGCTGGAGGAGTATGAGCTGCCTCCTGGAAGAAACTTCTCCATCCTTCCACACCTTCCAGCAAACTCTGCTTCACTGTCATGGGTTCACTTCCTGTTCTGGTCCTTTATTTACCAGAAATGTCTCTCTCTTTCTGAGAAAAAGTCCACTTGACCATATAGAGAGAAGCTGTTCAGGAAACACATACCAAGGTTTCATTTTGAAAACCTTTACAAGAGAGCTGAGGTTGGAAACCTCAAAGACCCCCCACGTTCAGTAATGGCTTAGATAACTAGTAGGTATGAAATGTCCTACTGGTACACTAAGCCTTCAGAAATATATATTCCAAGTCAGGTGCAGTGGCGCATGCCTGTAATTCCAACTACTCAGGAAGCAGAGGCAAGAGGACTGCAATTTTGAGGCCAGTCTGGGCAACTTAGCAAGATCCTGTCTCCAAAAAAAAAAAATTTAAAAAGGGGTGGGGATACAGCTCAGTGGTAGAGCACCCCTGGATTCCATCCCCAGAACCGTAATAAATAATACAGGCATAAAAATGAGTAAATAAATAAAATATACATTTCATCCTTCACTATAAAAGATGATGGACAAGTAAGGAATTTTGAAACTCCTTGTGGCTAAAGACCTGCTGTTCAGTCATATTTTTCCTTCTGGGATTCACTTTCATAGAACTGTCCCTCCGTAGCATCTTGCACCTGGAGTGTCTCCGAGTTTATGGAAGGAATGGATTTCAGCCTTAGGGTTGTGGAAATGTAGTGCAGGGCATATCCCAGTCATTTACATGAACGAGAAGCCTGGCTAAGGGCACTTATAGGATTTTACCTAAATGTGAAAAGAAGGATCTCAGGGTATCCAATAGGACTTAGGCAGCACCAGGTTATGTTTGGCTGGTACCCTGGGGGAAAGTTGCTTCTATACTCTTCTAGGAGGACTAGCCCTGTGGATCTCTCAGGATGTCTTAGTTTTCAGTGAATTGTTGATAAAATCAGATTTTCAGTGAAAACTGAATTTTAAGTAAAGCTAAGACTCTGGAGTATACAATAAGGGGTGGCAGAGAATTATACAGCAATTATATTAATGTGATAAATGATAAATATTAAAAGTTACTTTCTCTCTCTCTCTCTCTTCCAATTTCCCCTTTGTTTCCTTGATTTTTCTTCTCTCTGCAGGATCAGAAGCTTCATGAAGAGAGATGATGTGTTTTACTTCCTGTTTTCCCCTGAGGGCCTCACCTGGTAGGGGGCTCCCTGCATCTTAATTATGCTACTCTCAGCTGTGCCTCTGTTTTGAATGCATTTTTGTCTTCTGCTTTAGCTCGAGGGTGGAGTGACTAGTTTGTGTTTTGGAAAAACTCCTGAAGACAAGGCAGTGAGTCTTTCACGGAGAAATATCACACGGAGGGGAAGATTAAGGGCCAGGCTTTCAGGATCTCCTTGGACTATAAAGCCAGAGCCCATTTGCAAAGCCCGTGGGAGTGCTTCCCGAGGCTCTGAGAAGAATGCTAGTGTTAACAAGAAAGCCCTTTCCTGCTGCGTATTATATGTTACGGGGGGTGGGGGGTGGGGTGGAGGGGGGACACGACTAAAAGCAAAGGACTGGACGGAGGGAAATGTTCCGTTCCCAAGTGGAAGGCGCTTCTCCTTACTGCTGCGAGCGGCGGCAGGCGTCACCAGGCCTGCAGCAAACATCCGGGAGCCTCTGGTATGAGGCAGGATGTTCGGATGCCAACTTCATGGAGGAAAGGAACAATGGTTGTTTAATTTTCTTTTTATAGCAAAGCCCATTTGGGAAGAATGAAGACAGGAGGATCTCAGAAGGGCTTCCTTTCCCCGAGGCTCGGCCCATCTGCTCCGCGGAGAGGCGATGTGCTGATTCAGGAAGCCCCACCGGGGAGTTCGGGCGCGCCCTGACCGGGAGGCTCCTGGCCCGCGCGGCCCTGACAACTGGCGTGCTCCCGGGAGCTGGGGCTTTGCTAGCGCTCCTTTCTAAGGGCGGGACAACTGACTATTCTCCGGGGATTACTGGGACATATGTTCCGTGACCACCGTAAGCATGCATTTTCTAACAAAGCCTCTTTCATCGGCTCTTGTTGGGGACAGAAAGATAACTGACGCTCACCCCTGCACGAGCTTAAGCATTTCAGAAAAATTAACCAAAATATTTCTAAGTATCGCTTATCTTTATTCCTTTTAAAACAGGTTACAGGACATAAAATGTAAACATCCATAAACGTGTTGGGTCATTGATACGAAAATAAATTTTTAAACATGACAAATTGTAACTACTATTTTATTTTATTTGGTACTAGGAATTGAAGTCAAGGGCACTCGACCACTGGGCCACATCTTCAGCCCTTCTTTTGTATTTTTATTAGAGACAGGGTCTCACTGAGTTGCTAAGTGACTCGCCATTGCTGAGGCTGGTTTTGAACTAGCCATCCTCCTGCCTCAGCCTCCCAAGTGCTGGGATTACAGGCGTGCTCCACCGCGCCCGGCTTGTAACTACTATTTTAGTGTTGTGAATATTATATTGAAACTTCTAGAGCTATACCAAGCTTCTAGGAGCTGCTGTGCTTTTTGAGTTCTTAAAACCATGTCTCGTCATCTTTCACCTTTTTTTTTTTTCCTTCTTTCATTTTTCTTCTGGTACTGGGGATTGAAACCAGAGGTGCTCTACCGTTGACCTGCATCCACAGAATTTTTTACTTTTAATTTTGAGACAACATCTGGCTAAACTGCCCAGGCTGGCCTTGAACTTGTGATTCCTCTGCCTCAACCTCCCAAGTAACTGAGATTATAAGTGTGCACCACTAAGCCAGACATTTTTCATTTTCTTTCCCTTTCTTACTGCTTTGACATTTTTTTTGGAGTCAGTTCTGGAAGTGATTTCTAGACTCCCCTCCTCCCCACAGCCTACTGAAACTAATGAATGTTATAGTCACAAGTCAAATAATAATCAGCAAGCTCTGGAAAGAACCTGAGTTTCCTATGAACTTAACTGATAGCCCTTTAGGCTGTTCACAGACTTGGTTTTGTTTTCATCCTAGAGGTTCCTGCCAGTCTTGCTTAGGATTTTGCAGCAGTAACCTCCAGATGAGGAAGGCATTTTAGACTGTTGAGAGGGTGAGCCAGGGGTCTTTACTGAATGGCTCTGATTAGGTTCAGGATTTAAAGGAACCAGCAGGAGCTTTCTAGGGGAAGAAACTCTTTGTTGGGAGCACAGTCCCCAAACTCAGTAGCATTTGCCACACTGGTTGATAGTGTTGTATCTAAACATGGGCTTTCCCTCCTCCAGGCAGAGACAAACCAGTTGAGGTGCCCTTCCTCTTCCTCATATTTTCACTTAGATGCAAAAGCACATACCCATGTGAGTCCATATGCAAGATAAGGGTCTTTTCAGTACCTTAGGTGACATCATTTGGGGATTTGTTGAGTGAATATCAATCACCACCCAAGTGCTCTTGATAAAGAAGAGATATCAGAGTGAAAATATTTGTCATATGAGTCTCACTATTGTTCTTAGTCATTCATGTTTTGAAGTGGTAGTGGGGTAAAGAATATTCTTATGACTGCTCTAGACATAATGGATGGAAAATTCTTAGGCCATTTAGATGAACCTTCAAGACTCCTGGGGTTAGGGCTGTCTGCCCCTCTGCTGGTCTTATTTTGTCTCTGCATGGTTCCTTCTCAGGACATACAAAGTGATACATGAAGTCCTCAGTTTTGGAGAGAATCATGACTGATGGTACAAATCCTATTTCATCTGATTATATTCCTCTCACGGGTGAGTCCTGCCCAAGCTGCCAGTCATTGATTTTAGTACTGACTTTCCATGGAACCTATAGCAAGGCATTTGAAAATATTCTTGTGCCTTCATTTTCCTTCGTTACCAGTCAGGCATGGTAGTGCATGCCTGTAATCCCAGAGGCTCCAGAGGCTGAGGCAGGAGGATCATGAGTTCAAAGCCAGCCTCAGCAAAAATGACGTGCCAAACAACTCAGTGAGACCCAGTCTCTAAATAAAATATAAAACTGGGCTGCGGATGTGGCTCAGTGGTCAAGTGCCCCTGAGTTCAATCCCCAGTACTGCCCCCCTCAATACAATTATATTAGAAATCCTGGGGACTGAGAATTCAATATATTAATTTTGAGGTGATACAATTCATATTATGGGTATTTCCTATTTTATAGGTGGGAACACTGAGGCCCATTCAGAGAGTCAGTAAACTCAGTGAGATTTGACCCCTGGGTCTCAATTTGGTGTTCTTTACACCATGAACACTCTATTGAGTCAAAGTGGTACATCTAGCACTAAGACATTTAGAAAATTCAGATTTTTTTCATTGCCTGCAAGATTACCTGGGGAGTACAAGGTTACCTCATGGGAGTGGTGGGAGGCACAGAGATGGCTGATGGGATAATAATACAGCGCAGCAGTTTGGGGATTGGAATCTGGAACCTGGGTATGAACCTTAGCTCTGTCATTTACTGGATGTGTTGCCATCAAGGCCAAGGGTACATTATGTTGACTAATATTTATTAAGCACTAGTGCTTGGCACTGAGCATTTATCTTCCCATCCCATGTTCACAACCAGTCTGTAAAATGAATATTAGTCCTGTATCTACATTACAGTTGAGGAAAAAGTCTGAGAGAGCTTAAGTGACTTATCCAAGGTTACAAAACCAATAAGGTCCAGAATCAAGACTCCAGCCACGTCTATGAATTCCAAAGCCTGTACAATTAACCATTACCAACTTCAGAATTGAGGTCCAGGGTTACAAAATCTTATTTTTATAAGAGAAAATTCTGTGATTTAAAGTAACTCTCAACGGTTTTAACTAATACAAGTTAAGAAACCTCAAGTTCACACTGTTTTGCCTCTTTTTAAAAAGTATTTTTTAGATATTGATGGGCCTTTATTTTATTCATTTATTTATATGTGGTGCTGAGAATCAAACCCAGGGCCTCACACATGCTAGGCAAGTGCTCTTACCACTGAGCCACAACTCCAGCCCTGTTTTGCCTCTTAACTTCCAAAATGGGAAGGTTGAACTAGATAAGCCTGGAGTTCTTTGCCTGTCCTGATAGTTTGTAAAACTCTGATGCTGTTCTAAATTTATGAAATAGATTCTGGTGGGTAAGGCAGAACTGTGTGGCATTTGGGATTTGAATGACTGGATTTGAATCTGTGCCTTGACACTTGGTAGCAACATGAGAAGACACATTATTTCATCTTTCCTAGTCTCAGTTTCCCTTTTTGGAGGCTGGAAATTATACCGAGCATTGATGTGAATATTGAGATAATATTTAAGTACCTGGAGAATGCCTTGCTGGGAAATGACAACATTTTTTGTGCCAACAACAGACACAGTGTCCCTCTCCATGGGATTGTGTGCCTGCAAGGAGGGGGCCTGAGTGGTGATTTAGACAGGGCTTCCACCTGAAAGTCCCACATACCGAGGGGACTGCTATTTTAACTATAGTTTTGGAATCTTTAAAGAGTTCCTTAAAAAAAAAAAAAAAAAAGCCAACCTTTTTGTGAAGGGATTAACCATTACTTTAGCAGGGATTACTTGGCTTTTTTTTTTTTTCTGGTACCAGGGATTGAACCCAGGGGTGCTTAACCACCAATTCACATCCTAGCCCTTTTTTATTTTGAGACAGGGTGTTAGTAAATTCCTTAAGGTCTTGCTAAGTTGCTGAGGCTGGCTATGAACTTGTAATCCTCCTGCCTCAGCTTCCTGAGCCACTATGTACATTACTTGGTACTTTTTATTTCACTCCACAAGAATTTAGTGAGCTGCTAATGTGGTGAGAGCAAAGTACTCTTCAAACTCCGGAGAGTTTCTGAGATGCCACTTCTAGAGGGTGCAGCGGAGTGGGAGTGGGATGGCAAGGAATCTGCCTTTTCACTGCTCCTTGGGGACACTGAGGCAGGCAGTCTGCAGACTGTCTACTGAGACCCAGTGTAACTTCACTACAGCTGGTCACATATCTAGGGGGGCCTCCTGAGCTGCCTTGGCCCCTCACTGGTGAAGCTTTCCCACAGTTCAGCCACACCTGGGCAGAGAAGCCTGCGAAGCAGCCAGGCCAGGGAGGAAGAGCAGATGGAGAGCCTGTCCCAACGAGATTCTTTCCAGTGGAACCAGCCCATTCATTTTTAATAACTTAAAAGAATAAAAAAGGATCATTTAAGTGTCCTGAAATATACAATAACAGCTTATGATACATATAACACGGGAATATGATGTGCACTGACCTCCAGGACCTGAGGTACCATCTGTATAAGTAGCTCAGTGTGCACAGGCTGCCCTGAATGGTTTCCTTTTCCCCAGGGACCCTCGGCAAGTGGGACGATTTTGCCAGTAATGAAGGCAAGAATACTTGTGGCTATCACAGGGCAGGCACCATCAGTCATTTCTCTGCTTCCCACCCATCCGCCCCACAGGGGCGGATGTGTGGGTATCCCCTCTCCCTTGCTGAGTCAAGCCTTCAAAGGTTCAAGAAAGACAGTGAGGACGTGGCCTGAAGCTTGAAGCTGGTGCCCAGGCTCTGCTACCTGCTTGGTTCAGAGAAGTGCCAGGTGGCTGGACTTCCTCTGGTAATTGGACCTGGAGTCTGGGCTGTGACAGGCTGGGCAGGAGTTTTTTCCAGCAGTATCTAGAGGAGATTTTGGGAGGGTCCAAGGAAACCACAAGGTGTACTTCAGAGGCAGAGCTGAGGTGTGGGGGCGGAAACAGCCTCGGGGGTTCTCTCTTTCCCTTCAGCCTGAAGGCAGCAAATACCACAAGCTTTTTTTTAGAGATTAGATAAATTTGCATCCTTCTCCCCAGCCCTACCCCCAAGCCAGAGGAAGTGTTGGAGGAAGTAAGGTATTAAAAGAATGTGGGGGAGGGATGCTTTGGTGTGCTTGCTTTCCTTGTGGCCAGAACCAGCCCCCCACCCCTCACCTCTAAGATGTTAACTCCTGAGAATGTGGCTCAGTGATATGCAAAGTTGGAGTCCATTATTTATCTCCTAAAGCCCTCACCTTTCATACTGAGCTTTAAAATGATTCTTACAATTCAGCCCCCACTCCTTGGGGTCACCAGTGATTTGCAAAGCTGCTGCTCTTTACCCAGAGAGCAGTAGAATATTTACCCAGTAGCACACCCGGTGTTGACCAGCTGATGGAGGAGGAAGGAGGGCCACTGCTGGGCCTCCCCTCCTAGCCTTGGGAGGGTGGGTGAGCTGGTCTTTGATGCCTTTGTTGTTTCTGGTCACCCTCCAACTCTCCTTCAGAAATCCAGTGAAGTGACATAGATTTAAGAGACAAATCTCAAATTAGGCTGTCTATAGAACTAAACCACTGCAAAAGAAAGCAGTTAAATTACTGGCACAAAACAAAAAGACATTAGAGGATATGGCATGGAGAAGCCACTAATAAAAATGGGAAGAAACTCCTTTGAAGAGATTGGTACTAGTGCTAAGAAACTTCAGGTATCTGTCCAAACTATTTTTCATTGAACTTGAAAATATCAACCTGTGTGTCAGAAATAAATCTGTATGTCAGAGATTGTCAGAAGGGACTTCAGGGGGCTGGGGCTGTAGCTCAGTGGTAGAGCACTTGCCTAGTACAAGTGAGGGACTGGGTTCGATCCTCAGCACCACATAGAAAGAAAGGAAGGAAGGAAAGAAGGAAAGAAAGAAAGTGTTAGAAAAATGCTGAAATATAGTTAACTTAGCCGGGAACACTGTGTTAGTGAAATAAAAGGGTTTATTGGGGTGCCACGTGGGCAAGGGTAGGGAAAGGAAGGGAAGGGGGGTAGGGAAGGGATGGACGGGAATAGGGACAGGCAGGAACCGAGGCAAGCGTGAACAGAGAGCGATTTCAGTCCGGGGCTGGTTTAAATAGAGTAGGGGTCATAAAACCCCCTTGGAGTGAGTCCTTGCCCTATAGGCTATCAGAGGTCGGGGGGGGGGGGGGTAGTGGGACAGGGCACTTGCTGGTCAGGTTTTTTGGTCACACTGAGGCTCTTGGGAGGCGTAGTTTTTAACAAAGCACCTGGGGAGGTGTGGCCTTCTGCCTGGGAGGCGCGGCCTCCTGCCTGGAATCCAACAGAAAGCATTTTCTGGCCTACTTTGCCTGTGTGTAATTGGGGTCATCGATTACCAAGACCCCTGTTTAGCTTGGTTTCCTTTCAGGGCTCCCTCATACTGAGCAAACCTGAATTTTAGTAGCATTTATTCATAGCATTTATTCTAAGTTTGGGGTGTTTATGGGGTGTGATCCCATTGGGAAGCATTTAGCGTTCTGCCATCCCATCTCCTCTGTGGCTCCTTTCCCAGATCTCTGGTCCTCATTCTTTGCATCCTGGATTGATTCCCCTACCTGCTTCAGATTCCTTCCCTGTCCCCCCTTCCTTTGAGGTCTTGCTATACAGGCTAGCATCCCAGAGAAGTCAGCTTTTGCCCCCAACTTGTTCCCACCAAGCACTTGGCGGGATAAAGACTTTCCCATTAACACCATCTGTCCTTGTTAGCATGCACTGGGGGGAGGGGGCATGTAGGAGGAAAACAGCTTGCTACACACATAGCTCATATATTCCAAATTTTCAGTCCACTAAAATAATGTGAGCCTGTGACACTGCAACAAATCTAACCCTCCCTCACCGCCATATTTTTGAAGGTCTCTCAAGGAATGTGGAGAAAGTCCCCTAAGTCATCATTTTGCTCCATAATCCCATTGCTTGAGTCCTCTTGCTGGCTAACTCTGGCCATTTTGCTGCAACCAATCTTTGCTGCAGAAGTTCTCTCCACTCAGCTACTCTGCAGAAGGGTGGAGACAGGAGCCTCCCTTGTTTCCTAAGGACTGGCTAAAATGCTCTCACTACTGACCACCGCACACCTCCACCCTTGCCTGCTTGTCTTGGGGAGATCAGCTCAACTCCTGTCCAGAGTCTTTAGCTCCTCCCTGTTTCCTGGCTCCAGCCAGAGGAAAGCAAAGATGCCATCATGCCGTAAATAATCTCTGCAAAGACCTCCCAGTCCAAAATGAAGATAGATTTTCACTTAACATCTCAGTCTGAAGCAATGGCATTTGAACTACTCCACTGGCTTTTCCAAAGCAAGACTTCCAGGGAAAAGGGAGGTTGTCCCTATTCAGCTTCTACAGAATTCTACAGAAGCTGAACGCAGAAGCAGTCACAGCTTTTCCCCACCTCTGACATTTTAATTTTAAAGGTTTTAAACATACAGAAAACTCATAGACTAGTTCAATGAATAAATGCCCACATCACCTGTACCTAGACTGCATAAATGCCAAATGTGTTGTGTGTTTGGCTAGATCACCTAATAATAAGTTGTAGACATGCTATTTTATCGCTATTTCTGCTTGCATATTCCAAGAATAAGAGCATTTTTTATATACCTTTATTTTATTTATTTATTTTTATGTGGTGCTGAGGATTGAACCCAGTGCCTTACACGTTTTAGGCAAGCGCTCTACCACTGAGCCACAACCCTAGTCCAAGAGCATTTTATAAACCTCTACATCATTAACCTCAAGAACACACACAACATGAAGTACAAACATCCAACACAACAGCTTTTAAAATAATGCTTTCATTGTTTTTTCCTGATCTTCCTCCTTCATTCTTTAGGCCACACTACTTAGTAGGATGTGTTGTCGGTGCTTGGGGAAGCCAGGCATTCCCCCCATACAAATGGGGAAACGAGGTTGTTGATCAATGTTAAGATTGACTCATGATCAGAGCAGAGATGTGCAAAGTTATCTTAAAAGGCATAAGCGTTGCCAGATCTTCAACATATGACTGCGTCCAGATTGAATGTATTAACATATCTAAAGAAAAACCCAGTTCATCAGAAAGGGCCAGAGGCAGATATTTGGACATTCATCATGTGCTGCTAAGACTTCCTGCTCTCCAGGATTAAGTCAGTCAGCTGGGGATTTTAGCTTTTTGTTTGATAAAACAAAATACATGCTTTTCAAAGGAAATCCAAAAATGTCTATCAATGTCAGGGTGTTCTGAATGGGAGCTCAGTACTTCTGATTCCTGGGAGGGAAGCGAGGCCCAGAGTAGATATTTCAAATTACCAGAATTACTCTCCCTGTAGCACCCCATTTTCTGGGTGTACTCCACATTTGCTGAGCTCTCTCCATTGTGCACATGTCAGAAAAGGGTGTCTGTACAGGGTGGGTGGTAATGTTGGGTGTTGGCAAGTCATCCAAATATGAATATTTTTGACAGGACCCTTAAGTATTCTGAGTAACACTTTGAAAAGCTGCTTAGGGCAGAGAGAGGTAAAGTACATTTCTATAAAATACATAGACTCCTGAACTTCTGCTGGTGTTAACATACTGATAAACCCATTGTAAGCTGAAAACGTCCTAGGTTGAAAATGTGTTCAAGATAACAAACCTATCAAATACCATAATTTGTACCTAGCCTGCCCGAAATGTGCTCAGAGTACTTACAAGAGCCAACAACTGGACAGAATCATCTAATGCAAAGCCTGTTTTATATAAAGTGTTATTAAGCTTGAAGGGCAAAAAGCCCACACCAGAAACCGCTATGTAGCAAAGGGGTTTATTAACCGGCCCCTGACATTAGGTCGGACAGAGGGACATGTGGAGGGAAAGGGAGTGAGGAAAACCAGCGGGAAGGGAGGAACGAAGACGGGGCAATGAAGATCTGGCAACGCTTATGCCTCTTAAGATAACTTTGGACATCTCTGCTCTGATCATGAATCAATCTTTTTTTTTTTTTTTTTAAAAAATATTTATTTATTTTAGTTGTACACAATGCCTTTATTTATTTTTACATGGTGCTGAGGATCGAACCCGGGCCGCTCATGTGCTAGGCAAGCGCTCTACTGCTGAGCCACAATCCCAGCCCCATGAGTCAATCTTAACATTGATCAACAACCTCGTTTCCCCATTTGTATGGGGGGATGTGTTGTTAGTGCTCCCCAAGCACTAACAACACATCCTACTAAGTAGTGTGGCCTAAAGAATGAAGGAAGAAGATCAGGAAAAAACAATGAAAGTGCTATTTTAAAAGCTGTTGTGTTGGATGTTTGTACTTCATATTGTTTGTGTTCTTAAGCGTTAATGACGTAGAGGTTTATAAGTAGAGACCCGATGGTCGGAGGGAACCCCCAGAGGGACCCCCAACTCCATAGGCTGCGGGGGGGGGGGGTGTCGAAAGGGGAACCCATGTATTGTAATTGGCTCAGTAAGGCACCTGAGGTGTGGCCAGCTTAAGGCACTTGGGAGATGTGTCTTGTTTTAAGCTACCTGGGAGGTGTGGCCTGGTTAAGCTACCTAGGAGGTGTGGCCTGGTTAAGGTACCTGGGAGGTGTGGCCTGTCAGCCTGGAATTTCTAACAAAGCTCATGTAATGTATTGAATACTGTATTGAAAGTGAAAAACAGTGATTATATGGGTGCAATCACCATTGCAAAGTTGAAAAATCATTAGGTCAGAAACATCTGTACTTTTTTTTCTTAATGGAGGCAACCTGGCTCATGGATACTTGGGGGAAGCTGGGTCTTATCAAAGGCCACCAAAGGGCACACTGTTTATTCACTCCAACTGATCACATGAAAAACTTAATTTTTAAGCCTAAAATTATCTGTGTGATTAGTGTAAGGAGTCTATTCACTGGGCTAACAGTCTGTCGGCCCCTAAAGAAGCCTCAAAACCCAGAGAATAAAAGCTATAATGTGAAGCTCAGAAAGATTTTTCTAGGATATTTGCCAGCTGAAAAATATTGTCCAAATGTGGTGTTTACTTCCACGGCTGAGGCAGGGGAGAAAGGAAGGAAGGAAGGAAGGAAAGATGGAAGAATTGCCATTATGTTGCTCTTTCAAGAGCCTCCTTGCCTATTTGTGAAGTTTGTGTTCTAAGACTTAGTGGCCCATTTGCTTCTTGAAGGACTGTGAGGACTGTGACTCAGTGTATGGGATTTCTGTTAATCTTGAAACATGACCCCATAAGTACTATTTAATCTCCTAAGTACTGTCCATATAAGTGGAATTTAGCTAATGATTTGGAATATTCCAGACTTATTTGAAAAGCCCTCTATAATAAGAAAGGCGAGTTGGCTCTCATAGCCCAACGCCCTTAATATGGGAGTCTCCCTAATTCCCTTCCTTCAGATTCCATTTTGGACAAGCAGCTGTTTTAGTTTCCCAGGGTGATCATAGCAAAACATCATCAACGGGGTGGCTTGAAACAACAGAGATTTATTCTCTCACAGTTCTGGAGGCTGGAAGTCCAAAATGGAGATGTCATTGGGGCCATGCTCCCTCCAACACCTGCAGGGAGAATCCTTCTTTGTTCTTCTAGCTTCTGGTGTTTGCTGGCAATTGGTGGCATTTCTTGACTTGTAGATCTGTCACTTCTGTCCCTGCCTCTGTAGCTGCATGGCTGCATTCTCCCTGTGCATCTATGTTCTAATTATGTTCTAATCTCTTCTTGTAAGGACACTGGTCTTATTGGATTAGAACCCACTCTGATGACCTTATCTCAGTTTAAGATCTGAAAAGACCCCTAATTTCCAAATCATGTCACATTGGCAAGTAGTGGGTATTAGGACTTCAACAAACCTTTTTTTTTTTTTTTTTTTTTTTTTTTTTTTTTTACTGGGGATTGAACTCAGGGGTGCTTAACCACTGAAAGCTACATCCCCAGCCCTTTTTATATTTCATTTAGAGACAAGGTCTCCTTGAGTTGCTTAGGGCCTCGCTAAGTTGCTAAGGCTAGCTTTGAACTCTTTATCCTCCTGCCTCAGCCTCCCAAGCCACTGAATTACAGGCATGTGCCATCATGCCTGTTTCAACATATCTTTTTTGGGGACACATTCAACCCATAACAGTACCCCTTAGATCATGATGTTGCTGCCCATGGAAGCTTCCTATCAGAAAACAATGTCATAAATACTTGAAGTATTCTAGTTCCCAAGTCAGTGATTTCTTATTAGAAATTTATAAATTAGTCTCAGAGAAGGGTTGCCATGGAATTGAACTATATGAAAATAATGCATAGATTCTATATGGATCAGGGTTTTCCATTTCTAGGTTCATTTATCCTTGAAAGCTAATCAATTGGCTTTCTGCTTTGATTTATCAGTCTTGTGGGCCATCTCTGAAATTCTGGCTGGAAGAGGAGCAGCTACCAGCTCTATGCCAACAAAACTACATTTCTGAATTTAAGAGACTGAGAAACAGACTTGGTGCTAATTTACTAAGATAATGGATGTTGGTCTAAGAAGCCAAGGTGGTCGGACTGTCTGGGCATTTCCCAGGCTAACAGCCCAGTCCTATGGTTAAATGTGAGGGTCATTATTTGTCTTATTTTAGATTTCTAACATATTACATAATATGTATTGTATTTCTAACATGTAATTATATTAGAACTCTAAAGTAAGACATGTATGTTATAGAAGATACTAGATATATTAATAAATAATGTAAAGAAAATAACATGTTACATATTATATTTACATATTTTAATATTTATTTGTTTATTGGTACTGGGGATTGAATCCAGAGCACTCTACCACTAAGCTGCATCCCTGCCCCTTTTCTCATTTTTTATTTTGAGAGAAGGTCTCATTGAGTTGTCCAAGTTGGCCTCAAACTTGTGATTCTCCTGACTCAGCCTTCTTAAAAATTTTGATACCGGGGATTGAACCCAGGGGCACTAAACCACTGAGCCATATCCCTAGACAGGGTCTCTCTACATTGCTAGGGCTTTGATAAGTTGCTGAGGCTGGTTTCAAGCTCATGATCCTCCTGCCTCAGTCTCCCAAGCCACTGGGATTATAGGCGTGCACCACTGTACCCAGCTTGGATTTTTTTTTAAAAAATATTTATTTATTTGCTTTAGTTGTACACAGTGAGTTTATTTTTATGTGGTGCTGAGGATCAAACCCGGGCCGTGCACATGCTAGGCGAGCGCTCTACTACTGAGCCACAACTCCAGCCCCCAGCTTGGATTTTTAATATGTGGATTTTCTATAAGAAAAAGCATCTTGAAGACAGCTTGGTCCCTTGGTTAAACAAACAAAACTCCAAAAGAGAGACAAAAAAAAGAGTTAATTAAAACCAAGGTTATTTCAGATCTTGTGTAAGATTTAAATTTCATAGAAAGAGAGAAGAGTTTTAAAGGAAAGTTGGAAAGGTGGTCGGTAAAGTGGACGAAGGTGATGAAGTTAATACCTTAGTTGAAAGGACCCAGATCATGGCAATGGCTTTAATCTCTGAAGTATTGTGATCAGATTTTAGCTGATTCACTCCAGGGTCAGTATTTTTTCTTCTCTAAATTTAAGCCAACCAACCATGGAAGAGAAGACAGGCAGTGATCTGGCACCTTCTATGGGATGAAAACAGAAACACGTGCACCTTGTTCAGAGAAGGCAGAAGAAACCCTGATGGGAACCTTGTGCGGAGGCGAGGACTGAATGATGGATGATGCTGTTTCAAAGGAGGTTTGGAAGTAGGAACTGGGTGGAGGGGCGTGGGGTGAGTTAATGACTTAGGGTGCCGCACACAGGCTTGACTTGTCTGAGGGGCAGCACTGCTGAGGGTTTAGCTGATCACAAGCAAATCTCCTAGGACCACAGCTCAAACTTGAGTGTGCCCAAGAGAATAGGCAGCAGAGCTTGTTTTAATACAGATTCCTGTTCCAATTCAGCAGGTCTGGAATGGGGCCCAAATATTTGCATTTCTGTCAAGATGTCACAAATGCAGCTGGCTGTGGACCTGTTTTCTGAAGCTATGTACTTCAAGAAAACACTTAAAATCTGGGAGAATGTGGAGAGCAGATATTTTCCTGCTCTGAGTTATTCCACGATGTATAGAAGAGTAGTTTTCAGGCTGTATCTAACCCTGAGGTATTTCATTTTGTAAAGTAGTAGTTTGCCATGAGTTACTCCATTTTGAGTACAAGTGCCAAGGTGGAATGACTCTGTACCTTGTTTATACAAGCAACCACCATCTGCACAGCAGGATCATAGGGTACAAACTGACAAATAAATTAATTGTGCTAATAAAAAATGGCCTCCTGCGAATTTGTCAAATTAAATCATAAGTACATGGATACGTGGATTTATCAAACCCATATCAGAGAAACCAACCCATGAGTCTCACTAGATGTAATCCCATCACCTGAAACACATAAAGGAAAGGCACCTGAGACTATGGGATGGCACACATGGCCCTTCATCAGACCATCCTGTGAGCATCACAAGGTCCACAGGTGAGGAACTGCCGACTGTGTCCTCAAGAGTTTCAGCTCAGCACAATCTCCCTGACGTGGCCCACTTCAAAACTGCCTTCTCTCTGGACCCTGTTTTAGAATGGGTTTCTCACTCTGACAGTTCTGCACCCTGGACAAGTTCTGCAGGTTCCTAATCTTATCTGGCCACCTGCAGTGATCGTTTTGCATTTGTATCTGCTCTCTGCCTTTGCAGCCTTGAAACCCTCTGGCCATCCTAACCCTTTCTGAGCCTTTCTGTAACCTATATTTATCATTGTGTGAAGTGTGATGTGTGACTTGAGCGACCCAAGTCACACATCAAGTACTTGAGTACTTGGTAAATTACAACACATGAAAGTGATATAGCTTGTAAATGTTGTTATTCAGTAAATTCTCACATTGCAGAAAGACACAAACATGTCCAGTCTATGTTAATGGTATAGCTAACACACTCATGAGAAATCACTTCTGGAATTAATTTTTCAAGGAATCAGCAAGCCTTTGGAGAAGAAAAGCTCAGGGAGGAGGTATCTGGCTATATCAGGATTCTACTGCAGCCAAGAAGAGACTTCTGAGAGCTCAAGTTAATCATGACTTATAAGTGTAAGACTTTTTTTTTTTTTTGGTATTGGGGAATTGAACTCAGGGGTGCTTAACTACTGAGCCACATCCCCAGCCCTTTTACTTTTTTATTTTGAGACAGGGTCTCGATCAGTTACTGAGGCTGGCTTTGACCTTGGGATCTTCCTTCCTCAGTCTCCTGAGTATCTGGTATTACAGGGGAGTGCCACCAAGCCCAGCAAGTTTCAGACTTCTAAGGGTTTCCAGGTGCTTTCTGAGTTGAGCAACTCCTCACAGAAGGGAGTTTGGAGCTCAGAAAACAATACCCAAGTTAAGGTGCTTTGGCATGCTGAACCAAAGAAACTGGCTCAAGGTCTAAATCCTTTCTCACTCTCAAAGTGCAGGTAGATGAACTTCATAGATGAAGTCCTCCTTCTCTACCTAAAGACCAGATCCACCAACGAGGAATAATTACCTTCAATCCTCTTCTTGAAATTTCATTAACTAAGGATGTTAAATTTCTATCACAGAAGAGGAGACTGAAAATCAAACACTGTACCCAGAGTCCAGAGGAACATTTATTCCCATCTTTCCCCTGCTAAAATTTCCTACACGTTCCATTTCCCTCTCCCATATGAAGAAGGGTATCTCACTAGGTTATTGGGTACTCACTTTTGATTCTTGTGATGCCCTGTTCTTATGCATGTAATAAATATGTAAATCTTCTCCTTTTAGTCTGTCTATTATCAATTCATTTTGGCAGATAAATCATTTAAAACTTCAGAGGGTAGAAGGGAATTTCCTTTGGTCCTCACGGGGATATGGCAGGTGGTATTTGTTGGATTCCGGGCAGGGAGGTAGAAGGCCGCACCTCCCCAGGTAAAAGACTACATTTCCCAGGGACCTCAGCCTGGCCAGCCGGTGCCCTCGCCACTGCCTCCTGACCTCCAGCAGCCTATGGAGATACTCGCCCCCAGGGGTCTCCCTGACCACCAGTCGGCTATTTAAGCCTGCCCCAGACTGAAACCAGCCCTTCTTTTCCCCTTCTTTTTCCTTCCTGTTCTCCCTTCCCTACCCCCCCTTCCCTTCCCTTCCTTTCCCTACCCTTCCCCACGTGGCACCCCAATAAACCCTTTTATTTCACTAACATGGTGTTCCCGGCTAAGTTAACTTTGTTCAGCATTTTCTAACAGTATTAAGTAGGCGTTTCTTAAAAAAAAAAAGAAATGTTTGGATTACTCTGACTGTGAGTTGCTAGGACCAATGAGAAAGAATTGCTTTTGTCATCCTCTAGTTTGGTATTTTCCAGCTGCTTAAGGCATTATGATAAACAATGATGCGAGTCATACTACCCTTTTCTATATGCCAGCTATAGATCAGATGGGGTGCTTACTATTTATAGTGGGTTCATCCTCCTTAGACACCTGTAGGCATATGGCATTGTAGCAGAGTGTTTACAGAATCACAGGATATCATAGTAGGTCTATGGAGGTACTCCAGGAGTGTAAATGTTACTTTAAATCTTAGAAGAAAAAATAATTGTTAGATTAAAATAAACATGCATAGATTATGTTGTAAGAGGCAATCTTTGTATAAACTTTAAGTCATAAGTTATAGGAAATTTGGGGTTTGTAAGGAACTATTTTAGGATGCACCTCTAGACTTCTAAGGTGGATGTGTTCCTTCGCTCTTCTTGCTCTTCATGGTAGTGGGATGGAAATACTTGCAATGTGCTCTGTAAGAGCATCAAGAATGTGTGGGTTCCTTAAAGTTCTTTGGTTCCTCCTTTTGAGATCCAATCAGAGTTGCTGTGATTCTGTGTTTTGCTCTTAAAACTGATCTTCGCAGGGAGCACAATTCACAATAGATAAATTGTGGAATCAATCTAGATGCCCTTCAATAGATGAATGGATAAAGAAACTGTGAGATATATATACATAATGGAATATTACTCAGCATTAAAAGAGAATAAAATCATGGCATTTGAAGGTAAATGGATAGAGTTGGAGAATATCATGCTAAGTAAAGTAAGCCAGTCTCCAAAAACAAAAGGCCAAATGTTTTCTCTGATATGTGGATGCTGACCCATAATGGGGGTGGGGAGGAGCATGGGAGGAATGAAGGAAATTTGGGTAGGGCAAAGGGGAGGAAGGGGAATGGAGGGGGTACGGGGGTAGAAAAGATGGTGGAATGAGATGGACATCATTACCCTAGGTACATGTATGAAGGCACGAATGGTGTGACTCTACTTTGTGTACAACCAGAGAAAGGGAAAATTGTGCTCCATTTGTATACTATGAATCGAAATGCATTCTACTGTCATGTATAACAAATTACAGCAAAGTAATTAATTAAAAAAAAAAAAAAAAACACCTGATCTTCAAAGGAGATATCTTCCTTTGCACCATTGAGAGCCTATTATGTTGGCCTTATTTGCCCAAACAGTTGGTTCCTGCTGGCAGTCATAATCCCATCTTCTTTTCATTCTTTGTGTTATGGGGAGTTTTAATTTTTAAGAGTGTTCTTAAACATTTGAGCACTAAGGAGCCATGCCAGGTATGAATAATTGGCCAGAGCTACATAAGGCAAAAATGGGCTATCCTGGGGAGGAAGTCACAGACTTACACACTGTCAATGTGGTAGGGGACTTTGGTGGTTATTACTAGTATAACACCTTCATGTGTGGCTAAGAAAGCTAAACTCTAGCAAAGAGAGAGAACAGGGATACATTATCATGTCAAATCTTTTTTGATTGTTTCCACTCCTTGCCTGTCTCTCCTGCTTATGGCTCTAACCAATGTTTTAAATGTTATTCATCACCTCTAGACTTACCCTGTCTCCTGATGCCAGCTTGTAGCATCTTTGTCCCACTTGGGAGGTACTGAAGGAACATTTGAGTCACATGTTTGGAGTGACTCAAGAGTCAGTGGCCAGAAGTCATTTTGAGTGACAATATTTAACTGAACCAAGGAGGCGGATGTAGTGTAGTGGCCATAACTATATTAAACTTTTGTCATCTTTGGTCTCACCATGAAACCACCTACTTCTGTACTTCTGTTTTTTTTTTCCTATATGCCCCAAAGAAATAGGGTATACCCAAAGGGTCTATTAGAGAAGCATGTCCCTGGGAATAGAGAAAAGCAAAGACGAGTCCCAGGCCTACTCCTTCTTGTCCTACTGTCTTGTTGCACTGCCTCTTCACTGCTGATTTGGCTGCTTGGCAAACTCCAATTCATCCTTCCAGTCTACTCTAGTACTACCTTCTCTCTTCTTTCTCCAGGTAGCCTGGAATGCTTCTCCTGGGTTCTCTGTAGATACATCTGCATTATGGCAATTATCTTAGAGTGTTTTAATTTTTTTTTGTGTGTGTGTGTGTGTGTGTCCTTGTTAGAATATAAACTTCTCAAGGTCAGAGACCAGGCCTTTCATGGTTATATCCCTATTGCTTAGCACAGACCTGACACACAGTGTACACTCAATAGAGATTTGCTGGATACAATAATACATGAGCTAATTCTTGAAGAATTTGAATGAACTAGAGACAGGTAAAGAAGGCAGATAAGGCAGGTAAAAAAGAACAAGAGTAAGTCTAGAATAAGGTGTAAGGCTTTATGCTAGAGTAGGCAAGGCAGCTAGGCAGTTAGGCCGAAAGGCTGTGTTGGCATGCCACTAGATGGATTTTGTGCAGTGGGTGGTTGCAGATTGTGGAGTGCCTTGAAAAACAGGCAGAGAAAAAAGCATATTTGACCTTTATCAGTGAGACAGCAGTGTAAGCTCAGAAACAAGACTCATGTCCAATTTAGGCCAATCAAGTTTATATCCTTGATGTTATTTTTCACATTATTTTCCTGAACCTTCATGGATAGTTGTATTAGCTGGGTTCCCTAGAGGAACATAACCAACAGAATGTATATATAATTATAAGAAGTGAGCCAGGCATGGTGGTGTATGCCTGTAATCCCAGCACTTGGGAGGCTGAGGCAGGAGGATGGCTAGTTCAAAGCCAGCCTCAGCCATGATGAGGCACTTAGCAACTCAGGAGATCCTGTCTCTAATAAAATACAAAAAAGGGCTGGGGATGTGGCCCCATGGTCGATTGCCCCTGAATTCAATCTCCAGTACCAAAAAAAAAAAAAAAAAAAAAAAAAAAAAAAATATATATATATATATATATATATATATATGAAGTGATTCATTAGATTGGCTCACATGACAGAGGTTGGATAGTCCCACAGAGGTTATCTGCAGGTTGGAAAGTGGAGGAACCAGTAGCTGCTCAGTCCAAGAACCTGGAAGCCTCAGAAGAAGAGAGACCAATGATGCAGCCCCCATCTGAAACTGAAGACCTGGAAGTCCCCTGGAGACTCACTGGGGCAAGTCCTCATTAAAGGCTAAGAAATCTGGAGTCTAATGTCCACTGTTCATGGTAGCAGTAGAAAATGGACCTGCTCAAGAAGAATCAAGCTTGGGTGCACATATATTTTTTTGTTCCATCCGGAACCTCAGCCAATTGGATGGGGCTGCCCCCTTTCAGGGTGAGTCTATCCTTCTTAGTTCACTTACCAACATACCAATCATCTCTGAGAACACCCTCACAGACAGGTGTGCTTTACCAATTTTCTAGGTATCTCTCAATCCAATCAAGATTAACTATGACAGTAAATCAGACTGCCATTTTTTGCAAAGATTGTCTCCTATCTATCTATCTATCTATCTATCTATATCTATCCCAACCCACATACTGTTTTCACTGTGTGACATTGACATTCTTCCTAAAAAGTGGTGGGGTTTAGATTCCCTCTTCATGAGCTTGGGTAGACCTTGTGGTAGCAGCCTCAACTGGTATTATGTGGTAGAAGTGATGCTATGTGAGGTAAATCATAAAAATGCCGTGTTTTCTACCTTGTTCTTTTGGTGTGCCCACTCTTGGACCTAGCTACTCTGACATGAGGAAGCCATGCTGCCCATGGAAAAGCCTACATGGAGAGGGACTGAGGCCCCACGCCTAGACTGCTGAGCCAATAGCACCTAGAACACTGTCTTAATTAATATCCTCCTCCTCCTCCTCCTTCTTCTTCTTCTTCTTTTTTTTTTTTTTTTTTTTTTTTTTTTTTTTTTTTTTTTTTTTTGTGGTGCTAGGGCCTTATGCACGCTAAGCAAGTGCTCTACCAGTTAGTCATATCCCTTGCCCTTAACACTATCTTGTTGGGCTTGCAAGTGAATCATTTTGAAAGTGGTTCTCAATCCACAAGTCAGATTACCCTAGTTACTGCAAGAGTAGAAAAAAATGCTTTTCCACCAAGCCCTATTCCAAGGACAAATTTGTGAGCTAAATAAATTATTATTCTTATAAGCTGCTAGGTTTGGGGATGGTTTATGAAGCTATGAATAACTGGACCAGATTTTGGTACTGGGAGTAGGTTCCTGCTAAACCAAAAAGCTCAAACATGTGGCATTGGCTTTGGGTTGGGACAGCAACCCAAAGACATTGAAGAAAGTATTTAGTAAAGGATCAAAGAACAGTGAAAACAATATTGCTGGAAGCTGAAGAGAAGGGGACCCTAGTTATGTAGTAGCAGAAAATCTAACAGCATTGTCACCTGTAATAATGTAGGGAAAAAAAAAAAAAAAAAAAAAAAGGAAATGCACCTAATAAACTTGATGCTCTAGCTAAAGAGATTCTGGATAGTATGTTGGAGGTTCCATCTGTCTTCTTCTAGCTGACTTTAGAGAAAGAAAAATAAAGAAAAAATCTAGAAGAAATATAGGTAAGTTAGGGCTTTCCAGGTTAAAAAAAATAAATTTTATTATATCCAATTTCTCTGGTAAGCAAAATATTCCAAAGTGAAGAAATGACTTCTAGTCAAAGAATATATTCATGGTGGCCTCTAAGATCCTTTGTTAAGACAATAGAAAGATGTAAGGTGATGCCTCATCTAAACTTTCAGGCAGACAAAAGGCTTTGTAAGGATCTTACAGGCATGATTCTACCCATTAAAACCAACAGGACATCCAAAATTCTGAAGGCACTGTCCTCAGAAACCTTACCAGGTGTCCAAGGCAGAAAGAGAGGTTGTCTCAAAAATATTTATGGTGTGACTTTTATCTAATTACAGACTTATTAATTGTTCTACCAAGGACCTACAGGGGTTTTTAAAGAATCAATGCCAGCATGGACTGAAAAGACAGAGACAGCACAAGATGAAAAGAAACCGTGAATCCCCAAACTTCTACTGATACGAAGCAAGTTGAGAAAATCAGTCCACTGTAAACACAGGCTACCTTTTGGCAAAAAGAAGGAAGATTAAGAGAGTAGAATTAAGGCCCCAGAGGGGATAGTGCACAATTTCCACATAGTAGTACAGAACTCTAGTCAAAGAACTGGCAACATGTGCCCAGCTGGATTTCAGAATTGTTATGGTCCAGTCAAGGCTAGGTGCCTCCATTTCTCTCTTTCTTTCTTTTTCTTTCCTTTTCTTTCCTTCTCCTTCTCCTTCTCCTTCTCCTTCTCCTTCTCCTTCTCCTTCTCCTTCTCCTTCTCCTTCTCCTTCTCCTTCTTCTTCTTCTTCTTCTTCTTCTTCTTCACCAGGGATTGAACTCAGGGGCACTCAGCCACTGAGCCACATCCCCAGCCCTATTTTGTATTTTATTTAGAGACAGGGTCTCACTGAATTGCTTAGTGCCTCATAGTTGCTGAGGCTGGCTTTGAACTCGCAATTCTCCTATCTCAGCCTCCTGAGCCTCTGGGATTACAGGTGTGTGCCACCATTTACCCCTTCTTCAATGAGAGTCTATAGTGGTTATCCTGTGCCTGTCCCACTATTGTATGTTGGTGTGTGTTGGTGCTGGAACCTTTAGATGATAGGTGTTTCTATGTCTTCAGGCAGAGAGAAACAGTTTCCAAAGAGCTGTTCTCAAAGATTCAAGTCCAAGCAGCCTTATCTGCACCTAGATTGGATCTGAGAAAAGAAATACTAGGCTTCCCAATGGACACAGTGCAAGAGACTCGGGGTTTTGGGAGTTTGGGTTTGGGTTGAGTGTTGGAGCTGTAGGATAGCTATAATATTTTTGTTTATTTATTTATTTATTTTTGGTGCTGGGGATTGAATCTTGGGCCTTGTGCATGCCAAGTGCACACTACTGCCGTAGCACTGATCTCTCTCTCTATCTCTATCTATCTATCTATGTGATATAGATGTATATCATATATAGTTGACCATCCAAATTAATCATCATATATGTAGACTGATTCATCTATATCTATATCTATCTATATAGCTCTATATCTATCTTCCTATGTATATGATATAGTTAATTTGGATTGTCAACTTGATTGGATTAGGAGACACCTAGGAAACACCTAGGATTGAGACTTCTGAATGTGTGTCTATGAGGGTGTTTCTACAGAAGATTGGCATGTGAGACAGCCAACTGAGGGGGGAAATCTGCTCTGAAAGTGGGCAGCACTGTCTGATAGACTGGGGACACAGATGGGACAAAAAGCAGAGGAAGGAAGCCATAGTGGATGAAGGCTGATTCTTCTTGAGTGTGTGTGTCAATTGCTGCTATTGTCATGTGCATGTTGGACTCCATCCAGCTCCTTCACTCTCCAAGTGTGGATGCTCATCAGTGATTATCCAGGGAGTTTCCAGACTTTCAGTCTTTGACTGGGGCTGCATCATTAGTTCCTCTTGTCTGAGGGTCCAGCTTCGGGGACTGAGCAGCTACAGGTTTCTCTGACTCTCCAGCCTGCCAACAGCCATTGTGGGACTATCTAACTTCTGATCATGTAAGTCAATCTAATAAATCCCCTTTATAAATATATATACATATTCTGTTAATTCTGTTCCTTTAGAGATCCTTGACTAATATGATATTATTTTGTGGTCCTGGGGATTGAACCCAGGGCCTTGTACATGCAAGGCAAGTGCTCTGGTAATAAGCTATGTCCCCAGCCCTATATATACATTTTTTTTTTTATGGCCAGAAAGTAAGTCATGACAGTCTGGACTTTGCAGAGAGGTCCACAATAATATATTCACCCCATTTGCTCTTATATAAATATATGACACTGACAAAATCTCCCATCCAGTGCTAGCACTGTGTCTTTTTTCCTTGGACATGAGTGGTACTTCATAACTACCTGTATGAACAGAAAGGTGGAAGTGACTCTATATAACTTCTGGGGTTAGGTCATAAAAGTGCCATATTCTCTTGGACATTGGCTCTTGGAACCCATACACTGTGGTGACAGAAGCCAGGTAGGCTCGGTCTAGAGGTCAAGAGGTCCACTCAGAGAGGAACTAAATTCTTTTGGCCCAACTCCCATCCTACTACTAGTACCAACTTCCCAGGAATGAGTATCTGTGATCCTTCAATTTCTAGTTGAACTACCCCAGTTGATAATGTGTGAAGCAAAGATGAGCCTTCCCTACAAACCTTGCTACACTTAGACACTTGTGAGATAAATGGTTGTTATTTTAAGCTATTAGGCTTTGGAATGGTTTTTCTTGCAGAAATATACAGTTAAAACCATAGGAACTAATTGGTAGTTCCATGAAGTTTACATAAGAAGGTGAGTCTTAGGTGAGCCTGGCAGGACCCCAGGCTTCCTATGACTCCATCTTCCACTCCTCTATATACTTTGTTTTTAGTCAGCTATTTCGTTGCTGTGACTAAGGGACTGAACTAGAACAGTTTCAGGGGAGGAAATGTTTATCTGAGGGCTCATGGTTTCAGAGGTTTTACTCCATAGAAGGCCAGCTCCATTCCTCAGGGCTCAAGGTGAGGTTGAACAACGTGATGAGAGAGTATGGGGAAGGGAAGCAGCTCACATCATGGTGATCAGAAAGCAGAAAGAGAGACCCCACTGGCCAGATAGGAATATATACCCCTAAGCCACACCTCAATTCCCACCTCCTCCAGCCCACCCTACCACTTCAGTTACCACTCAGTTCATCTCTGTCAGGGGATTAATTCACTGATTGGTGTAAGGCTTTTATAACCCAATCATTTCTCCTCTGAGCCTACTTGTATTGTCTTACATGTGAGCTTTTGGAGGACACCACATGTAAACAATAACACACGTCCTTTTAGTTCTTAGGTCTTCTTAGGTCTTCAGGCAGAAAGAAACAAGTTCCAAGTAGCTAATCTCAAAGAACTAAACACAAGGAGCACACAGGAGAAGCGGACTTGGACTAGATGCCACTGAGGCAAAAATAGGGAGAAAGTATATTTTCTATGCTTAAAAGACAGCATCTGCATAGGGTCAGAGCTCTTTTAATGTGCTTGGAAGCCAGTTTTCTTTAAGATTGAATTAAGTGAAAAGAGGAAGTCTGCTTGGATTCACTTGAAATAAAGCTGCTGGGATGAAATCAATGTAAAAACAAAACTTAAGAAATGGTAACAGTGGAGGGAAGAGAGCAATCTCCGGCAGAGGCTTGTGTTGCAATGTGGAAAAAATGTTGTAATCTGAATGAAACACTGTGATCATAAGCACCGGAGGTCAGCGTTGACCACTGAGGGGCACATGGTCGGCATGGTCCTGATCCATGGGACTGCAGGAGTTGGGGGAGGTGGAGGGTAGGGAGGGCAGCCTACCAGGTAGAGTCACCAATGGATACATGATCATCATTCGGCAGTGGCTCAGCATTTGGTGACACAGGAGCCACCAACTTGCATATGATGTAGTCTAAGGAATATAATACGCTTCTATTGACCATAGATTGCTTCTTCCCTTCCAAGCCAATGGCCTTAAAGCTCTAAGTGGCCAGGATTCAAAGTCTGGTCTTTAAAGTACAATGTAAGAGTGTCCCCTTGTCCTCTGGTCCATTGCCCTCCTGATGCCCCTCTTATGAAGGCCCTGGCAGAATAGAGGCCACCTGCACTCTTACTATCCTTAGGGTGCTGCACGCCCCCTGGGGTAGTGATGGCATCTCACACTGTATATGCTTAAGAACTGCCTGTTGATTGGATGGATGAATGTGTGTCTGTGGGAATGAACCCAGCACCCTGTAGCACAGGACGGTCAAGAAGGGGAGGGCAACAAGACTGCATGGCGCAGATATCAAGGGAGTGGGGATGCCGAGAGGTCAAGTTTCAGGAAATTGAAGTCAAGCACTAATAAGCAGCAAGCCTAACTGGTCTCTTTCAATCTCCCTTCCCCTGCTCTGAGGAAGGTGCCAGTAAGCAAGGAAAGTGACCAGTGAAAAGTGGGAGTTGCAGGAACCCAGTGACTCTGTGTCTGGAACATGGGTGAGCTAAGCCTGCTGCATGTCTGTAGAACCACCTTGCCCACCCTTCTGGAACTGTCCCTTCCTTTTTGACAATTCAGGCTTCTGGTCTTCCAGGCATGTGGACAGCAGAGGAGCCATGGGCTGCAGCAGGGTAGCATCTCAGTAAGGGAGCCCAGCCAGGTCGGCTGCCATAACCCAAGTCAGTTACCTCTGGTTAACCCAGTGTGAGTGACAGCAGGAAACCCCCAAATGTCACCATGAAACTGGGACATTTGCAAGCTAAAAAGGACCTGCAAAATCTCATTCAACCTTCTTATTTTACACTCAGGAAAAGGGATCAGAAAAGTTACACAACTTATCAGAGTTGGTGGCAGAGCAGGGTTCTACCCTTCTTTCCACCATGGCCTTTAAATTGGCATCACTTCAAGGTAGATCTAATGAGCTCATACCACAGAAAGCATGAAAGCAGACCATAAACAGCGGCAAGGTGGGCCCCCTCCCCTTTTCTCCCACCTCCTTTTGCTCACCCTTGTCAGGGTGGAAGGAAATGTTTTTTCTACTCTCTTTACTCATTTGTTTATCTTCATTGCACCCTGTGGTGGGGACAGAGGCTCTTAACATGATTACTCATTGAAATATTGCTATGGGATACCTTACAGATGAGAAAAAAAGAGACTGTTTGTGCAGTGAAGATCCCTCTCAGTAAAACACAGACATCCAGGACATGTGTCCCCTCAACCCCCGTGAAGATACATCACAGTCCTAACACTTGACGCCTGTGAGAACTTATTTGGAAATAGGGTCTTTGCAAATGTAATTAAGATTTTAAATTAAAATGAGGCCATATTGGAATAGAGTGGGCCCTTAATCCAATGTAACTAGGAGAAGAGACATAGACACAAATAGAAAAGAGGACACCTTGTGACAACAGAGGCAGGGGTTGGAGTAATGTTGCCACAAGCCAAAGAATGCCTGGGTCTACCAGGAGCTGACAGAGGCAAGGAAGGACCTTCCCTAGAGCCTTCAGAGAGAGCAGGGTTCTGCTGACACCTGGGTCTCTGACTTCTGGTCTCTATAATTGTGGGGCAGTAGATATCCATTGTTTTAACTGCCTGGACAGTTGACATTTTGTCAGGAGGGCACTACAGAACTAATCCAAGTGACAAAGAGGACATGTTAGCTGGAACTCAGCAAGCTGCAGCAGGATGAAGCCAGGCCCTGGGGGGCAGGGGAAGGCAGGAGAGGAGGGCGAGGGAGATCATGGGAGAAGGACTCTTTGGTACCTACAGGGCCTTACCAGGCACTGGCTAAAAGAGGAGCAAGGGGAACAGTCAAGAAATGCATGGGCTGAGTTGGACCTCTTTCTGTCTGGTGATAGGCTGAACCCATTTCCTTTCCAGCCACTGTGACTGTGACGTCTAGAGGGGATGGAGATGTTAATTAAGTCACACAAGAAGTCTTTGGCTGGTCTATTCCCCTTTGAACTTGTACCTCCTGTTTTAGCAGACAACCTTCAAGAACTGTCCCCTGCCATTTCACCTATGAACCAACCTGAGCTCCCTAAGAGAACGACCTTTATCTTCCATGGACACTCCTCGGGGCCCTGTCAGGGCTACAAATGTGTTTACCATGTAAATGTCTCTCAGGGTGTTGCCGCCTGAAGCGATGGCCGCTTGGAGCAATGAAGCCGCGGAAAGTAGTTCAGAGGCGAACTGGAAATAGGCTTTTTATTCTGATAACTTTTCTCTCTGGCTCTAACAATGACTTTAACATGCACCATACACACCACTAAAACCAACACACCAAATGGCGCAGACCCGATCAGCAATCTTGGCTCAAGTCTCTCAAGATCCTGGGCCAAGTCCCGCGAGATCCCGGGCCAAGTCCCGTGAGAATGGAAGGCGGCAATGCCCAAACATCTCCATGGCCCGTAGTCAACCGCAATCTTAGCCATCTCCCCAAACAGGGCTCCTGCACCAGGGCATATTTACCATTTGGTTGATTTGGCATCATAACAGGAATACAGGATATGGTGTTGGGATTTATTCACTTTTAAATATATCTGGTGGGCTGGGATGTAGCTCAGCGGCAAAGTGTTTGCCTTGCATTTGCAAAGCCCTGGGTTCAATTCCCCAGTATATATATCTGTTTTGAGTACAGCTGGCCCTCCATATCCAAGGGTTCTCCATCTACAGATTTAAACCAACTTTGGATCAAAAATACTTTTTAAGTTGGGCATAGTGGTGTACGCCTGTAATCCTATCAACCTGGTAGATTGAGTCAGCAGAATCACAAGTTCAAGGCCGGCCAAGGGCAATTTAGTGAGATCCTATCTCAAAAGAAAAATAAAAAGGGCTAGGGACGTAGCTCAGTGGTAAAGCACCTCTGGTTTCAATCCCTAGTACACACAACACACACACACAACACACACACACACACACACAAAAAAAAAAAACTTTTTAAAACTTTGAATGTGTATAGACTTTCCTTTCTTGTCATTATTCCCTAAAGTGTAACAACTATTTACATAGTATTTATGTTGTACTAGGTATTGTAAGTGGTCTAGAGAAGATTTATAGTATATGAAAGGATCACATAGGTTATGTATGTGTATGTCACATCACCTTATCTTAGGTAGTGGAGCATCTATGGATTTTGGTATGGTGGGGGACAGGACTGGAACCAATCCCTGCCGGAACTGAGGGACAGCTATATAATGATATCTTTATTCTCCTGGGCAAAAGATAAGTTGTGTGGTAAGCAGATTACAGATCACATCTGCTCAATAGCCTCAAACTGTGGATGGCATTGTCACTGAACATTGCTGAACTTTCCAATTTGGGCTTTTCTTGTTTGTACTTTCAAAGTGTTTCTGGGTTTAGAAAATGTCCATCGAGCCACTTATCTCCTCTGTACCCACCTTCGCCCCCACCTCAATCCCTGGCTACCAATCTTTCTATAAAGATTATTTAATTTTTGTTTTCAAGAGCTAAAGGAGCAAGATCCTGCAAAGAGGTGTATGTTGAGAGGCTTCACTCTTTTTTTCATCCTTATTTTCCTCTCCCTGGACCCTAGGTTTTGTCGTAGGTTCCTATTTACTTTTCCAGAACTTTATATGAAGATACCAGTACAAAAATATATATTCTTATATTCTATTTCTTAAAGGTAGTATCCTGTATTCACTATATGACATCTTGACCTATTTATACTTTGAGATATAACTTATACACAGTAAAATACACAAACAAGTGCATGGGCCAATGTATATTTTTTCCTTCTTACAACTAATTTTTTTTTTTTTTTTTTTTTTTTTGTACCAGGGATTGAACTCAGGGGCACTTGACCACTGGGCCACATACCCAGCCCCCACCTTTTTTTTTTTTTTTTTTTTTGTATTTTTATTAGAGACAGGGTCTCACTGAGTTGCTAGGTGCCTTGCCATTGCTGAGGCTGGCTTTGAATTCGCAATCCTCCTGCCTCAGCCTCCCAAGTGCTGGGATTACAGGTGTGCGCCACCACGCCCGGCTTACAACTGATTTTTCTGTGTTTTTTAAAAACAGCTTTGCTGAGGCACATTGGCATATAATAATAAACTGCAATAATATACATACACATATTTGCACATGTATAGTAAATACATGTTTCAGTCTCAGAAGTTTCTTGTTGCCTATTTTCTTATTAGCTGGTAAAACCTGTTTGATGAGCTGGGCTAAAAAGGTTTACCATCAAGTGGATTGCACTTTCCTGGTTATTTCTTAGAGGCTTCTTCAGTTTCTTAAGACCCAGGTAGTAACAGAATTCAAATCTTTACTATTCCTAAGTCTTATTAATCACCTACATTCTGACGATTTAATATTTGACCTTGAGAGATGTTGTAAGATTAATTTGAAGGTCTCAGTAGTAGAAAGTTTATTTTGTCAATCTGTAAGACTTCTGGTGTCAGATCTTATGGTCTGGACAGTTTGACTCAAAGAATAGAGGGCTCTTATAAAAAGGAGAACTTTCATGGAATTTCTGGATTTGTGTGTGTGTGTGTGTGTGTGTGTGTGTGTGTATAAACTATTCTTCTGGGATGAAGGAAACTAATGCTTATTAAGCATCTTCTGTGAGTCAGATACTTTATAGAAAATAAGTAATTTAATCCTCAATGATAACCTGCAATAGAAAAGGAATTATCATGTTTTACAGAGAGGAAATAGGATCTGAAAGTCCTAGCAACTTGACCAAGATGATGCAATAAGTAGCCTGAGCTGGAGATGAAACCAGAGCTATATTATTTTAGAGCCCATATTCTTTATGTCATGATTCTACTCTCTACCCCAATCCCAGGATATATTAATAATTGAAAGATGATGGATATGTGCATACATTTTAATATATCTACCTACATAGCAGGATGTGCCATATGTTGTATTTTTACATTTCCAAAGGCCTTAGGGGACAATATAAAAGAACATGAAGGCAAGGTGGTCATAAAATACATGGATAAGTATATTTTGCTATTGATATAAATTTACATAGATTGAATTGTTCCTAAGTGCTTTAGTTAACAAGGTCCAAGAAGTTAAGAATTGTGCTCTGCACTTTGGTGGAGACATGAGAGGTAGCATCTGTTTGCAAAGACAGTATCATGTTCCTGGATAAGAGAGGTGTTAAGTGGGAGATTGTGTGTTGTGACTGTCTGGGATACCTAGTTCTAGAAAGGGCCTGACTGGAGGGATGGATTAGAGGAGGAGAATGCATTGGGCATTGGAATAGCTAAAGCCTTAAAAATAGGACAGAGAGTTTTTGATAACTTGCTCAAGTTTACACAGAGAGCTAATAGCTGAGCTAGGGCTAAGTCTCAAGCATCCTGGACAGTTACATATCTTACCAAGCTTTGTATGCTCCCAAAGCTGAGATCTCTATATAACAAGAGCCAACCTCAATCAGCTGCAAAGCAAGAAAATGAGGACCAGGGTATCAGTCAGAGGCCCACAGGAAGCCAGTGACCTGCTCAGAAGGGGTGATTGTTGAGAGTTCCATGTAAGAAAACCATATGGGATGGAGAGGTGCCAGGACTAGCAACAGCAAAAAGAAAAAAAGAAAACCAAACCAAACCAACAAACAAACCCCACTGCTACCTGTAAGTGTGAGGGGCAACAGGGCAGAGGGTTATGAAGCTCGTGAGAGCAGCAGCTGAGGCAGTGTGTTGAGCTTTATGTAGGGGAACCCAAATCCTGCTGTACTGCAAAATCAATACTCCATCCACACTCTCCCGCCATCTGATACCTCTACTGGCCAAAGCCAACGGGAGGCCACAGGTCAGTGGAGCTGTCTGGTGGCAATCCTTTAGAGGTCAGCCTCCTGGGACACAATGTTAAGAGGAAAGAATAGAGGGTGATCCCAGAGGGACAGGTGGAGAAAATCCAGGGCAAAACCTGTGCTGGGGGAATCTGGGAAGGCTTTTCTGGGCTACACATCAAAGGAGCTATTCCAGGTGCCCTCGAATCTTGGAGTCTTAAAAGTTACTCCCTTTCCTAATCCAACCGCTTGCCCCGGTTCTTAGCTGAAACTCTATAAACCCAGGGCCTTATTCTCTTTGTTAGTCCTCATTTCCTGCAAAACACAGATCAAGTGCCAGCTGTCTAGCTCAAGCCCTTGCTGAAGAGGTGGTAATGGGTCTATTCTTAGTGATCACATTGCAATGGGTTAGCAACCTGAAGTTCAAGGTAGCGGGTGCCCAGATAACTGTATGATGGCGCTGCTTATCGGTTTGAAAGAAGTTTCCTCATTAACTCAGTATCTTGCTGGAGAGGCAGTGCCTTTTGGCTCCAGCTTTTAAATGATAGTGGCTCTATTTCCGACTTGCTTAGAAAAGCTATTATTAACTATTATTCCAAACAATACACTTGCATATTTGACAACCCAGAAGACAAATTTAGCTGTGCAAATTATAGACAACTGCTCTCTTATAATGTTACTGTGATGTTCCAATTTTTAAGAAATGGAAGTTTAACAAAGCCAGCTTTAACTGTTTAAACAATATTTTACGGTTAAAAAAAAGCTTTCCCCCAAAGACACATAGACCTGTACAATCTTCCCAGAACTCTGTGGAAGATAACTAATATTCTTTCAAATGAAGGGTAAGTTTCAGAACATCAAATATATGCAAAAACCCTTCAGAGCTGGAAGTGCTATCAATTTACTAAGGAATTATGTTGAAACTAAGGGAAACGTAAGAGGTCATTTAAGTGATTTAAACACCACACTTTCCCCCTCTTTTCCAAAAACCCCCAAGACAATGCTTGTAAAGTTAGGCTGACCTTTAGCATATGTGATTTTAATGAATGACATTTCTCTGCTTCTGACTATAAATCAAACCATTATTTAAAGTAATCATTTCTCATCAGGGCTCTAGCACCTACTTGTGAAGAAAAGACATCTGACCTTTGAAAATATTCCATGGGTCTGAATCAGTTAAATATAGTATGGCTTTGTTCTTGAAGACAAGAGAAACAAAGAACACTTTTGGATAATGGAGAAATCTGTTAGTAGAACTAGATTCAAATTACAGTTATGGAGATCTCACTGTAATTTCAGGTAAGTTTCTTAACCACTCTGAGCCTTAGTCTTCTCATATCTAAAAGAAGAATAATGCTACTATTCTGCATGCTTATTATAAATAATAAGTAGATTTGGGTGTGAGCAATGTTCAACAAATGAGATTTAAGGTATTTTTCCTAAAGGAACTTGTTCCACAGAATCCAATCACAGTAATTCAGAAGCCTTCTCACAGTTCAGGGTTTCAAAACTGAGAATGCAGTATTGGCAGAGGACCTAGGAGACAAAGAAAACATTGTCATAATATAATCTGAAAAAAATGTCATGGTTTCTGACAAACCAATCTAGCATATGCCGACTTAAGGAGACTATGCATCTATTTCCAAACTCATCCCTTGGGCTATACAACAAGATTGCCTGGTATTACTTGACCAAGTAGCTCAGGGACCAGAATGATTGGGACAGGGTGGTATTAGTACTTTTCCTGCAAAGTATGATGTGTCTGCTGCCCATATGTGGGGAAATGTCACTTCTAGACAGAAGAATGTTGAAATGACATTGTGTTCTTGTTCTGATGAAGATGCTCCAAGACTTAAATAGGTTCAAACTTCAATGGTTTCAACATGACAGCAGCTTTATAAACTCATGGTCTTTCCCTGTCCCATTCACAGTGGTCTTCAAACCTCTCTGTCTAGTTTCAGAGAGCTGCTGAACTTAAATCTTGGAGAGGAGAATAATTGGTTCTTTATATCTTTCTGATTTTTAAAATAAATTATCCCATCATCATTTTATAATTTATGTAACTGGTAGTAATAAGCATTTGCTTTAAAAATTCTTGCAAATAAAATATAATTTTTGAATATTTTGAAACATTTAAGTTTATTTTAATAGGTTTTTAGGTGTACTAGAATCATTGACTCTAAATAGAGCATAAAACAGAAAGAAAAAAGAGAGGAATTAAAAGAAAGTCTTCCAGCCGGGCGCGGTGGTGCACGCCTGTAATCCCAGCACTTGGGAGGCTGAGGCAGGAGGATCGCGAGTTCAAAGCCAGCCTCAGCAATGGCGAGGCACTTAGCAACTCAGTGAGACCCTGTCTCTAATAAAATACATAAAAAAGGGCTGGGGATGTGGCCCAGTGGTCGAGTGCCCTTGAGTTCAATCTCCAGTACCCCCCCCCCCAAAAAAAAAAAAAAAAAAAAAAAAGAAAGAAAGTCTTCCACAAAGGGTCAATTAACAGTAAATTGCCCAGATTCTAGAACCTTCTGTCACAGTCCAAATCCAGACTGGAGCATTTTAGAGTTTCATGAGTCTCAGACAAGTTGATTCACTTGGCTGTGCTTCAGTTTCTTTGAAAAACAAGGACATAAGAATGTTGTGAGTATTAAATCAGTCAAAACATACTGAGGGCTTAGACAAAGTATGGGCAGATAGTGATTGTGACTTAAATTTTAGCTGTCATTATTATTACCTCTCCTGGAATCATTCTTAGGATTCTTCCTTCCTTTCTCTCTTTCGTATTGGGGATTGAACCCAGGGGTGCTTTACCACTGAGTCACATCCCCAGTCCTTTTTATATTTTTGTTTTGAGACAGGGTATTACTAAGTTGCTGAGACTGGCTTCCAACATGCGATCCTCTTGCATCAGCCTCCTGAGGCTCTGGGTGTAATGGTCAATTTGAATTGTCAACTCGGTTAGGTTAAGACATGCCAAAGAATGAAAACACTGGGATTGCTGGAGTGGGCTACGGTGCCCTTCTCTTAGCAATATTTCTAATTCAGCTTTTATTACAGACATTTATTTTAAACTATTTTTATATTTATCAAAGTTGTACATGGCCTACTTAAAAATCAAATTACAATTAAAGGCTACTAATGAAAAACAAAACAAAACAAAACAGTTCCCACCTTCTATATAGTTAATCAGTGCCAGAAGTAGTCACTTCCAATCCATTCTTACAGCTGACTATTCTGGTATTGATTTCCTGGTTCTAAATAATATGCATACACTATTATTTCTTTATTTATCAATTCTAGATATGCTCTCTGAGTTTCTAAAATAACAGTCAAGTTTAGCTTTTGTATATTCCTTATTCCATTTCTCTTATTCTACCAATGTAATTTTATCAAACTTATGGTTAAGGGCTGGGGATATAGCTCAGTTGGTACAGTGTTTGCCTTGCATGCACAAGGCCCTGGGTTTAATCCCCAGCAACACACACACACACACACACAAATATATATATATATATATATATATATATATATATATATATATATATACACACACACACACACACACACACACATATATATATATATATATATATATATATATATATATATGGTTAAGTCATTTCTGGTATTTATTATGGGTGTGTATCTAATGTTTACTTCTGAGCCAAGCAGTATGCTATAATTACATTTTATTTGTTTTAGAAACTTTTGTTTTTGCTAAAGATAAGACTTACCTTGTTTTTTCATTTTCTTATATTTTTTTTAATCCCTTTACCATGATCGTTCAGATCTATCACACACTTTGGATTTTACTTTCAAGTGGTCAAATATTTTTTGGATGATCAGTCAATCCCACTGTGCTCCAAAAGACTTCCCGTCCCTGGGCCCTTTATGCTCCTCCTGTAGTCGGTACTTCATTGTACCTTAAGCTGCTGCCCGGCAACCTTCTGGATTTTTATTATCCCTTTCTTATGCCCTTCACCTTTATTTTAATTTACTACTTTATTTTTCTGGAACTTATCATCTAGAAGCTTACTTAAAAAAAAGAAAGTGTATTGGAGGTAAAATACTAGACTCTTTCATATTTGAAATATATCTTTATTCTTATACCTGATTTATCATTCAGCTGGTAATAGAATTATAGGTATCAATATAAAAGCTTTGACTTTTCTTCTCTTTTCTCTTGTTGCACTTTTGAGATAGTTCCTCAATTTTTTTTCTGTTAATCCCTTTCTAAGTGCTTAAAAATTAACATTTTTGCAAAAACTGCATGGTTCTGGCATAAAAACAGACACAAAGGCCGATGGTATAGAATAGAAGACACATGCCGGGCGCGGTGGCGCACGCCTGTAATCCCAGCACTTTGGGAGGCTGAGACAGGAGGATCGCGAGTTCAAAGCCAGCCTCAGCAATGGCGAGGCACTTTGGCAACTCAGTGAGACCCTGTCTCTAATAAAATACAAAAAAGGGCTGGTGATGTGGCCCAGTGGTCGAGTGCCCCTGAGTTCAATCCTCGGTACCAAAAAAAAAAAAAAAAAGAATAGAAGACACAGACAAACCCATGTCTATAGACATCTGATCTTTGACAAAGGTGCCCAGAACATACAGAGAAAAGACAGCCTTTTAAACATATGGTGTTGGGGAAATCGGTTATCTATATGTAGAAGAATGAGACCAGATCCTTATCTCTCACCTTGCACAAAAGTCAACTTGAAATGAATCAAAGACCTAGGAATTATATCAGTAACTATGCAACTCCTCAAAGAAAATGTAGGTTCAACAATCCAACCTCTAGGCACAGGCAATGACTTTTTCAATAAGAGCCCTAAAACTCAAGAAATAATGCCAAAAATTAATAAATGGGGCTGGGGTTGTGTCTCACACTTGCCTGGCACGTGTGAAGCACCACATGAAAATGTAAATAAATAAAATAAGGTTATTTAGAAAAATGGATGACATCAAATTAAAAACCTTCTGCACAGCAAAAGAAGCAATTAAGAATGTGAAGAAAGAACCTACTGAATGGAAGAAAATCTTTGCTAGCTACTCTTCTGAGAGAGAATTAACATCCAGCATATATAAAGAATTCAAAAAAATTAACATCAAAACAACAAATGACCTAATTAATAAATGGGCAAATGAACTATACAGACACTTCTCAAAAGAAGAAAAACAAATGGCCAGCAAATATATGAGAAAATTTTCAACATCTTTAGCAATTAGGGAAATGCAAATCAAAACTACACTGAGCCAGGCGTGGTGGCGCACGCCTATAACCCAGCCCTTGGGAGGCTGAGTCAGGAGGACCACAAGTTCAAAGCCAGCCTCAGCAATGGCACGGGACTTAGCAACTCAGTGAGACCCTGTCTCTAAATAAAATACAAAAGAGGGCTGGGGATGTGGCCCAGTGGTCAAGTGCCCCTGTTAGAATGGCAGTCATCAAGCATACAAATAAGTGCTGGAGTTGATGTGGAAAAAAAAACGGAACACTTTTACACTGCTGGTGGGATTGTAGTACTTTTAGATAGCTTTTTCTTGTTGTTGTTCAAAGCTTATTACTATTACCTGTGGAAAGGTAAGTCCAGTGGGAGCTTTCTCTATGATATCCAATGAGGGACGAGGACTAATTTTAGCAATCTTATTTGACAATTCTATTTTCGGTCATTAACTCCACTTCCAAAGTAACTTGGTGCCACTGATTTCTGTTTTTTTGTAATGGTTATGTGGCACAAATGACAATAGCCACTGCAACCCTATTCCCTGCTAAAAATATATTTTAGTGAGTACAGATAACATGAAAACAAAGTGGGAGATAACGGAAGATTGTGTCATAGGACATTCTAAATCAGCGTTCTCTTCCATTTAGCCTCAAAGTGGCAGTGGTTAGGAATTTTTTTTTTTTTTTTTTTTTTTAGCTCGTGTGAACCAAAATAGGAGCATTCCTTTAAATCCGTATTGTAGAAAATGTGGTCAGGACGTTTGGTATCATACTGCAAATGCAGATTTTTAGGCCTTCCCCAAATTTCCTTGAATCAGAACATAGGGGCAGAGTCTGAGAATGTGCAGATAGAAGTGTTGCTTGTCAGTACTGCTGTCTAAAGCTGCGTAATCCATAATTGCCTGCTGGTGTTTGTTTTGCTTTCCAGGTCTCAGGCTGCAGGAAGGATCCTTGTTTATCACAAATGGGTCTGGTATCACTAGTTAGAGGCAACACTTGATTTTAAGTCAGTAAACATGTTACAGGGTGACCAATAGAGAGAGTTTGGAAGCATTCTGCAAGATAGGAGAGAAACTATTTTTTTTTTTTTTTTTTTTTTTTTTTTTTTTCCAGGGTCAGTTGGAAATGGGATTTTGGAATAAGACTTCAGTGCTCAAGTGTGAATCTTTTTTTTTTTTTTTTTTTTTTTTTTGTGGTACTGGGGATTGAACTCAGGGGCACTTGACCACTGGGCCACATCCCCAGCCTTTTTTTTGTATTTTATTAGAGACAGGGTCTCACTGAGTTGCTAAGTGCCTCGCCATTGCTGAGGCTGGCTTTGAACTCGCGATCCTCCTGCCTCAGCCTCCCAAAGTGCTGGGATTACAGGCGTGCGCCACCGCGCCCGGCAAGTGTGAATCTTCACACTGCCAATGCCTGTCAATGAGCCATAACCCTGTGAGCAAAATGATCCTTTTGAAAGAGGACCTTGTCCCTATTGTCTCTAGTTTCTTTCACCAGCATTTGGTTTAGCAGTATTAACTGAATAGCCCTGTATGATAATAAACTCATAGAGTCAGTCGCTTCAGAACCCAGCCTACACACTGGAAAGCTTTGTGAAGATTATTTCATTCATTTCTGGAAGTTAAGTTTTGCCCTAACGTTGCTGTAAACTCAAAAGCACAGAAAACATGTAATTGGTCTGTTAGATCAATTTCATTAGGAATTGGCTCCATCCTTAATTCATGATACTCTAGTCAATCAACTTAGGTATCAGTAGATTTGGTCTAGAGAAGTTAATTTTTGTGGAGAAATCTGCAGAAATGATGCACATTATCCTTCTCAGGGAGCTAGGAAGATCATAAGCTTAAAAATTTGTAAAGTAGTAGCAAGAGTACAAGCAGGTGGTATCTTGGCTTTTAGGACAATCATGGGTCAGTGCTAATATGTGTGGCACTGGGCAACTGAAACTCTGAAATGGGAGTGACCTATAGGGGTTAAGTCAGCGGAAAGAGCTTCAGAAAGAAAATGGGAATCTATGCAGGATTTGGAGATGAATAGAGGGGTGGGAGTGACATTGTAGACAAAGACACATCAGGAGCTGACCCAGGAGTGGCACCTGAGCTGCTGGCAGATGTAGAGAACAGCCAGTCCTGGCTGGGACAGAGTGGTGGAGGGCTTGGAGACTGAGGTTTGCTGGAGCAAGGCCAGGCTGTGGAGGTTTCTGGAGAGCTTTGCAGGCAAAGGAGACTGGGTTTGATGTTAGAGCATTCACCGAAAGGAATGCTCACCTCTAGGATTGTCCCTTATGCATTTACATTCATCATCTCAACTTATTCTGGTTATCAATTGACTGCAAACCCGTGAGTCACCAAAGACAGCACAGCACAGACCATGATGTTTTCTCTTGATTCCCATAAGAATGTTAGAGAAACAAAGATCACCTTTTTGTAAGATGGAATCTTTTCTAGAGATGGGCTGTGTAGATAAAGGTAGAAATAGTGATCCTGGGGAGTGAACAACTTCCTTTAGCACTTGACTCTTCCTAAGGATAGAGTTTAGTTAATGCTGAGAATGTTGGAAACCTCTGTGTAAATAAAGTTCCCTTCCTGTGTTGGAATTTCCTGTTTTCTGCACCTGGCTTGGATACTTGGGTTATTTGCATAAGAATGAATATGTGTGGCTTGGGATTCAACTCAAAGAGGGACTTCCAGAAAATCAGAAGTTGGAAGGGACTTTTGTTCACGTGAGTACACTTCTCAAAGTACTATGGAGTTACAAGCACTATTTCCTAAGGAAAGTCACTCCATATAAACTATAGGAGAAGAATATATGGACATAATTGAACGAGTTTTTATTTCCAATCAAAATAAAATTTGTATCTCTTTAAGGTTTGAGTTGAAACTTTTTGTTCACTGATACAGAATACAATATTTTTTCCCCAGAATTCAAAGTAGTTTCTCCTCTGATCTACTCTTATTTTCCTGAAGGCTATTAAATTTAGATCGCTTGAAATGGCACTAATATGATTTACCTGAAAATGTAGAATTCTTTAAGCCCTCAAACAGGTTGTATATATCTGGGACTCAGAGAAGTGGTGAACTATTAATATCACAAGGTTTTCTCTGAACTCAGGGCACCCACATTATTTTCCTCTTATACAGCTGTAGTTTAGCCCCGAGATTTAGATTTTTTAATTGCTTTTTAAATTTTTTTTTCCTCTTGATTATTTCCACTTTTAAGATGGGAAAATCGAAATACTGGAAAAGTAAGCTTTTAGGGAGATAGAGCTAGAAATAAAAGACAGCTTTCCTTTTCCAAGTCAAGGCTATGTGACTTCTATTCTTTGGCCCTTTAGGAGACCCTAAGCCAATGGTTCATCCCCTGGGCAATGTGAGCCTGTGGGGGTCTTAAAGGAGAAAAGGGGACTTTAAAATTATTTTCATTATCTCAAAAAGTCCCACAGACATTGCACATTTCCCAAAATAAAACTGCATTAATTAACTAGAATGTCATGGTATTTTTGCTTTTGATTAGAGTTAAATTAATTCAGTTTGATAACATTGATCATCAAGCTGATCTGAAGCTGTGATTATGGTTATGTATGTCTTACGTGATGAAAGGGTGAAAATCGGTTAATTATGTTTTAATAAATGCAGCTTATTTGATAGGAAGGAATTTGTAAAACCTAAAATTAAGTAGAAAAATATGATACATTTTTGAAAGTCCCCATGTACATCTTGAATAGGCAGAATGCTTAGGCACACGAAATTCTGAAATATATCTCAAGATTTTTCTACAATCTCAAGATTACATGTCTCTATTCTTTCAGGCTGCCTTCATATGAATAGTATAAAGTCAAATTGCTCTTTCTTATATTTTTGACACTCATTATGATACTTCATTGACCATCTAATGTCCATCACTGACAGCTGTTTAGTATTGTTTGTGCCTTGACTTTTTTTTTTGGGGTGGTACCCAGGATTGAACCCAGGGGTGCTTAACCACTGAGCCACATACCTGCCCCAGTTTATTTATTTTTTAAATTTGAGACAGGGTCTCACTCAGTTGCTGAGGGTGGCTTTGAACTTGCGATTGTCTTGACTTTTCTAATTCCAAGTTAACAAGTTGAATATCTGTGGATGTTGGTTTGGAAGAAGGTATTTGAAAGCAAATATACAAGCTCTTCTATTGAGACATAAACAGAAAAGATACGTTTATCATTCTGCTAAAAGTCAATAGATACCATTTACATGTGCTAACAACATTAATAAGGGCAGTTAAGCCAGTTTGGAAAGTATAAATAGAAGCATAACATATTTTCTGATCTGTCTGAATCATTAGGCTTGTCGAAAGACATTTCTTTGAGGAAGTAGACAGCTTGCTGCCCTGAGCCAACACTGCAGGTTGGGGTTTTCATAATCGCGCTCTGATCACTGTGGCTTTGGGCGTCACTTCTGTGACTCACCTGGTTCAGGCAGCTTTAGACATACAGCCCAGGGTTCACATTGCTGAAGGGCAAGGACTGTAATCATTGTTTCCCCAGGGCATGCCCTTTAAAGGTTAAATTAGTGGGAAGAAGGGAGAGGCCCAGGGGCTCTGGAGCATGTGACTTGCTAAGTTTAAACCATATTCCTCCTTAGTATATTCTGATTCCAGAGATCATTAGGCTTGTGTCTTGGTTCTAAGGAAACGTCAGGTCAGGCATGACCTCCACTGAGGGTGAACTTGGAGGCAACACCAGAACTTGCTGAAGTGTCACTTACAGGAGTTGTTTGTATGATCGCTCCATGTCTATTGAAGCAGGTTACACAAAACATGTGACAGCAACAGAAGCTGCTTCATTTATCCAGGTTCCTCATATGCAAAGGAATAAGGTAGGGAAGATGGTCTGTGAGGACCTCCCAGGTTCTGACTAACCTTCTAGAACTCTAGGGTTCCTTGAACAATAAACCTCAGCATAAAGATGGCCCTAGAACAACACTGTTAACTGGGTTGGCATCAGAGTTGGCAAATTTTCATGTGATGGGACTCTAATTTGGGAGTGGGGGAAGCTAGGTTGGGAAAAAAGTATATATCTCAAATTGTCTATGTAGAAGACTACTCTTTTTCTTTTGTTTCTCTGTGCCAATGCAGCAAAGAACTGTTCTGAGACTTTTGTCTGAATTGGACTCTTTTGTCCAGGCACTCAAAGGGTTAATGAGTAGTTTTTTTTTTTTTTTTTTTTTTTTTTTTTTTTTGTTGTGGTACCGGGGATTGAACTCAGGGGCACTTGACCACTGGGTCACATCCCCAGACCTTTTTTGTATTTTATTTAGAGACAGGGTCTCACTGAGTTGCTAAGTGCTTCCCCATTGCTGAGGCTGGCTTTGAACTCTCGATCCTCCTGCCTCAGCCTCCCAAAGTGCTGGGATTACAGGCGTGCGCCACCGCGCCTGGCTTTTTTTTTTTTTTTTTTTTTAATGCTATAGTTTTCCATGTTCCTACGGAAAATTAAAAGCCATGTCTTTAAAGTTCTTAACTTTCTGTTTGTCTTTCATTCAAAACTCTCTCCTTTGCATGAGATCTGTGGGGCTTGGCTGTCATTTATTTAGAATTTACTCTGGGCCAGCCCTCGTTTTTTTCTAAACCTATCTTATTTAATCTTCATAATAATCTCATGATTTACTCTTATCCTTATTTTACATATAAAGAAATGGAGAGATTGAGTAATTTGCCTGAAGTCATATAAATGTGGAAAAACAGGATTCAGACTAAAGTCATTTTGACTGGAAAGTTTGTGCTCTTAGTCATTAGGCCATATTACTTCCCTTCCTTGTGTCACAAGGGTGAATACAGTGTGCTCTTTGACTCTGAGAGAATAAGGTATTAGCAGGTCTCCTCTGCTAAAGGCATCCTCTGTGGTGGAGAGACCAGGCTTGGTGGTAGGGATTTTCTTGCCTGCTTCATCAGGAAAGTAGAAATACACAACCAGTACCATTTATGGAAATTTTAAACTAGATGCACACAAAACAAAACTCCACATTTTTTAAGAGCACGTTCAAGCAAATGACAGAGTGATCCCATTAGATGGTCACTCTTGGGGGTTAGGGATGGGGTGGGAAGTAGGGCTAAAAGATTACAAATGAATACATAAAACAGAAGGGGGCTCATAAGAGCCTAATGATGACAATGTGGTGTCAACTGAGAAATATAATTAATACAACCCTTTATACTTGAGCATCCCATCACCCCCCACCAATAAAACAAAATAAAATAAAATAAAAAGATTAGGAACCAGGCAAAGAAAAATAGATCAAGTTAAGACAAAGTGTCTAATAACAAGGAAGACATGAATGAGCACCTCCTTCTTCCCATTCTGGAATTACTAGTGTAGTCCAAGAATGAATGGGCTTTAATGTAAATTCTAATGACACACAGAAATGAGGTCGGCTCCATCAGGTATTTAATTTTTGCCAAAGCATAAGAGGTTTGAAGTCCCATCATTCCAAAATAAAATGTGTACCAATGAGAAACAGTCTTAGAATGTGCAAATAAAAAAGTACAGTTAATTTGCAGATGAGAAAAACAAAGTTTAGAGTGGTTGGAAGACTGGTCTAAGATGGCACAGCAGCTTTGGGGCAGATCCTGAGTGACAACTCAGTTTTCTTCCCCACTGACCACACTGCATCTCCAGGCCTGTCTGCCTTAGCCAGTCTGAGGACAGTCCCTTCACAGTGAACTGTTTCTTTTGGTGAACTGGGGTATATCTGTGTGACCAACTGCTGTTCCCTCCACTGCCTTGACTCTGCATAGCCTTCACTAAGGTTGGTATCCAGTGCACACTGGTAACAGCGATAGTCAATATTAAGCTGTTTGAAGCTTCAGACTCTCTCTAGGAAAAAAAATGAGCTTATACTGCTTTTTCTGGATTACTGAGGCTTTTCATTTTATTCTAGTTCCAGCTCTGTTGTTTCTGTTGTTTAGCTATATGAATGTGAACCTGTCTCACTCATCTTGGCTTTAGCATTCTCATTTGGCCAGAGAGGTGGTTTTGTATCCTCCCAGCAGCCTTCTAGAGTGAAGATTCCTGTGCTTAAGGCTCTTCTGGGACTCTAGAACTCACATGCTTCAGGAAGACGAGGAATAGGGCAGCTCATGCTCTTGTGGAGGTGGCCCCTATGTAGCTCTCCCACATTTCAGCTCTTCAACATGGCAGGACTCCTGTGTCGTTTCACCCAGAAAGGAGCGGTGAGGAATTCACCAGGAGGAAAGTGCCATGTAGAGACAGGCAGTCCTTGCCTTCCAGGTGGTATTCTGTCACTGGACCTAGGCAGTTAGTATAGTAAGTGCCAGAACAGGGGATAAACGTTCTGTGGTTGCTTGTCCCATGCTGGGTCTGGGTGTGAGTGGATGGGGAAAGCTTCTCAGAGGAAGAGGCAGTTATGCTGGATCTTAAAGCAAAAATGACTTAAGTACAGCAATATAGTTAGGAGTCATAAAACACACCAAAGACAGAGTCAAGAGGGCCCAAGGCTTGCTGGGCCATCTGCAAGGAACTGTCACTAGAGCAGAAAATGATGGTGTTCAGATCTCAGTTTCCAGGTGAGTGTGAACTATGGACGTGGCTGACTATATGTATTATTTATAGTAAATTTTGGTCAGTAGGTATTTGAGTAGGTGTCTGGGTTTGAAAGTGTGGGAATGTGAACTAGCAAAGATGGTTGGAGTGGAACCCCAGAGCGGTGCATGGCTGTAACAGGTGAGTGTCACATGTGCTGGGCACCTCCTGGGGGTATTCCTAGAGCTACCAACCACTTGAATGTGGTTGTGTTCTCACCAGGAACTAAAAGAAAGACAGACATCCAAATCTTCTGAGAGATAATATAAAACTTTTTGTGGCCAGATGAATTTTGAGAATTATGTGTGGAGATCTTTGCCAGTCAGAATGATCTAAAACGTCTGTATAAAATCCAACTTTTCACCAGTACAATGCTATACCACCAGAAGAATGAGAAGTTATACTCCATTTATGTATGAGGTGTCAAAATGCATTCTATTGTCACGTATAACTAACTAGAACAAATTTTAAAAAATGAAACAAAAATGAAAAAGAAGAAAAAATAAATCCAACTTTTCTAACAAGAAATAGTGAGAGAGGGTAAAGCTACCAAGAGTCTTTTCTGCCCACACAGAGAGGATGCGTAATATTTGAACAATTATGTCTATTTATTTATTTATTTATATTTTAACTTTTTATACATGTTTACAGAGTACATTTCATTTCATATTATATATAAAGAGCACAATTTCTCAAGTTGCTGATTTTATATAAAGTATTTTTTAGAACAATTGTATCTTCATACATGTATTTAGGGTAGTTATGAATAACTCAGTCTGCCATTATTCTTATCCCCTTGCCCCCTGCCCCCTCCCCCCCACAATTATGTGTTATAAGTTCATGTGGCCATTAGAGTCAATGAAACTCTTAATAGAATTCAGAAATTTTTACCTATCTCTTTGTTGGGCTGCCCTTCTATTTAGCAGGTAGCTAATTTTTATTTCTGCAGGAGGGAAGTAGTAGGAGACAAATGGGATCATAACTAGACTACTTAAATTTCCTAAATATGCTGTTCTGGAGACTATTTTACCAATGGTGGTAGTCTCTTATGCTTGTGATGCATTAAACAGTTTACATCTTGGTTTCAAATATACATATCTCGCAATACTTACTGCGTTGAGGTCATCAGAACTGGCACTATTACCTCCCCCTCCCATTTACAGATAGGAAAATTGAGGCTGGAATTGCCAATGTAAGTTGCTTTGGGAATTTGTGGGGCTACTAGTAAGTTACAGAGTTGATTCTAGTTCAAACTTCTGATCAGGATGATGCTTTTTTCGCTAAACCAGAAAAAGAAAAAAAAAAAAAAAAAAAGAAATCTCAATTTTCATTCTCCATTAGTAGCTCATTCTGTTCCCCAGGCCTTGAGATACTGCTGACCTCCAACAAAACTGTGGTCAAAGGCCGAGTCATGCCCCAACTCCCCTGGATAAGAGTCTCGGTCAAGGAGCACACTACCCCACTCACACATTCTGATTTGCACAGAGAGGATTGTATTACAGGGTCATCTTTGTTCTAATCCATGCTTCCGGGTTCATTTGTGTACAGAGAAAACTGTGTTTGGGATTTGCAAAATCCAACTTGGGTATTTCCTTGTTTCATCACTAGCAGATTTTTTTAACCCATGGTATACTAGTTTTTAAAACTTGGGTATAGGAGTGGATCTCTGGGAAAGTTCAAAAAAAAGTGAGGGGTTAATGTTTCCAATAGGGGCAGGGGCTCCATGGTGTTACTTATTAGCCTTTGTTTATTGAGGATGGAACAAAGCTATTTTGGGAGAGAGAGAGTGCACATGAGATTCACTGATTGGCTTAAAGGTGAGGACCCTGAGTCATCTTTCTTTGCACCTTGCTCTCATCCCAACCCAGCACCCAAAATGAGACTAGTCCATAGAAGACATTGTTGTCTGTCCAGATGACTAGGAATCCTAGAAATTTGCTTGCCTGTCCCCTTCATTACTGGGTTCTATTCCTATAGGTGGTGAAGGACTTTAAATAACTTTGAATAATTCCCCTAGTTTGAATTTAGATATGCCATTCTAAAGAAAGTCATAGAAGGTGAGCCAGGGGCAGTGGCTCACGCCTGTAATCCCAGCATTTAGGAGGCTGAGGCAGGAGGATCAGGAATTCAAAGCCAGCCTCAGCAATAGTGAGGCACTTAGCAACTTAGTGAGACCCTGTCTCTAATAAAAATATAGAAAAGGGATGGGGATGTGGCCCAGTGGTCCAGTGCCCCTGAGTTCAATCCCCACTACCAAAAAAAAAATAAAAGTCATAGAAGGTATGGGTCCCCTCCTCTGTGACTCAGATTCAGGGGAAGTATGAACATTGTTGTATTTGAAAACAGAGCTATTAGTAACTTTATGTTCTCCTGGAGCCTCTGCACATAGAAAAAGAGACTGTCAAATATCTTCATTAGTGCCTCCTCTTTAGGATTTTGGTATCTTGTGCCTTGTTTGGGGCTATGAAATCGTGCTCATCTTGCAGATGTGGTGATGCCCAGAGAAGCTCTGAGGTGTGGACTGAGGAGACTGACAAGCAAGAAGCCAGGAAGCCAAGTGCCTCCATTTCTCCAATCTACATTCACCCTCAGTCCCCACATCCTGACTCTTCAACTGAGAAGAATTCTGGAGTAGCACTTTCCAAATATGATCATGGTGTCAACAAAGTCCGTGTCTTAAACTGTCACAGCTTTGATTTTCCTGTGCAACACCAATGATAGGAGCTAATGAAGTCTGTTTTGCGGATGAGATTAAATAGCACATATAGAAAGAACCTCTCAAATAGCACATATAGAAAGAACCTCTCAGAGCTGGGCTCCTGGGATTTGTTTCTCCCTTGGCCATCCCCTCCTTTTCTTCTCAGTGATTAGACAGATACAATGAATTATTGAATTCTTATAATGTCTTTTTACCTTCTTCTTTTTTTTTTTTTTTTTTTTTTTTTGGTAGCAGGGATTGAACTCAGGGGCACTCGACCACTGGGCCACATCCCCAGCCCTTTTTTGTATTTTATTTAGAGACAGGGTCTCACTGAGTTGCTAAGTGCCTCACCATTGATGAAGATGGCTTTGAACTCGCGATCCTCCTGCCTCAGCCTCCCAAAGTGCTGGGATTACAGGCGTGCGCCACCGCGCCCGGCTGTCTTTTTACCTTCTTTTCTACCTATTTGGCTCTGTTGCTTCAAAATCTCCGTTCCAGTTCCATCTCCTCTGTGAATCTTCTCTAAGTATCTGCCTGGCAGTTGCTTGTGTGCTAAGGCATCTTGGAATGGTCCTGAGATTAGAGATATGGGACCCCAAGGTGACCCTAGGTCGGGTGCTTCCCATGGGAGGATCCTTACATTGGAAGTTTGAGGTGCTAAGACACTTAGGGTGGCAGAGGCCAGAGAGAGCAGCAGTGAAGGGGTGTTCAGCCCAACCCCTTTGGAAAGGCTCATCCTCCTCATTTCTGTCCCCCTGTTTGTGTGTGGCCTGTAGCTGCAGATTCAGCCAGCTGTGGGTCGTATTTGTGTAGTCAGGCGTACAATGGTTGAGTCTGTATAGACTTATACATCTGTTTATTTCTTGTCATTATTCCTTAAACTATACAGCATTTAATAACTCTTTACATAGCATTTACTTTTATTAAGTATTATACGTAATCTAGAGATGATTTAATGCATATAGCTGTGTGTAGGTTATATGCAAATACTACACCATCATACATAATTAACTTGAGCATTCAGGATTGTGGTATCCACGGGAAGTCCTGGAACCAATTCCTATCTCCCACTCCAACAAGCACCAAAGGGTATTTCTGCAAGAACTGACTGGACCTATACAGTGAGGGTTGGAGTGATATAGCCTTTATGTGCCAAATTGGGGTGGCAGATTGGGGGACATAGGAAAATAAGCCCTGAACAGAGCAGCCTCTTCCCAGTGGAAACCAGAGGATGCCCAGCAGAGCCCGGGAAGAACAAAAAGCCCAGCATTGTTCACAGACATGAAAAGACATCCCAGAGTGCCAGAGTGCTGAGAAATACTGGGCGAGGAGGATGAGAAAGCAGAATTTCTGACCTCATTCATACTCACCAGCTGATTATGCTTCTAAATAATGCAAACAGCCCAACCTTCATATCATAAGCTTGAAGGACGGTGGGGTAGAGGCTGGAGAGAGATGTGGGTGCTTCCTGTTCAGCACGGATTGCCTGACATAGCACTGGATCTCTATGGCCTGGTGGAGCTGGAGCTGCCATTGCTGGATATTCAAAGAAAAAAGGAAGAGGGGCTGGGGTTGTGGCTCAGCGGTAGAGCTCACGCTTGCCTAGCACGTGCACGGCCCTCGTTGGATCCTCAGCACCACGTAAAAATAAACAAATTGTGTACAACTAAAAGCAAATAAATAAATATTAAAAAAAAAGAAAAAAAGAAGAGATTAACTTACTATTTTTTAAGACTGTGTGCACTGATAGATCCTATGCTGCAATTTCTTCTTCTAAGTCTATCACTCATGGTTAAGGTCATTTTTTCTCCTCTCCTTTCTTTACTATTTATGATCATGGCGGATTTCTGCAGAAAAGGAATCACAGAAAGGATCAATTTAGAATTGTGCTGAGAAACACCAACGACTTATGGTCCTCATGTATGTAAGAGAGTTTTAACTCAGCAGTGTCTAACTCGATGAACTAGAACTAAGGTGGTCTCTGTGACCAAGGATTGTTCATTTCAGCCATATTTGCATTTGGCTTTCTTAAGGGATCGACACCCCTGTGCATTAGTAAATTTCATTCGTGCTAGTTAAGAGATAATGGAGCTGAACTTCACAGACATTCTGAAGAAGCCTGGAAAGTCTTTTGACTTTTTATTTTTTTATTTTTATTTTTTTGGGGGGGTGCTGGGGATTGAATTCAGGGTCACTTGACCACTGAGCCACATCCCTGGCCCTATTTTGTATTTTATTTAGAGACAGAGTCTCACGGAGTTGCTTAGCACCTTGCTTTTGCTGAGGCTGGCTTTGAACTTGTGATCCTCCTGCCTCAGCTTCCTGAGCTGCTGGGATTACAGGGGTGTACCACTGCACCCAGCTCTTTTGACTTTTTGTTATTGCAGGATGTTCAAGTGCCATGGCATCATTTCCAGTAGTAACTGAACTTGTAGGTCACCCAGCTGCCGCCCCAAGGTCCTCATCTGTCAGGGAGTCAGCTGTGAAGTCTGGCTGAGCCTTCAGGGGCACGTCCGTCATCACACAGCTTCTGCGAAAGGGTTGGATAACTGGCAGATGGACCAAGAGGACGGGTAGGGCCGACTTGGTGGTGGCAGGTTGTGCTCCCAGGATGGAAGGCTGCCTAGCCCACATCCATGCCCAGTTCTAAATCAGGTGACTGGCAGCAACCCTTCCTTTATACCAAGAACTTCTCCCTCTCTCCCTTGGTAATGGCATAGTGTTTTCCAAAGCCCATGGCTACCTCACTCATTCTCAAACCCTTTAAATGTAAATGACAGGGAGATGCTAGAGCCCAGGGGACAGTCCTTAGATGTTGTCACCTTCTATTACACAAGTGCAAGGCCTGAATTTTCTTCAGTGCCCCATGTTTGTGGCACACTCAGAAATTCTGTGTGGCCTGGTGGGCTGAGCTGGCTTCCTCCTGTGTGGGCAGGATATTTCCACTGCCCGAGGTAGCCAATGCCCCCTTGCTATGGCTTGAGATGCCCTTTTGTACTTTACCATGCAAGGAAACAATTGTCCCTGGACAGGCTTTTCATGCAGTGTGTTCTCATGGCTCTGAAGCTCTTGCCAGAGTGACCTGTTCTTTCCTGAAGCCTTTCTGGCTTAAGGAACGCCCCCTATAATGCTCATAGCGAGGTAGTCAGTAACCCTGAGTTAAGTAGGTTGGATGGATGAAACAGCTTTGGGACCACTTACCTACTTTAAAAGTGCCTGCCCTGGATTTGATCCTTAGCACTGCAAAACAAAAACACACAAACACACAAACAAACAAACAGGAAAACAACTCCATGGGGTTGTAAGTCTGACTTAAATAAAAGATACACTGAAATCTTAGGACAAAACAGATACACACCTCTCTGTTGTACCATTACAGCAATACAGTAGAAGATGGTTTGGAAGGTTGGATGGGACAGGCAGAGTACTGGAAGTTGAGTGGAAACTGGAAAAGTTGGCAGGTTCAATAGTTGCTATGTTCCAGACTCTGAACTAGAGATTTCATATACACTATTTCACTTTATCTGCACAACAGCCTCCTAAGGGAAATATTGCCTTACTTTAATGATGAAGAAGTTGAGCCTCAGAGAGGGGAAGTCACCTGCTTGAGATCACACAGCTAGTATATGATACAGCCAAAATTACAAGTTACATTAAACTTTCACTCTTTCTATCACCCTATAGCTGGCCAGATACTGGGCTCAGGAGGGCATCAAGATGTTCCTCTGGGATGCCTGATTCTGAAGTCTTCAAGAAAAGACTTGATTCATAAGATTCATAAGACCTTACCTTTATGTAGCACTCAAACATTTACAGATCTGTTGGTAATCATGATTCATTCATCTATGAAGCAAAAGACCTCACATTTATTCTTCCCCGGTATCTCAGAATATCCTCCTTGTTAGTCACCAAAACAGTATTTGAAAAATGTTTCAGTGAGCTGGGTGTGGTGGTGCATGCCTGTAATCCCAGGAACTTTCAGGGCTGAGGCAGGAGGATCATAAGTTCAAGGCCAACATTAGCAATTTGGTGAGACTCTCACAACTTAGTGGGACCCTGTCTGAAATTAAAAGATAAAAAGGATTAGGATAGAGCTCAGTGGTAAAGTACCCTTGGGTTCAATCCTCAGTCAAAAAAAAAAAAAAAAAAAAAAAAAAAAAAAATTAGTGGTATAATTCTCTTTACTAAAGAAAAACTTAGAATCTCGATATGGTATGTGGTTTTAGCAAATGGTCTTCCAGGCAATATATATTATCAACATTTGATGTAGACAACTTTAGTCTTTTATTCTAGCACCTGCCAGGGCTGTCCCGGGTTTCCAAGGTGCACATTCAGAGGCCTTTAGGTGAAATCATTGTGTGGACCAGAGCACTGTTCATTTCCTCACATAGCACATCAAGGTGCCATGTGATAAGGGATGAGGAAAAGAACAGGTGAGGGAAGAATGGGGGTGTCCTCCTTCCTGACGTCAGAGTCACATGCATCAGGGATGGGAAGTGTTAGTTAGAACTCAGGGCTCAGTGACAAATAGGATGTTTCTTGGCCAGAATTCTTAGTTGACGGCAATAGAATCTACTCTAGCTAGTTAAATCACTGGGAGAGTTATTAAGGGGTGCATATAGCTCAAATAATCATTCAACAGGATGATAAGCAGGCTTTAGTCTTGGCAGGAATTCCAGGAACAACTCCTAAAACAACACTGCAGAGCTGGGCTGCCAAGGGAGCTGCTTCCTCTGCATAATGAGACAGTGGCTGGTTCCAGAACCACCTTGCTTTGATTTGTAGGGAGTTTTCCAGATCAAGGAGCCAATCAAAAAGCCATTCCTATAGCTGCAGGGTCTAGAACTACAGCTATCTACCGTGGTCCACATCAGAAAAAGTAATGCCTTGCACTCTGCTTTTTCTTCCCAGATAACTCAGTTCACAGTTGGAGACAAATACAAATTGATTTGAATGGTAGGTCCTAAATCACATACAGAATCCTCACTATTAGTCTGAGAAGTCTGGTATCCACATCCCAGAGAGGGTTGGGTGAGAAATGAGCAAGCTACAAACCACCACTTTTACACTCAACGTTCACAAACACCTTTTCCTAGACTTAATTTTTTAAATAACATTTATTTACTTATTTATTGTGGTGCTGAGGATCTAAACAACAATAACAACAACCAATGTTTCTACCTATATTCATCAGGCTTCTTCAGACAAACAGAACCAATGGTATATATTTATTATAAGGGTTAATCATAGGATCATGGAGGCTGACATATCCCAAGATTTGCAGTCAGCAAGCTGAACACCTAGGAGAACTGATGGTTTTCCAACGGTCTCGAGACCCATAAAGCTTATACTTCAGTTTCGGACTGAAGGCAGGATAAAATCCAGTGTGTGTGTCAGCTCACAAGAAGTCAGGAATTCCCTCTTACTCCCAGGAGAGTCAACCTTTTTGTTCTGTTCAGGCCTTCAAGTGAAGGAAGGCCTTAATGTTAGAGAGGGGAATCTGCTTTACATAGCACTAAATCAAAGGTTAATCTTATCTAGAAACATCCTCATAGACACATTTAGAATAATGTTTAACCAAATATCTGGGCATCCCATGGCCCAGTCAAGTTGGTACATAAATTAACCACTGTGCTGCCTAACCAAGGTATTAGCTTGGAACTTATAAAATTGCTGATATTTTACTTTTTGATCTAAAAATATCAAATTCATATGGTTTAATAGTTCCAATGGCTAAGGTACTGTGTCAAGCATATACCCACACTTACCCTCTCCAGAAGTCTTACTGGTGAGAGTGTTTATCTCTTAGTAATAGTTATTCCTCCTCTAGTTCATTAACAATCCAACTTTATTATCCTCTAAACTATTAAATAAATTAGGAAGATAACATCAACTTCAATAGTAAAGGAAAGAGCAAGAAGGATAAAAGAAATTGTATACATATGATCACATAGTTATAGATAAGGGCAGAGGAGAGAGAAGGAGAATGAAAAGAAAACATGGGAAACTGTCACAACCTTCATTTCTGTAAATGCTCAACCAAGGTTACATTTGGTATTTATATGTTGGGGACATTAAGAACATGTCAGGCAAAAGAATAGAAATTTAAGTCAAGGAAATGAAAACCTAACTCTCTGGCTGTCTCCCACTTCCTTATATGTGGACTTGGCCTAGCCCAGGGGTGTTGCTCTCACATATGATTGAAATATCAAACCACCACTAGGGTAGGCTAGTGGCTGTTCCTCCAATGTGATCTGCTCGTGCTCCCTATGCTCCCCTATAACCTTTCTGCTGATTGGCCCATGTCTTCTATAAAGGCCGTCCAACTTCCTCAATAAAATGAGCTCGTGCCTTGACCGGTCTCCCTGACGCGTCTGATTGTCCTCCTAAAGGAGGGCTGGGTGTGGGCGGTCAGTCGGCTCTTACCTTTCCCGATCCGTCCTTGTTGGGGTGTGCTCCCTCTTCTCTTGCAGGTCAAGATGAGTGGGGGGCTAAAACCCCCACCATTTATAGTTTCTTCCCTCTACTACAAATCAGCCATGACTTCATTTGCTCAATATTCTTCACTTAGTGGGTGCCCTGAACAGTCATTCTTGAGGATTATAGTCCTGGATCTTCTTGCCTCTACAAGGGCATTATAGACTTTACTAGTTGTTGTCATGAATATGCTCATTTTAAAAGGTGCCCCTCAGGCATCTATTTCTTTCTGCCCTCATTGTGTAACAATCTGTTTTCACCTTGATCATCAAGACCAATAGCCCAGGTGTAAGACAACTCCCTTTTTTGGCCCATTGTTACAATGGCACAAAGAGCCCAAAGCCACCTCAGCTTCTAGTTCAATGTGATCATTATTACATCCCCTGGAGAATCAATACTTTTTTCTTTTTTTTTGGTACAGGGATTAAACTCAGGGGTCCTTGACCACTGAGCCACATCCCCAGCCCTATTTTGTATTTTATTTAGAGACAGGGTCTCACAGAGTTGCTTAGTGCCTCACATTTGCTGAGGCTGGCTTTGAACTCGACATTCTCCTGTCTCAGCCTCCCAAGCTGCTGGGATTACAGGTGTGCATCACTGTGCCCAGCTAGTATCAATACTTTTAAAGCTGCAGAACTTAATGTCTTAGGAACAGGAAACAAATATTTTGTAAATGAGCAATCATATGAAAGTGAGCAAGAGTTTACTGCTGGGTTCCTGTGGCTTAGTATTCTGGCTATGGGAGAACTGTCACCATTAATTTGCGGTTGACTCAGATCATATGCTATAACCCAGGTATCTCCCAGCTTGTGCTGTCACTGGATTTTAGTGGTCGTTTCCCTGTTCCATGAAGCCATCTGCTTCTGGATGAAGGTCACTTGGTAAGATCAGTGAATCCTGTGAGCACGAGCACTTGACCTTACTTCTTTTCCTGTACACTAAGTTCCTTTGAAAGGAGCAATATAGTGTGGGGTACAGTGATGGAGAAGAAAGCATTCAGTAAACCCATAGAGGGTTCCGCCAGCAGAAAAATGGCAAGCAGAGAAAACAATTTTGTATCATGTGCTTTTAGCATATGTCACAGTGAGCACAAATTCTGTTCTACTACTGCTATGGATTGAATATGGTACGAGTATGTTCCCCAAAGTTTCATGCACTGGGAGCTTGGTTCCCAGTGTGATAATGTTGAAGTGCTGGAACCTTTAAGAGGTGGGGCCTAGTGGAAGGTGATTAGGTCATTGGGGACATCACCCTCAGAAACGATTGAAGTTCTTGTGGGATTCCTTGATACTTTCCTCAAGAGGGCCCCTTCTCTGCCATGTTGTGAAGCAGCTAGGGGACTCTCACTAAAATGCCAGTCCAGTGCTGTTTGGACCCTCAAGCTACTATAATCATGAACCAAATAAACCTCTTTAATTTACAAAGTACTCAGCTTCAGGTCTTTTGTTATAGCAACAGAAGATGGACTAATACAATGACCCAATAAACAAACTCCCCACGTAGAGTTCAATTTTGTAATCTTGTTTCTTTATTAGTAAATATGGAGAATAGAAGTTGCAGTTATAAAACAGAATAGAAGAGCAGTTACAAAAACTTCAGACAGCTATGCATACAGATGCACAATTGGGTGGCATACTGTCTCATCTGGCCTTGAACTAAGGACCAACCATTCTGTCTTTGTCCCCAGTCAGCCCTTCCTCTCATCCTTTTCTGCTTTTTCAAACCATGACCAGTTTTTTCAAACTCAGTACTCAGTCTTTCTCATTCACTCTTAGAAGATGGTGAGCTTTCCTCCTCCTTTAGGGAAGATACCAAAGTCCTTAAGCCACATTCCCACATATCAAATCATTTCTTCTAGAATCAGAGAAATAATTTAAGGCTAAAATCTTCACCTGGATCCTAACTCTCTTCTCTTTCAGATTCTTGCTCCATCAACTATCCCTTTGGAATGCTCAACCTTGCCGTAGACTGCTTCATGCTCTAGATTGTTCATATGCACAGGTTTAACCCATCTGAAAGTAATAGCCACAGTTTAAAAATTAAGGAAATCCCTTAATCTTACATTGCCCTATAGCTACCACCTGACTCCTTCTCTTCAGTTAAAGCCTTTCAAAAGAAAGGTCTATAACCAGCATCTCACTTTTCTTTTATGCCTCAACCTGTATAATTTGGTTCTTTATTATCTGAAACTGTTTAGGGTATGAATTTTGGATCCATTATGTGTTGACCAAACTTAACGGCCCATTTCATCTTTGTCATATTTGCCATCTCTATGATGGCCAACAGTGTTGATGACTCTCTTCTCTCTCTCCTTCCATTACTTTCATGATGCCACATCTACCTGGTTTTCCCTTGATTTCTCTAGATCCTTCTAGTTTTCCTTTGACTACCTACTTCTTAAATGTATTTTTCAAGGGTCACCAGTTTTGGACTTCTGTTCTTTTTGTACTCTGTGCAATATCTATTTACTCTAGAGTTGTGCCTTCTGCTCTCCTGTTTTAACTATCCTTACAAGCTGATGACTCTCAAATCTTATGCCTTTGAGATTGACTTCATCCTGAATTTCAGATCCATTTATCCAATTGCACATGAGACATTGCTGGATTAATACAAACACCCCCACATCAAGTTTTGAAGTGAAATCATCACCCTGCCTAACAGTGACCAATGATGTCATCAGGAGAAGCAAAGTTGCAGTGTACAGTGATGTGGTGGAATGTGTGTAGGGGAAAAAGCAACATGAGGGAGGTGTTGCAATGATCTAGAGAACGTGGTCTAGTGGAAACAGATTAGAAGACACAAGCTCAAGGACACAGTCTAGAAGACAGCCTAGGGGGCACTGATTCAAAGACATAGTCTAGAAGGCACAGACAGACTCAATGTATGACAGAGAAGCTGGAAGAGTTGTAAGACAAGAAGCACTCGAAGAGGAGACAGAGGTCCAGGCTGCAACTGAAGACACGAATCTGGGGAAAGGAGAAGAGTTAGAGGCTTCACACCTAGAGTGGTCATCATTGGCTTGATGAACTAAAGGACCACTTCCCTATAGGTCATCTGGCAGCACAAGGTGAGGAATATTAGGGGTAGGTGCTGTCCAGTGTTTGGAAAGTGATGCTTGATAATTACACACATGTATAAACTTTATCTCCCCAGTATCCTAAATCGGGATCAATGGTGGAAATACCAAATCCTCAGGATATGAGACTCTTTTTCATAGAAACTTTAATAGAGATGTCAGGCCAGTAAGAAAGGGCTACTGGTACTCATCAGATAATGCAATTGTTTTCTGAATGGGAGCCTTCAATCACCAATGACTATGTGGCTCTTTGAAGGCTGGGACCATAGCACTTGCATTTATTGCAACTGCTTCAGCACCCAGTAGTGTGATGGACACATTGAGGGACCTCAACAGAGAATATGTGAGTAGAACTGACCAAATAATTATGCCTGTTGTATACCTAATGCCTGCTATCATCTCTTTCTTCTTTTCACTGAACCAAATTACATTTTGTCATCTGAATTGGGGAATGGCTGGGGTTGGGGGCCTGGTAAAGAAAGGTAGAAGAGATGATATCCTATTAAATACTTGAGAATTCTTCCCTTCCTACTTTCCTTTCTTCCCTCCATGAAACTAGTTAAGAGGGATTCATGTAAGACAGATAGGTTTTACTGGAAAATGCATAAAAATGGAAAAGCACGCGTAACTATTCTGTGTAGTGTTTGCAGTGTTAGATCATAGAGAGATAAAAGTATCAGTGAAACTCCCAGCACCTGCACTGGGTGTCAGGTTATCACCCCATGATCCCATCAATGGACTCCACCTATAATCTTCTGAATCGCCACTTGAATGGGGCGTTAGCCTCCATGGAGCACCCATGGCATTTGCCTCTATGTGAACAGTGTGGAATTTCATTTTTCTCTGTCCTTTTTACTAGGTTGGCTTCTCTTTATCACTGGTGTGTCCCATTCTGCCCAAAGCAATCAGCATAATTCTGTCAAAGCTGAGATCGGCTTCCGATTTTTATCTCTAAGTTGTGTAAGGAGAGTTGGCATTGACAAGCTTTAAGTCCCTCCTGTGGATATGTGTTAAATGCACTGCAAGGTGAGAAGTGCTATAATCTTATACATTACAGGGCCGTGGACTTGAACAACAGAGCTGGTGGGAGGGTGGTGGTGATGATGGCGTAAAATGAATTGGAAATTAATTGCATTGTGAAGGGTTCTCTTTTCTCTTCCCTGTAGTTCCTTTTCTTCTTCCAAAGTTTTCCCTGATTGACCTGTCTACACCTGGGTTTCCTTCTTGGCTGTCTAGGCTGCTTCTGGAGAACCATGGTTTGGAGGCTGATACCCTGAATAAACTGCTAGCAGGCACAGGGGTGTTGCCCCAGAACATCTGGATGTTGGGAGTCATGAGCCTCCATGTTTCCTGGGATAGGGCAGCTTTAAATTGAACCCCATCCCAGGAGACCCAAATGAGATATCCAAAGCTTCAAAGACTAAAGAGAGAGACAAAGCCCTTCTGGTGCAATTTCCTGCTCTGATCCTAGGTTAAGAGAAAATTTAGTAGGGGAAGGAAAGCTCTTTCAGAATCCTAAAGTCACGCTTTGTAATTCCGACCTTGTTTATTTGGGCTTTTTGCCTGTGAAATCTCTTCAGTTCAGGTCAAGAAGGCTTTCTTTTCTTTTCCTTTGACCTAAAATATATATATATATATATATATATATATATATGTATATATATATATATATATATATATATATAATGCTTATTTATTTGCTTTTAGTTGTACACAATGCATTTTATTTTTACATGGTGCTAAGGATCGAACCCCAGCTGCGCACGTGTTAGGCTAGCGCTCTATCCCTGAGCCACAACCTCAGCCCCCTGACCTAATATTTTCCAGACACTAGGCAAGAAACTAGAAATATAAAGATGAGTAATATCAAAGTCTCAGCCTTTTCCGTGAAAGACAGTAACTAAAGAATGACGATATTGTTAATGTCTATTCATTGGCTTTGTGCTTTATGAATATCCTTTGGAATGGTCAGAAGACATGAAGCTCCAAAAACTATGCCAGGGTCCTGGAGCAATTCTGGGTAATAGTGCTGTCCATATGAATGTCAACGCAGGTTCCTAAAAGAAGAACCTATAGAGGAAGCATCAAGTAATAGTTTTTTTTTTTTTTTTTTTTTAAATATTTATTTATTTGCTTTAGTTGTACACAATGCAATGCATTTATGTTTATGTGGTGCTGAGGATCAAACCCGGGCCGCACACATGCGAGGCGAGCGCTCTACCGCTGAGCCACAATCCCAGCCCCAAGTAATAGTTTAAAAAAATAATCTCATAGGGCTATGAAGACAGAGGGACAGTGGCTACCTTGGCTTGGAGTGTCTTGGCTGGTATCACCAAGGCAGTTGCCTTTATGAGATGAATAGGATTTTCTTACAGAAACAGTGAGGGGAGGCTGTCATTCAAACAAGGGGAGCAACAAAGCACAAAGTATCTGCGCTCAGGAATTTGCAGTCTAGAGGAGCATGCACATACCTGTGTGCACACACATTTATTCTAACAAGCAGAAAATGGTCCCTAGGTGGGGAGAGACGTTAGAGAGAGCTGAATACGAGACCCGGGCACATGTACCTGTCACCAAAAGAGGACAACATTTCAAGGGATGCCTGAGGCAATGGAGGCAGAATACGATCTGTCCACTGTGAGGAGTGTTTTGAGAGTCGGGGAGCACAGCGGTGGGGGGTGGGGTACACCTGGTATATAGAAGTTCTCTTTGAGCAGGGCATTCAAGGATAGGCAAGCTTTCAAAAGTCAGAGAACAAAGAACATTATTCTTTCTTCTATGCTCACCAGGTGGAACCTTGTCTCTGGAGGCATTCTGTGTCTCTTGTACTCAACAGAAATATGAATATCCTACCATAAATAAGAGCATATTTTAAGGAAATATGAGAGAATATGCCTCCTGAGCCCCCTCCTTCAAACTTTCAGAGGCCTCTTCAGGTCTCCTACTTAACTGGGCCCCTACTGGTTTCCTGGGATGCTCACATTCACAAAATCACCTTGAAAATGGCCAGAGGATCCTGAGTGTGGTGGCACATATCTGTAATCCCAGCCGCTCGAGAGGCTGAGGCAGGAGGATCATGAGTTCAAAGCCAGCCTTAGCCAAAAGCGAGGCGCTAAGTAACTCAGTGAGACCCTGTCTCTAAATAAAATACAAAATAGGGCTGGGGATGTGGCTCAGTGGTCGAGTGTCCCTGAGTTCAATCCCTGGTGCCCCCCTTCTCTCCCCCCCAAAATAAAAAGAAAATGGCCAGAGATACAAAGCTCCAAACAATAAGCAATTCTCCAGAATAAGATTGATGAGTAATGCTGTCTGTATAAATATCAATTGCAGTTCCCAAGAGACGAACTCTAGGGAGTACAAAGTAGCAGAATAAGAAGACTCAGGCAGTAAGTCCCAGAGTTTATGTACTGCGATCAGACCAGTGGTGTTGGTATCAGGTACTTATTGTGCGTCATGAATGACACCAAGGACAGAAATCTTTCCAGTAATTTATGAGGAGGTTCAAAAGAAAAGATGTAAACACACGAAAAAGGAAATAGCAATGTAAGCCTAAACAGAGATCTAGCAAGATATAACTGATGGATGATCAAGGTAGTGGTAGAATCTTCTTGGAAATGGAGGAAGGAGGCAGTTTACTTTAGAGGATTTTTCTGGCACCTGTTTTTAGATCCATCATTTCATGTTTCTGACAATAAGTATTTTGAGATCAGAATTTTATCATCTAAATAGATTTTCTTCTCTTCCTCTGGTTAATTATTCCAAAGAACAACAGTTGTGTGGAATTAAAGATCAGGTATCTGTAATAGTAACTCTGTGCAGGGCACATCATTATGTTCAGAGAACTAACTGCTACATACCTGGAACTCCTTTACTTATAAACAGGTTTGATTCTTAAGGTCATTCTTAATCTGGTTGTTTGCAAGTTCAAAATGTCTCTGGACAAGCAGCACTGGGCTTTTTCTTACAGCTGTTAATTTTCTTTCTAATTTTTATGTTGGTCTCCATAGCATATCTGTTTTTTGTAACTGGTACCTTCAACACTTTTTCTTTTTCTTTTTTTTTTTTATTATGTCAGCTGTTATGAAGCTAAAAATAAGATGTCTTCCACCCTCTATTAACAGAGGTCAAGTGGGATTTGGTCTTAGGTAGCACTTGGCTTTCCCTATATCCAAGGCTCAAGGAGGACCCTTGAAACTCACAGTCACTTATAGACATTAGGAATAATCCCTGAGCTCAGGAATCAAGAATTAAATTGAGCTTCCTAAGCCAACTATGTCCCCCTTCTTTGGGGTTCAACAGAGGTCCTGAAGTACCCATCCTTCTTTACCTTTTAAAACTTACAGCTTTGTCACCAATATTTGGCCAAAGTCCAGCAGGACTATTTGTATTATGCCTTCTGTTTATTTCAGTTATCACAGAAAGTCCAGCCTCATAGATCACTTGTCATTTCCTGAGTCTGGCTTTGAACTTGCGATCCTTCTGCTTCAGCCTCTAGAGCCTCTGGGATTACAGGCATGTGCCACCATGCCAAGTATAAATCCCAATATTCTTACTTTTAAATTTTTAGTTGCAGATGGACACAATACATTTATTTATTTATTTATTTATTTATATGTGGTGCTGAGAATTAAACCCAGTATCTCACAAGTGCTAGGCAAGCACTCTACCACTGAGCTACAACCCCAGCCCCATAAATTCCAATATTCTTAGTGTCTTTTTTTTTTTTTTTACCTAAGTCTCCCCTGAGAATGGTGCCTCCTCCGCAGTCTTTCAAGGGCTGGCCCTTTTTCTCCCATAGCCTTTGCACCACTGGGCCTGTGTGGCAGAGAGCTGGGTGTTGTTGATTCCCATTGCCTCTTAAGACCTTTTCCCAAATTGGAATCTCATATCATATTATTGCACATTATTTTACTCTACGCCCTTCACCATTGCTGCCATGCCTTAAGTGGTCATTTTCTCTTATTTTCTGGAGGTTTTTAGCTCCTGGTTTGCTGTCGCTCTCTAGTTTTTCTCTTAATATCTGGGGATTCTGATAGATGATCTTTCCAATACTATGGGCTCTCCATGGCTTGACTTCCACTCTTCTAATGCTTTTGTCCCCTACTCTACTCTGCTACTCACTCCGATGTCATTTCCAGATCATCCATCACCAGTGCATGCAATTCCTCTTTATTTCAGGGTTACGCATGTTAATCTCAGATCACCACCTTCTATCTGCCCAACTCTGTCTCTATAGGAGCTTGACTCCAAGAGTTGATAACCCGCTGGAATCTCCCATCACTTCATCCTGCCTCTGTTCTCTCTTCTGTACCCTTTTGCTGTCCCCTTTCCCTCCTTATTGGACTCATACCCCATGGCTGATCATTATAATCACTACTCTGCAAAAGACCTCAGATCTCCTGGTCTCTCTGACATAGTCCCTTTGACAAAGTCCAAGTTTGCTAAAAATCACAGCTGTGGTTAGACCCACTGTCCACCTGCCGGCATCTGCACCTGTGCAGCCGAACCTGGCTGGAGAAAAGCATAGCCCATTCACGGGGATCACTTTCAAGTCATGACTGTCATCCTCAGCTACGCCTCTGATGCCATCACTGAAATAGTATGTCGCACATTCCCAGTCACCCTCCCACCATCCTAAGTAATTAGTCTATAATTTCTCTTCTCTCGTCAAACTCTCCTATCTCATCGCACTCTCGGCGGATGGCCTTGCTTCGTACTTCCTGAGAAAGCCGAAGCAGTCAGAAGAGAATATCTGCAGACTGCACCAACCCATCTGCTGCCTTCCCACGTCTGCACCTGCATCCCCCGCCTTCCCAGCCACAGATGGACTCTGTGCTCCCGTCTGAAGTCACGCTCGCAGTTTGTTGACTAGACCTTATCCCTGCCTTGCTTTCTGAGGGCCGTGGTTCCAGGCCTTGTCACCCCACCATTTCACACCACTATTTTTCCCTTTTAAAAAGACAGATGACCCCACCTCCTCTCTCAGCAGCTATTGCTGCCTTTTGCTGCTCTTGCAAGAGAATTCACTGAAAGAGAGGATTATACGTGTATATCCATAGTCTGCCCTCCCATTCTCTCTCTAAACAGGCTTTCCTGCCCATTACTCAGCACAAGGGGCTTCTGTTATGTCCGCATCATGGCAGCTGGTAACGTCCAGTGTTCCTCCTCATCTTGTCAACAGCATCGGACACAGCGGGTCACTCCCTCTCCCAGGGAGCAGCCTCGGTTGACTCCAGTACACATGCTCTCGCCTTCCCTCCTATGTCGTGGATGCTCCTTCTTTGTCTCTTGACCTCTGCGGCCACTCCCTGTCTTCTTAACAGTGGCTCCCCTCCTTTTGCTCTTCTATTGTCCATCCACATTCTTTCCCTTCGCCATCTCACTGAGTACCGAAGCTTGCAATGTCATCTATGTCCTGAAGTCTCCCAAATTTATAACTCCATCCCAGACCTTGCTCCAGAACTCAAGAAAACAAAACGAAAATCCAAAACCAACTGCCTTCTTGACATCTCCACTTGAATTTTGTCAAGTGTGCTCCAAAGTAGTGTCCTTGACCCTTCTCTCCAAGCTGGTGCTCAGTCCCTTTCAGCTGGCAGCAACCCCATCTTTCCATTTGCTCAGGCCAAAAGCCTTCAAATATTTACTCCAATACCTTCCCACGAGGCCTACCTTAACAATAATATTTAAAAATTGTACCCCAGCTCACTCCAGCCTCCTTCCTTGTTCTACTTTGTTTCCATAAGCCTTACCTCCTTTCTTCATACTATGTCATTTTGCTTCCTATCATGTCAAGTGCTCATTATCTGTCTGCCTATTTTCACCCCCACTTCTGATAGATTGCTATCCCTACAAGGGCAGGGATTTCATTTGGGTCATTCATTGATTTATCCTATACATCTAGAATAGGGTCTGCCACACAGTATGTCCTTAATGTGTCATTGCTGAATGAGTGAAATAAACAAGTCAAGTTACAGAGGACAGACCAAAGGCAGAGAACGAAATCACCTTACATGACCAGCGATGTCATCTCTTGGTAGTACACAGAGAGACATGAAGTCACTAAGTATGATGCTTTGCACGTCAGTATGAATGGGATGTTTGTAAGTAGGGGAGCTTCTGGAATTCCTTTAGATGAGGTAGGATGAACTCAAACTCAAGTTCAGAAGTTCAGGAGAGCTTAGTTCCCTTACCTTATTTTCATCAAAAGTAACAAGTGACCTTTGTTATTGAGCCTTATAATGTTCTCAGGCATTTATGAGATTACTACTGTATACTGAGCAGAGTGCTGAGCATTGTACTATGGGGTTATTGTTCTGCCAATAGCCTGGGGCAAGGGCTGATGGTGACTCCCTTCCTCCCTGTCCTTTTCCAGCATAGAGTGCATAGATGTTACAATGGTGTCTGAGAAGTAGACTTCAGATATGGCTGGCTCGTGGGCTGGTGAAGAAGCGACTGAGTAGAGCCAGTTTGCTCCTTCCCACACAGATGTTTATGTTCTGTTCCAGGCTGCAGATCTGAGCTGGCAGCTGAACTTGTTTGGGTGTCCTGAATGCATGCCCTTGGAAAACGTCAGGAAAATGATTTACCTTGTTTTTGGGGGGTTCTTTCAGCCATCCCTTTTTGTTTGGCTGTAGTGACTGATGGAAGTGAGTCAAAATGGTGATCTGGCTAGATGGACCCACAGAATTCTGCAGGTTACAGCAGTCAATTGTGGGGAAACAGGGAAAAGTATTTTGGAAAAATGGGGATTGGATGGGAAAAAAAGGAAGGGAATTGTTTATGGAACTGAATGAAAATTCCTGGTATGAATAACTGTGGATAGGAAGTAGGGTGTTGGGAGCCAGGTGCGGTGGCACACGCCTGTAATCCCAGCACTTGGGAGTCTGAGGCAGGAAGATCTCGAGTTCAAAGCCAGCCTCAGCAATGGAGAGGCACTTAGCAACTCAGTGAGACCCTGTCTCTAAGTAAAATACAAAAGAGGGCTGGGGATATGGCCAAGTGGTGGTCGAGTGCCCCTGAGTTCAATCCCTAGTACAATACGCGCACGCGTGCACACACACACACACACAAAAAAAAAAAAAAAAAAAAAAAAGAAAAAAAGAAAAGAAAGGAAGTAAGGTGTTGAGCACACCCAGAGCTAGGGGGCCTGTAGGGAAAGGGCAGCCTGGAGAGAAAGAGGTGGTGGCCCCACCTGTGGGGGCTTACACTCACTACAGCAGCCAAGGTAGAATAGGTAAGTGTATAAGGGACTTGAACCACACACAGTTTGCTTTCTGACCCCCACACCTGTGGGCTAAAGCTTCTCAAATTATAGCCTTCAGACTATCTGCAAAACAATCACTTGGAGAACTTGTTAAAAATGTTGTCTTGAACCTTAAACTCCGATGCAGTATAGGGTAAGACCTAGACTTCCACACACACCCCCCTGGTGGTTCTTCCCTGTGGTAAAGTTTGCAGATCATAGTTTAAGCTTTGGACTAGCTGGCCCTAGGGGAGGTGACATTTCTTCTGTGTTCCTTTTCCAGACTGCCCTCGGCAGATTTGTTCCAGGAGATGACTCCAGAGTGTGTCCTCAGCAGCTCTGACTCTCCTGGGGCCCATACATTGAGCCCACTGGAGGCCCCCAGACTACTTAAATTCAAGGCATCAGAAATGAAATACTTCACCTAGTCTTCCAAATTCAACTTATCTGACACCCCAACCCCTTTTTCATTCTTTTCTTTCTTTCTTCTTCTTCTTCTTCTTTTTTTTTTATTATTGTATTATGTCCTCTTGTCCGTCAGTCCTTTCTCCACCTAACCTGCTCCTTCACAGTGTCTCTAGTTTTCATGGAGTTTCCCCCTCTCCATTTCCTGTATCGGGGCGTAGGGCCTCCTTTCCTCAGGCTGACAGGTTTGCCTGGGACTGTGGGATGCAGGACTTTCCATGCTAACTCTAGAAAGGTCCTGGGCAAGCTGGGACGAGTCAGACACCCCGCACCTGGACCACCGCAGCGAGTCCTGGCTCCCCCAGCTTGTGGTCTTTCCTCTCCACAGGCCATTCCCTTACCATCTCCACTTGAGTTTCATAACTTTGAATAAGTCATTATTCATTCCCCTAAAACCTTCAGCCTTCAAGGACTTAATTTGCTTTCTAATTAGTTTAAATTAATTCCTGAAGCATTCAAGTCCCCAATAATTTGACCCCAAATTGCCTGTCTGAGTCAGCGTGGGCTAACATCACAAAATACCACTGACTGGGGAGTGTGAACAACTGACATTTATTCCTTATTGTTCTTGAGGCTAGAAATCCAAAGTCAACAGCTCCAGTTCCTGGTGAGGGCTGCTTCCTGGCTTGTAGATGGCTACCTTCTCACTTTATGCCCACATGATAGCAAGTAAGAGGTCACACCTCCTCTTCTTATAAGGACACCAATTCCACTTTTCTTGAGGCTCCATCCTCAAGACCATGTCTGTTCTTAATTAGCTCCCAAAGTTCCCACTGCCAATACCATCACATTTGGGTTTCAGCATGTTAATTTTGGGGGGCTCCAAACATTTCAGTCTATACCCTCACCTCACTGGACTCATTTTCTAGGACTCTGCCACACAGATTTTGTCCAGCACTTCCCATAGAATATTCTAATTTCTAGACCATTGTCTATATTGTTGCTTGGTTCCAACTACCTTCTTGGCCCTATCTTAACATTTTTGAAATCTTACTCATTGCTGTGATTTGAATGTGTTCCCCAAAAGTTTATCTGTTACAGACTTAATCCCCAGATTCATGTTCATAGTATTTGGAGGTGGAATCTTTGAAAAGTAATTCGGTGAGGTCATGAGGGTGAATCCCCTGTGATAGCACTAGTGGTCTTGCAATAAGAGAAAGAGATCTAAGCTAGCTGGCTTGCTCTATGTCACCATATGATACCATCCACCATGTTTTAAAGCAGCAAGAAGGTTTCACCAGGGGCTGAGCAGAGGCAGGGGCTGTGCCCCTGGATTTCTCAACCTTCAGAACTGTGAACTAAAGAAGGCTTTATTTTTTTGAAATTCTTGAATCAACTATTTTGTTATTACAACAGAAGATGGACTAAGAAACCTGACTTACACATTTAAGTTACATCTAAGTCTAGTTCAATTGTTTCCTCCTCTTAGACACCACCCTCCTGATCACCCAGCCAAAATCAATGTCCATCCTCTCAAATATTTTTTTTTTTTTTAAATTTGTAGTTGTAGATGGACAGAATGCCTTTATTTGTTTTATTTTTATGTGGTGCTGAGGATCGAACCCAGTGCCTCACACATGCTAGGCAAGTGCTCTGCCACTAAGCTACAGCCCCCATCCTCTCAAATCTTAACAATGTCTCCCTTATGCCACTGTCACACACTGTCTTGGTGTGTGTACCTACTTGCTACCTATCTTTTCCCCCTACTCAAGGCTAAGTCCTTCAAAAGGAGGGATCTCCCTTATTTCTTATTATCACTATTATTATTTTTCCTTCAAAGCTTGTCTAATAGATGATTAGAAAACATGCACTCAGGTTGAAAGAAGAGATGGATACCCTTCCACTATGTTTTGCTAGACTACAAACATTGGCTTATGAAGAGGGAAGCGTCAGAGGCATCTATCACTCTGGGGACGGCCGTGCTATCAGGAGAATTAGCTTGGTACACGATGATTATAAAGTACCTGCGTGCCATTTTGAATTCCCCAAAGACTAATGATTACTAAAACTCAGTGCATGTGTACTCTGTTCCAGGCACTCTTCTAAATACCTCACGGGTGCTCACTCCTTTGGCCTCACAGTAATGCCATGAGATAGTCCAGCACGGTGGTGAAACTCAGCTTTACCATTTACTAACTAGTATCCTTGACCCTCTTTACCTCAGTTTTCTAATTTGTAAATGAAGGATAAAACTAGTACCTAATTCTGTGGCAATATTGCAAGGATTATTGTGATTATTAAATCCATGGCATCATCCATTACTTCATATGCCACTAATGAAGGAAAATTCCTGCCAATTAAATGTCAAACACCATAGGTTGTTACATGTGACCTGATTTTACAGATGTTAAAAATGCAAAATAATTTGTGTTTTAGAATCAGTGAAATGTGGTAAATTGTTTTAGTGAATAATAATACTGTTATATTCTGAATTGTATTTCCCCTGACAAATTCATATGTTGGGGTCCTAACCCCTGGTACCTCAGAATATAATTGTATTTGGATGTAGGGTCCAAAGAAGTAATTAAGGTAAAATGAGTACATATAGGTGGGCCATAATCCAATATAACTGGCATCCTTATAAGATGAGGAGATTGACATAGACATTTACAGAAAGAAGATATAAGAAGGGGGGCCATCTGCAAAGCTAGGGAAAGGGGCCTCAGAAGAGACCAACCCCGTTTATATCTTGATCTCAGACTTCTAACTTTCAGAACTGTGAGGAAATAAATTTCTTTTTGTTTAAGACAGTTTGTGGTTCTTTGTTATGACAGCACTAGCAAACTAACATAACTATCTTAATAAAATTTTCTAAGACTACAGGGCAAAGAACTGAGATATGAGATAATCCTATTTTAGAAGGACACCTACCAGCCCAGCCTCAGCCCCTTGTATTCAGTACAGGTTAGACCTTCTCTTCCACTGGGGTCCCTGAGCATTTGTGTGGAAGTCCACTGTTGCCTTGGGACTTGAGAGTTAGATGGGAACTATTGCCATTAGCACTTGACCTCACCCCCCCCCCTTTTTTTTTTAAACAATTCCATTTGTGAGGGCATAAGGGGAAAGTGTCAGGAGTTTGTGAGTGTCAAACACACTGTCAGAGGGCTCTGACGACAATGCAATGACAAGCTTAGCCCAGACCATCTTTAACAAAAAATGACAGTGGGTACTTGACATTCAAAGGGTTTGTAACAGCAGAATGTCTAGATTAATTAAACCTGAAAATGGGATGGGCAGCCCCTCCTATCTGTGTTTTCTAGAGTGGTTTGACATTTGTGCATAGTATGACGAAAGATCATTGGGACTGAAATGTGTCTGCTGAGAGGCTTCAGCCCATGTTTGCTAATCTCCTGTATGGTGAAATGCTGGCACCCAGACAAGCCCTTATTCACATCGGAACAAAGCACTAGTTATGTGTGTCGAAATTCCTTGGAGAAAAGTCTTGCAGGCTGTTGGGGAGTGCATGAATGCTGGAAATACTTCACCAATGTTGCTCAACGTCCTGGGAAGACAGTCTGCTAGTTTCTGGAGGCTCACTCTGGAGAAGAGCTGCTGTACTCTAGGGCACGTGGGGCTGGTGAGGACAGAAGGAGTGTGGGCAGAGAGGTGGGTGGAGATGGAGTTGGATGTTTTCTCTGTGATTGTCCCTGGCCAAGCTGGAGCCGGCTCCAGAATACCCACTCTATTAGTCCATTGAGAGTGTCTAAAGTCAGGCTTCTCACCAAGGCTGCCATCTCTCTTTCCTGGGACTAGATTTTTCCATTTTCTGAGAGCTTCCAAGTAAGCTTTGGTTTCCTCAGCTTTGACTTAGAGAAGTAAGAAGGTGGAGCAATGGAGGAAAGGTTCATGATTAGCATCTTGGTCTGACATGGTTAGGTGGGAGTCTATGGGTATAAGGATTGAAAATAATTCTGTGGTTCCACCTGTTTGGAGATGGGATTGAGTGAGGGCCCACAGGGTGCAGAGGAAGGCAGCAGGTGAGGTCGGCATGGTAATGGGATAACAGTGAGAAGGGAACACCACTAGGAGAGCAGGAAGAATGGGGCTGAGCTGGAGTGGTGTTCTCATCATGGCCTCTGGACAGGGAGCATCAGCATCACGTGGGATAAAAGTGTCAACTCTTAATGCCACGCTCAAGATTACTGAATTGGAAATTCAGGTGGGAAACCCAGCAGTCTGCAGGAACAAGTCCTCCCAGTGATTCTGATGAATGCTGAACTTTGAGAACACCTGAGATAGAGAATTTCAAGGGAAGCAATGACCCAGGAGCTGCAAAGGAATCAGCAGCACTGTTGGAATGAGGAAGAGAGAGTCCTGGGAGCTCAGGAGGACCGAGAGAATGGGATAAAATGTAGAAAGAAGTTCTGCTCCATAAAAAGAAAAAGTGATGAGGGCCGTAAGAATCAGACCATGAGTCAAGATGGTAGCACTTCAAGGTAGCCTGAATTCTTGGTTAGCACATTCCTATCTCTGTGCAGGAGTTTTTAGGAAATCCTCTGCTAGCAAAGCAAGAACAAATGCTGATGCAAATCACTCTTAGAAATCAGAGAAGAGGAAATGATTTTGTTGAGATCCACCTGTGGGTCCTGATGTGGCCCATTGGTTAACATTTCACTCCACCAGGGTTACATGGTGGTCCCTGGAAAGATATTTCCCCATCTGAACCCTCAGAATCAATGGATATTACCTTCTTTGAAAAAGGGTCCTTCAGAGGTGATCAAATTAAACCTATTGAGATGAGATTATTCTGGATTATTTATCTGGAGACCTAGATACCATGTCAATCATTCTTACAAAGAGACAGACAACAGAAGAAAAGGTGATGTGAAGGCAGAAGCAGAGATTGAAGTTACATGACCATATTACAAGGCATACATAGAACCTCCAGAAACTGGAAGAGCAAGGAAGGATTTTCCATTAGAGCCTTCAGAGGAAGCACTGCCCTACTGACACTGTGACTTTTGACTTCTAGAACTGTGAGAGAATAAATTTATTTTGCTTTAAGCCACCAAACTGATGGCAATTTGCTGTGGGAGTTCTAGGAAATTAATACACTTGACTTAAGAGAAAAGACCAGTGAGCTTGGAATCAGAACTGAGTCTTAAATTGTTGGATTTTGTTTTCTTGGATGAGGTATAAACTCTGAGTCACACTAGTCTCCATCTGGCTTGAATCACTCATTACTTACCTGCCTCCCATGAGCATCTTAGTTTGCGTCCTCTGGGTGAGATGATCTCTTAAGTCTTCTCCATTTTTGACATCTTAGCATCCTGGAAAGGGGATGGAGAGGGCATGTTGTTAGCTTGGCTGATTTCCTGTGGAGAATGAAGGAGATTTTTTTCTGAGATGTCTTCTTTAGAATTGTGCACTCTAGTGGTGTTTCTTTTTTTTTTTTTTTTTTTTTTTTTTTTTTGTGGTACCGGGGATTGAACTAGGGGCACTCGACCACTGGGCCACATCCCCAGCCCTTTTTTTTTTCAGGGTCTCACTGAGTTGCTAAGTGCCTCGCCATTTGCTGAGGCTTCGCGATCCTCCTGCCTCAGCCTCCCAAAGTGCTGGGATTACAGGCGTTTCTAGTGGTGTTTCTTTTTTCTTTTTCTTTTCTTTTCTTTTCTTTTTTTAAATAAAGAAACAAAAAGGATTGTGTCCTAGCTGCATTTCTATCATTCTTTCCAGCTGGTTTGAGGGTGTGACACTGGAAGATTAGTGTTGGATGGTGGTGGGTAAGAAGGGCCTTTCCTTCGATATAGAATAAAGGGTGTGTAGTGGGAATGTTGGATCACCTGGTCACTATTACTGTGTGTGAGGCAGAGGTGGTTGTTTGGAATGCTCTTAAATTCTACACCAGATTAAAAATAAACAAACAAACAAACCCTGAAGCCAGGCTCCCTTCAAGGCTGTGTGATTTTCAAGGAAACCCTCAGCATTAGCCACTCTAGCAGAGAATTCTCTGTTAGATGTATTGGTATTGTCTCCATCCAGGGGGATTTATTTCTTGAGAACAAGAGAAGACCCCAGTTAACTGCATATCATGTTAATAAGATTCCAAGATGTACTTCCATTCCCCAATGCACAAGCATTCTGCTTTCACTCTCCAGTGCTGGCTAAGTGTGATGGAATTACACTGCGTGGGTGTTTTCCATCAGTTTGGCATTCCCTCTGACAAATGTCAGTAAGAGGAAATGGTGATGTAGATGCTTTGCATGTATAGTAGTTAGCTTTCTGTTACTATAACAAAATACCTGAGATAACCAGCTTATAAAGAAAAAAAGGTTTATTTTGGCTCACAGATTTAGAGGAGTTAGTCCATGAACAATGTCCTCTGCTGTTTTAGGCCTCTGGGAAGGCAGTGCATTATGGCAGGAGCATGTGACAAAAGCATTCACCTCGTGGCTGGGACATGAAAGGGAGGGAAAATAAGAGACCAGGTTTTAAATTTTCCCTTCAAGGGCAGGCCCCTACCTAAAGACCTCCCAGAGGCTCTACCTCTTAAATGTTCCTCCATTTTCCCACAGTGCCAAGCTGAACACTAAGGCTTTAGCGTATGGGCCTTTGGGGGGACATTCAAGAGCTAAATCTTAAATGTAGGTAAATGTTCTCTTTGGCTTTGTATCTGGGGTGAGGAGAGCGGATTCCAACTAGGACAAGCAAAACTCTGAGAAGCGACGTTTGTCTTTGTTGGCCTCCTCCTGCCTTCCCTATCCCAGAAACCTAATTCCCACCGGGTCTCACTTCTGTTGTGACACTCAAACTTCACACTTTCATCTTCTTCTTATCTATTTTCTCTATCAAAGCACAGCTACCTTTTGCCTCAACCCCTTAAAGTTTGGATCTGTTGATGAACAAAGGTTTTAACAACTATGTTAGCCTCCCGCTCTTCTCAGGTCAGCATTTGCATTTTGGTGCATTCTCTAGGATGCCCAGAGGAGCAGATCTAAGGGTGAGAACTTCAGACCTGTGGTGCAGCAGGGCAGTGGAGAAGGGGTACTTGGAGTCCTTCAAGTCACAGACATGTGGGACGATGATCTGCACCTCTGCACCCAACGGACCTTGGACCCACATGGAAAGAAAACTAATTTATTGAGATCAACTGAGGTTTTCCAGGCTCACCTCAGAAGCCAGCACCAGGAAATAAATATTTATGGAGTTCTCCTGAAGAACACTTCCCTTGAATGACAGCTAGGATAACAAGTGTGCTTTGGGGGAAGCTGAAAAATGCAGGGGCCCCTTCTGGGGTTGGCGCGGCCACTGGCCTTGAACAGAGTGTGTGACCCTGGGCCCTCCCATTGACCCTTCTGAGTTGCTTTTGTCACTTATAAAATACAGTGGCAAATCAGGTGAATTTGGGTCAGTATCTGGGACAATGGCAAAAGTCCAGCTCTGAGGCCTCACATCAGATGTCACCAAAAGGCTTCTCCATGAAGGGACCTGAGATCCCTGTCTTCAGTACGCTCTGCTAGGATCTAAGGATCAGGCCAGTGTGGGAAACAGGTGGAGATGATCTCAAGGTGTCCTCAGCCTGGCTCTCCTGTGACCGTCTCAGAAGAGCCCAGGGTGACAATTACCAGCAGGGTCCTGGGAACCTGAATTCAAAGCCTGGCACTGACCTTTGCCAGCCATGTGACCTGGGCAAGCCACGCCTCCTTGCCTGTGTCTCCGTTTCCTCATCTCTAGAAGGATGGAATAGGTGATGCCAAATAAGTGAAGGTTGTGGAACCAGGTTTGGCACAAGTGAGGGCTCAAAAATATGGCAGTTGTGTGAAAATGGCAAAGGTTGTGGTGGGGTGGGGGAGTGGGGGGGGGGACAAAAGGCATGTGACAGCCTCAGGACTCAGCTCTGCTCAGAGCCTTCCTGGTGCTCTCCGCAGCCAGGCTCAGCCACTTCCTGCTGCCTTCTTCACCATTCTTAGCTTGCTTAGCACAAATCATTGTTTTGACTTTACTGTTTGTCTAAATCCTCACTAGACTGCAAATGCCCCAAGGGCAAGACAGGGGCACCTTCATCTTTTCACCCTCAGTGCAGAACTCAGAGCTTGCTCACGGGCAGAACCTGGGCCATCATGGCTGAGTGAGGCCATGTCCTGGGCCTTCAGCTCTCTCTGCCTCCCTGGTCACTCTGTCTGTCTCCTCCTCTGTGTCCCTCTCTGCCTCTTTGGATTGGAAGGCTGCCGTGTTCTACTGGGGCTGGGAGCTGGCCTACAATAAGGAATCACTTCTTTCTGTCCCCCCTCTTCGGGGGAAGATGCCCACTGTGAGAACACAGGATCAGAGCACAGGTAGCACCCTTCTTAGGCAAGCAGGAGTCTTGGAAGTGAAGTTGAGGTGGGAGGACCTCGCTCCAGGACAGCAGCTTCACTGCCAGAGGGCACATGTCACTGAGCAGTGGCAAAAAACGGCAGCCTTGTCCGGGAAGATGGCCCACTTCCCACATGACCAGCATTGTGCACCATAGAGATTCTGGGCAGGGGGCCTGGAGGTTGACCAAATTGCCCATGGGGGCAGGGGCCAGGCTGTGAGAGGTGAGAATCAGCCAGGATGGGCCCTGTCCCTCTTCTTGGGGACACAGTTCATGCTGACATGAACAAGAAGGATCTTACCTCCAGCTTTCTTGGAACTTTGGATTTAGAACTTCTCTGTGTTCCACCAGTGAAGATAATAACCATACAAGACAAGCAAGCAGAAACTGTAGCACACCTCCTTGACTTCCCCTTGATCATCTTGGTGCCTTCTTCCTGTCACATCCACAAGCTCATCCGGGTTCAGAGGACGGAAACAGGCCCTATCTCTTGAAGGAGAAGTGCCAAAGTCAGCTGGTGAGACTGGAAGGGTAGGAGATGCTGCTGCAGCCATCTTTGAAAAACCACCATCCCTTGTGTTCTCAGAGGAACCAAGCACTAGCCCTCTGGCCCCCAGGCAAGCTCAGAACCTTCCTGGCTCTCCTCAGGATGTTGCTGCTGGTAGAAATGGGAGCAGGATTCGGGGAAAGACACCACTTCCCCAGGGTTTCCACTGTCCCTTTCTCCATTAGGTCTTTTAAATAAAGATGCCCAGAGAAGAGAAAGGAGACATTTGGCATTCACACAAGACCCTGGTCAGAACAGTGCCATTTCAGAGGGAATCCCATCTCGGGGTCTGTGGGCCCTTTGTGACTGGGCTGACTCACAAGTGGGCTCATGCAGGGCTGAAGAGCAAGCACAGCCCAGGTGGTGTGTCTGGGAGCCAGACCCCTAGTGAGACTTGCAAAGGCACAGTCTGTTTTGACCCTGTGGTTTAAAAAATAAAAAAAGAGCAGATTTGGGATAAGTGAAATAAAGGAATGAGTATGTATTGAGCTCCATTTACATGCCACATTTATGAATCCAGTTCCGTTTGTGTGCTAGTTACTTCGTGTAACTCACGAGACTTCTGAGAGGTGTATTATTATCCATTTCAATTTGTAAGTAAAGATACTGAGACAGACTAAGTAACTTCCTTCTGATTGTATAGCCAGAAACTGATGTCCATTGGATTCAAATAGTGTCTCTGTGACTGCAGTAGCTCATTCCACTGTGGACTCGCTGCAGTTCCTCTAATGGGGGAGGTGGTGGAGAACAGGAAAATGAGGCTGGGACCACGAGAAGCACCGAGGCGGATGTTAGGGATATGGAAATAGAGCCAGCAGATTTCCTTCCTGCATTTCTTCGTGGTCACACTTAAGAGACAAATACAAGGGGAAAGCTGCCTGATTCTAAGGAAACGAATGAATTTCAGTAGAAGACGGTCTTGCAGAGAGAATGGGGACACAAGCTTGCTTATGTTCTATGAGAAACAAGGACAGTTGGCCTCTCCTAGGGGAGATAGTCAACCTGCCCTGGCGTGGGAGTCACAGCACAGTGGCTAGACATTTTCTCTCTCCTGGCCTCAATTCTGAGGTTTCTTGGCTAACATGTTTTCTTGATTATGAAATAATTTCCTGGTAGAAGGTGATCAGTGGATTCTGAAGAGAAACAGAAAGAAGGAGGTCTGCTTCAGGCTCACTGGCTACTTGTTGGTGTTCTAGACAAATTATTCCTTCAGGCCCTTGGGGACTAGAGGGTCCCCAGGTTTCCTTCCAGCTCTGAAGCATGTGACTCTCCATTCCAGCCCTGAGCCTGGAATGTGACTATGTGCTCAAACTTGCCGATCGATCGACTATATTGAGCTGAATCTCTATTTGCCTCATTTTTCAAAGAATATTTATTTATTTGCTTTTAGTTGTACACAGTGAGTTTATTTTCACATGGTGTTGAGGATCGAAACCAGGCCACACACATGCTAGGCGAGCGCTCTACCGCTGAGCCACAACCCCAGCCCTCTATTTGCTTCATTTTAAAGCAAGGGTTTTGTTTCATGAAGAGGCCAAGCAGTCCCCAGCCTGGGTGAACTGCAGCCTTTCTCTTTCACATTCTAGCCTAGGGTGTGAGTTTATCCTCAGGTGACAAGCATCCTCCATGGGGCAGGTCAGGCCAGATCCCTGGCAGCCTGTAAGTCTCTCATGTAACTATGACTCCTAAGTCACCTTTATGTGACTTCTGCAGCCAAGTCCTCCTACAGACTGTACTTGAACATTCTCGCTTTGGTTTTCCCTTTGTTCCAGCCCTTCTCAAAGCCACCGTGGGAATGTGCACAATGAATCATGGAGCTGAGCCTACCAGGGAGTTGTGGGCGTCCTGGAGAGGCCCTGGTGGAGACCAAAAGAGGTTCCTAGCATCTCATGCGTTCCGGGTTTAGCCAGGCTGCAGCAGCCCTCCTCAAATTGGCTCTTCTCAACCTCTCCCCCTTGTGGACCACTCCTACCCACCCCAGGGCTGCCCATTGCGCCTCTGGGCCTTGCTTCTTTTCAAGGAGTGTTTGACTGTGGGATCCATCACTCTTGGGAAGTTGTCTTGTCTTCCCTGGTAGACATCCCCTCTGCTCCTCACTCCAGCCCAGTCAGTCTTCGGGGGTTGAGGAGGTAGGAGTTGGGGCATAGCAAACTGTAGGTGAGTCATCTCCCCAGGTTGACATGGGGAGAAAAGAATGGGAGGATGTGCTGTTAGGAAAAAGTGACATTCAAGCTGAGAGAACAGCTCAATAAACATTAGTCACTGAACCCAGGAGAGAAGCATGCCCTCTCTAAGAGGGGTTGTATGTGTATAGGGAGGGGTACAGGTAGGGATTCTGTTAGAGAGAAGAGGTTTTCGAGACCAATGGGACCTACCACCTGATGGTTCCATTTATTAAGTATAGTTCAGGAGTAAACTGTGGATCACTTAGAGTCATGAAAGATCATCAGTGAACATCAGTGAGGGTCTCCTGTGGGAGATCCTGTGCTTTCTACCCCTTACTATGTTGCAGAACTGTGGTTTTTAAAGAGGATTCATGGGAAGAAGCTAACATTTCCCACTGGGGGTAGTGTATTAGACTTTATGGTGGAAGAAGGACCTCTTTCCCTGGAATATTTTTAAAAAGTAGCATAGGTTCCTTTGTGTTCAAAATGGTCAAGGGCCAATTCAAAGATGAAGATGGCACCAATTAATCTGATATAGTTCTCTGAGAGCTGTGCACCTTACTTTATCACCTGAGGACAGTAAGTTACAATCTTATGTGTTGAGGTCTCAGTCCCTGTAAGAAAGTTGACTTTTTTTTTTTTTTTTTTTTTTGGTGCTGGGGATTGAACCCATGGCCTTGTGCTTTCAGACAACTTAGCATGAATCTCTTTCATCAAAATTTTCTTACTGCTTTTCAGTATGGAGATTTCTTAGAAAACTTGGAATGGAACCACCATTTGACTCAGTTATCCCATTCCTTGGCATATACCCAAAGGACTGAAAATCAGCATACTTCAGTGACGCAGTCACATTAATGTTTATAGCAGCTCAATTCATAATAGCAAAGTTATGGAACCAAACTTGGTGTCCTTCAACAGATGAATTGATAAAGAAAATGTAGTATGTATACATAACAGAATGTTACTCAGCCATAAAGAAGAATGAAATTATGGTATTTGCCGGTAAATGGATGGAACTAGAGAATATCATGCTAAGTGAAATAAACCAGTCCCCCCCAAAACCAAAGGCTGAATGCTCTCACTGATGTGTGGATGCTAACCCACAACAAGGGAGGGAGGAGAGGGGAAGAATAGAAATTCACTGGATTAGACAAAGGGGAATGAAGGGAAGGGAGGAGGAATGGGGATAGGAAAGACAGTGGAATGAATTAAACATAACTTTCCCGTGCTTATATATGAATACATGACCAGTGTAACTCTGCATCATGCACAACCACAAGGATGGGTTGCATGTACTCCATGTATGTATAATATGTCAAAATACATTCTGCTGTCATGTATATCTACAAAGAACAAATTAAAAAAAAAAAAAAGAAATTCTCTTACTGCTTTTGTGAACACTTGGTCCCTTACTTCATCATCCTTCGCTCTCAGACTGGCTCAATCTAGTGTCAACTATCATCATTTCTATCACAGACCCTGCAGTCACCTTAGTCTAGTCAATTCACTGAGTATTCTATGTTCAGCTCCTAAAATCTACTCTTCCCCCAATTCCACTGTTCTCTCCTCAACCCCCTGTGCTTTGCATTCAACTGCCATCAACCAGCTTTGGATCTTCACAACCTCAGACATGATCCCCAAACTGTCAGTTTGCCTCTGATATTTCTCTTCTCCAAATCACCCTGAGTCATGCTGGGATGGTGAGGCAAGGGCTGAGTGTTAAGAACTGCAGTAGCAGCTCCTTAGGGATTTTCATTTGCAGCAGATTTTGCTACGTGTGCACTGAAAATCCATTTCTTCTTCTTTGCCAAATGACTAGGCTATATTTCCTGGTTTTCCATGTATTGAGATATAGCATACAGTGAAGTGTCAGCAAAATGACCAAGAAGAACACCAGCTCTCTGCTGGCAACAACAAGGTAAGGAGATGACAGCTTTGGAAACAAAGCCACCTGGGACCCTGAATTACTGTGAGGAGGAAAGCCACCCACCATTGAGACTGGACAACTATCTATATCATCAAGAAATGAACTCGATTATGTTTGAAACTTTTGGGTTCTGTTTCTTACCATAGCCTCATGTAGCCTAACAAACCCATTTCCAATCCAAACTCTTCCATCTGATTTTTAAGGTTTTTGTTAAGTTGTTTTTTCCCCTACTTGGCTTTCATCTTGGTCATCCTGGCCTCTCTCTAGCCCCAGGCATAACCATTCTCGCCTTCCTGATTCTGTCAATTATTTCCTAGCCTTCTGCTGCCTTTCTTTTGCCCATTTGTAGCTCTTCCAGGAAAAGCCTCAGACAATTCCATTCCATGTCCCTCTCTGTAGTCCCCAAGTTAATATGCCAGTACTGTAATTTGTGCTAGTTTTCTCTTCCTCTTCCAGGGCATGAACTGACTCCCCGTATACTTCTCAATGCTGCATTTAAAGTAATAACCATATACATTGTGTGTGTGTGTGTGTGTGTGTGTGTGTGTGAATAATAGACTGTGCTCCCTAATAGATGATTTGTTCATTCAATGAGAGATTTCCTGGGTGTCATTGTTATAATGAAAGCTAGAGGGAACACATCAAGAAGTAATGCACCTTTGGCGTACATGTCGGAATATGGAACTCAATCACTTGATTTGTCTCTGTCCTGGTTATTTGCTGAGGTTGCTGGAGGAGTTGAACTTTCCTTTTAAATCTTTTGTTCTCTACTAACATTATACCTCCAACACTGAACAGACAGAATGTGCCCAGGGCAGGACCCCTAGAACAAAGGGTCACCACTTTCCCACTTGACTTGGAGTCACAAAGTTGACTTTCTTTGCCTGTTTATTGGAACAAAAGTCTTGAAAGTCAGGCTTTGTGGGGAGAGAGGAAATTTTTCTGCATCTCAAATATTTCCCTTTAGCATGTTAAGAACCAAGCCCTGCTGTGCCTCTATCAGAGACTCACAGAGAATGCAGATATCCTGGAAGGGACAGAGGCAGTCCTTGTGAAAGAGGATGATAAAGCACAGTGCTAACACCTCTGTGATGTGGGGAGGAGTATTGTACCAGAAACAGTATGCATGGACTGACTCCCCCCTCCAGGAGAGGGGACATACTGTTGGGAGAGGGGAGCCAAGGATGAGGGCTTTTGTTTTGCTTCTTGCTGGGATTCTAGGAGGAGACCACCTCAAGGGATGCTCCTCTGCTGTCATGGGGTTATTGGATTGTCAGCTCCACTAGAGAAAAGGTCTTTGTTTTGTTCCCCAATCCCAAACACCTGAACTGTCTGGGGGAACATAGTAGGTACTCCAAAAATATTTCCAGGATAAGTCAATCAGAGTGGAAATGATGGGATGCTGCCTTTGGACAGAGCTCCCCCATGTGGCTTGGAAGGCATCCAAGAGTCCCTCTGTGGGAGACAGGCGTGAGAGGAGGGAGCAAGATACTGGATGTTATCATCCTGGAGACTGCAGGAGGACCCTTTGGGCTAGAGTGCAGTAGTGTTCTTAGGCAGCCTTGGGGGAACACTCAAAGCTAGTGAGGGCCATGTGGGGCCAAGTCAGCCTGGGGAATGCTGGGCCACCACAGCCTCCTTGCTGCAGATGGCAGTGTCCAGAGACAGGGCCATCATGCCCTACAGTGCCCCACAGGACAGAGAGTAACTCAAGGGTGCACTGGGTGGGGAGGCCCCTCTGCAACTGCTAGGACAATGCAAATTCCCCCAAATGCTCTCCAGAGGCCATCTGGGGCAGGTGGATGGGGTAGAACACTGGGCATTTTCTTGAAGACTGCTTTAAACTGAAAGAAACTGTCAGAGTAGGAAGAGACTTTGATATTGCTAACTAACATATTTGAATTTCTTTTCCACCCATTAAATTGAAGATTATATTGCCACCTGCCTCATAGGGTTGCTATAAGGTTTCAATAAATGTATAAAGCATTTAGAATCTCACAGACGGTAATGGATGTTGTTGTGACCCAAGAGGTGGGATCTGGAGAAGTCTAGGTAAGTTATGAAATATAAGACTTTACATTTATTTTGCACATCTGAGCATAGTGTGAAAAAAAAAATACCGGAACACTTAATAACAACATGATTTGAATAGGGATTTGTGGCTTACAAACCATTTTCAAAAAGTGTCCCCTTGAACCCAATCAACATTGTGACAGGGGGAAGATAATTCCTACCCTTATTATTATTATTATTATTTTTTGGTACCGGGGATTGAACTCAGGGGCACTCAACCACTGGGCCACATCCCCAGCCCTTTTTTTGTAGTTTATTAGAGACAGGGTCTCACTGAGTTGCTAAGTGCCTCACCATTGCTGAGGCTGGCTTTGAACTCGCGATCCTCCTGCCTCAGACTCCCAAGTGCTGGGATTACAGGCGTGCGCCACCACGCCCGGCTCCTACCCTTATTTTACAGATCGAAGAAATAAAAGCTCAGTGAGTTTGAAGAGTTTGACTAAAGTCATACTTATGTATATAGAGCCACTTCTCAAATCCAGGACTCAAATCTCTTAATTCGGTCACTCTGCACCTTGGAACCAGTTCCACCAGAGGGAGCCGGACTCTCCGCCTACTTCTGGGGTCATGAGACTTCCTTCGACAAGGAAGCTTTGTTTAGCTGGGCCAGGGTGCTGAGAAAACAGTGGGATTACAGAAGGTCCCAAGCATGTGGTGGGGGAAAGAACAGATTCTATGGCAGCTTAGTAAGTCTTGGGTTCATTTGTACCATGGTATGCCTATGGAAAATCCATTTTAATATTCCTGAAGTCTTAACAAGCATTCCCACCATCATTGTGTAACCATGAGCTATCTGCACTTTTATAGAGAAGATGCAGAGGCCAGAACATGACTCAGGGATGAGAAACGCCCATCAACAAAACGTGGGGGTGGCCAACAACGAGGAAAGGGAAATGGATCCTGGCTTCAGATGCAAGCTTACTGCGAGCATTAGTGATGTTCAGCTTTGTCTTGGTTCATGTTCTACCAGCTGAAAAGCCCAGAACAGCAGCTCCTCAAGTTGTCCCCTTCCAAGAGAACTACCCCAAGGAGGTTCGCAGGGCTTCCTGAGAGCACCTGACTGTGTTCTTTGTGGCCTCACCATCTTTGCTCCTTCCAACCTCAGTTACATTGTAATTTGGGTTCCCCTCTGGTCGTCCCTTGTGAGGTTCCACTCCTCTGCTCTGAGGCTATCCTTGTGGCCTGGTCCAGGCCTCTTCTCTGCTGCATTGACCAAAGCACAAGGAAGTCACCAAAAAGAACTTTGCCCTTCCCTTTTGGGGCTAAAATTCCATGATTAAGATCCCAACATGTCACTCAGCACCCCTAGTGCTTCTTTGACGGTAGTCTTTGAATTAATCACAGCTTCCTCTCATAATTATAAACATTACTTAGAAGATGGAGGCAATGTTTGTGATTCTTGCTAGAGTTTATGTCATCTCATGGAGGGCCAGTCCTGTGCTTGCTCCTTCCAAGTACATTTCACTGTCACCATCCTAAACAAGTCCCAGGTCAAAGCCTGATGCAGCCATTGCCTGACCCAAAGCATGTTCTTTTCCCAATTCAGCCATGTATCGCTGGTGTCATTATGGGAGAGAGAATCTACCCCTGAACCTTCTGGGCAGCATGGTAGCTTTAGAGGGAAACACAAAGTGGGATTTAGGATTATTCCTCTACTGCAGATGTGAATTGCCCATAGTGTCTTATTCACAGTCTCTGTCATGTTAGATGGCAATGGATAAGGCCAAAACTAACAGTACTTTCTAATATTCTTTATTATTATGGAATTACCCTAGAATGGCTCTCACTGCTACAGTTTGAAATTGTAGAAACTCCAAGGGAGCAAATTACACATATAACAGACTCACAGGGGCCCCTCATTCTCCCAAGAAATCTGTACATTCACAGCATAAGAAACACAGCAAGGAGAGGGCAAGTGCACAGCATTTCTGCACCTGTAACTGGGCTAGGGGCTTTGTGTGTATCACAGGGTGGACTTCATACCTGACTTGTGAGGTGAAGCTCAGGATCTCCACTATAGACCTAAAGACCTCCAGGCTCATACCTGTCAGGGACGGACCAGGCCGGTCACTGTGCTCCGTCATCAAGGCCTGGGAAACCATCAGAGGGGTGAACTTCCTCCACAATTTGATAATGTTCTAGGGCCTGGGGAAGGTGAGTATGGCCTCAGGTGAAATTGTGAAATGAGTGAGATTCTCATCTGACTCCTAATGCAACCTTCTCCCTACTCATAACACCCAGCAAGTGCCATGTTCCTCTTACCTGTAGGGCAACTGTTTGCTAATCCCCAAAAGCCCAAATGGTTAAAGGCATTAACCTGTGTGCAGGACAAAGAACAGAAAGGCTCAGAGCTCAAGTCGCCAAATTTTAGGCTCTAAGAAAGGCAGTGTGAACTTGTCCCTTAAATTGCACTCTAAGCCCCGCCCCTTTCCCAACAGGCAGCAAAAAACTACCTGGAGAGTTGCAGATATGCGGCTCTATGGTGATTGAACTAACCTGGTTCTCCGGGGTAGTTTGAGGCTTTTAGGTTGGCTTCTGCCCCCAGAGAGCACGTTCACTTCGTGGAACTAGGCTCTCCAGTTTCATTTGTGAAATCCAACCGCATTGTATCCACCATCACATTCCTGTCAGTTCATCGTGGCCACTGGAAATCATGTTGTGTGATGGGTAAAGCTTGGGGATTCTCCCATTCAAGTAAGGAACAAAACAACATTCCACGGGTTGGAGAAGTAGCTCAGTGGTAGAGCACTAGCCTTCCATACATTGGGTCTTGGGTTTAGTCCCCACCATGGCAAAAAAAAAAAAAAAAAAAAAACAAAAAAAAAAAAAAACAAAAAAACCCACCAAAAAACAAAAAACAAAAACTAACAAAAAACAATGTTCTAGCATCATGACTTTTTTTTTTTTTTTTTTTTTTTTTTTTGTACCAGGGATTGAACTCAGGGGCGCTCGACCACTGGGCGACATCCCCAGCCCTTATTAAAGACAAGGTCTCAGTGAGTTGCTAAGTACCTCGCCATTGCTGAGGCTGGCTTTGAACTCATGATCCTCCTGCCTCAGCCTCCCAAGTGCTGGGATTACAGGTGTGCGCCACTGCGCCCGGCTTTCGGCATCATGACTTTTTTAGAACTATTATTCTGAAAGTGTTAGTTCATGATTAGACAAAAGAATGAAGGCATGTAAAAAAGTATTTTAAAATAAGGAGGAGACTAATTATTTGCAGATGAGCCCATCTCATAATAAAAATACTGAAAAATTAAGAGGAAATATTATATTCAATAAGGCGACTAGATTTTTAAAGTGAAAAATCAAAGTTCTTAGATACAAAGAATCATCAATTATAAAATATAATAAGAAGTCTCATTCAAAAAAGAAACAATACAACAAATAATAAAATAAAATAAAAACAGTATAAATTTCCAAATTATGAATATGATCGATGAAGAGAATAGTAAAACCCAAGGCAGAGAAATAAAAGAACACATTAAAAAAATGATGAGTATCTTGTTCTCAAAGGAGCAATTTAATATTGTTTGATTTCCAATTATTTGGGAATTTCAAGATATTTTCTGAATTTGACTTCTAGTTCAATTCCATTATAGTCAGAAGCATAATTGGTATGCCTTAAGCTTGTTAAGATTTATTTCTTGGTCCAGAAATGGGCCAATATGAATGTTCTATGTATGTTTTAAAAATTACATATATGATGCTCTTGTTGGATAGAATGATCTATGAATGTTAATCAGATCAAAGTGTTCAAGTGTCTGTATCTTTACTGACTTTCTTTCTACTTGCTCTATCAGTCATTGAGAAAGGAACGTTGAAGTCTCCAGTTTTAATTGTAGAGGTGTTTATTTCTCCCTTCAACTGTATTGTGTGTGTGTGTGTGTGTGTGTATTCAGATACACATTCTGAAGCTCTGTTATTAGCACACATATGTGAGGATCGCTCTACCTTCATGGTGAATGTGCTAAACAAAATATCTTCCTGGTGAATTACCTCTTTATCATTTGGTAAAAATCTCTCTTTATCCCTAGGCTGAAGTGTACTTTGTGATAATAATATTAACTATTCCAGCTTTCTTAATTAATGTATGCAGAGAGTATCTTTTTTCATCCTTTTGCTTTAAACTTATGTCTTTATGTTTAATGTTCATTTCCTTTGGAAAGAATATACTTGGATCTTTCTTTTCCCATCAATCTCTTTTAATTTTTACACAGTCTCTTTACAATTCATGTTGTTCTTGATAGGGTCGAATTTAAATTTACCATCTTGCTACTTGTTTTGTATCTGTCCCTCTGTTCTTTGTTCCTGTCTTTTTTTTTTTTTTGGCATAAATTGGGCATTTTCCTTTTTCTATGATTACATTTTATCCCAATTATTAGCTTATTTGTTACACTTCTCTAAAAAATTATTTTGGTGGTTGCCCTAGGGTTTATAATGCCCCAGGGCCTGGTTACCTATGACAGTCTACCTTCCAATAACCATTTCTTGGACTGTGAAAGAATCTGAAAAAAGTTTACTTCCAATCCATTGCTTTCATTCTGTGTACTATTGTCATGATACAACCTAAGTTACATATGTTATAAAGCCTACAACACATAGTATTAATATTTTTACTGTAGCCAGTGAATTTGCTTTTAGAAAATTTACAAATAAGGAAATACATATGTATATTTACAAATAAGGAAATACATATGTATATATGTATACATATGTATTTCCTTATTTGTAAATTTGTATACATATGTATATATATACATGTATATACCTACATATATGTACATATGTATACATATGTGTGTGTGTGTGTGTGTGTGTGTGTGGTGCTGAAGATCAAATCCAGGACCTTGTGCATGCTAGGCAAGTGTTCTACTGCATAGTGCCACCCCTCGCCCAAGGAAGAATGTATTTTACACTTATTTTCATCTTTACCTTTTCTTGCACTTTTTCTTTGTGTAGATCCACATTTCAAACTGATATTGTACTCCTCCCTGAAAAAAAAAATCCCTTTAACATTTCTTATACTGCAGGTCTGCTGGCAGTGAACAGTCTTAGCTTTAATTGCCTTTACTTGACCTCCATTTTTGCAAAATATTTTTGCTAAGGATGGAATTCCAGGTTAGCAATGTTTATTTTTCTCTTTCAGTATTTGAAGATGTCTCTCCATGGTCTTTTCATCTGTGATTTTTTTGTTACTTTGTAATAGTGTTTTCCCTCCCTACCCTCTGTCTTCATCTCTTTTATATAGATATATATTAGTTGATATTGGGTCATCAAGTTGCAACTTTGTAATAGAATGAAGGTAGTTCTTTGCTTTATTCCACAAATCAAGATAAATTTTAGATATATCAAATATTTAAATGAAGAAAAGCATGAAAGTATGAATACACTAGAAAGATGGGAAAATATTTTTTAAAAATTTGAGATGGTAAAAGTCCTTACAAACATGACATGAAAATCTATAAATCATATTAATATGGAAAAAATTTTAACACAGTAGGATTTAAACTTCTGTGTAACAATCTCAAAAAAAAAAAAAAGCCCATAAACAAGTTTGTAATGACAATATTAGGGAAAAGATTTCCATTTATATACTAAACAAAAGATATGTTTCTATAATAACCTGTTCTGAAATATCAATAAGTAAAATGTGAATGATGTAATTAAACATGGCCAGAATATAGAAAAAGTAATCCTAGAAATGAAAACAACAACAAAAAACCTTTCAAAATTGACTTGTTTTACTATATAGAATGCTGTTAAAATAAGAGATGTTCTCTCTTTTAACCTATCAAATAAGCAAAGATTAATGTAACAATACAGCAGCACTCATGGTTGAAGAGGAATTAAGAAAATAGGCATCCTCGTGCACATTTTGTGCTGATAAAATTATCAGTAAAAATTGAACTGATAAAATTATTCCAATGGGCCATTGACAAAATGCACAAAGATTTAAAAGTGTGTGCTACCTCCCTGTGACTTTACACGTCAAGAAGTAGCACAGAGTGGTGGTTAAACAGTGGGGTTTAATATCAGATTACTTGGGTTTCAATCTGGTTCTGCTAAACACTTGTGTGACACCATTTATATATTCTTTCTGTTTTACTATCAGTTGAGGATAACCTACCTTTTTGGGTTATCACAGGGATTTAATGAGTTAATATTTGTTAAGCAGTTAAAATTGCTGAATAGCACATGGTGGGGTTGCATCAACAAGAGTGTTTGCTGCTCATATATTGGGATTGGTCTTCATGAAAATCCTCTTTGAAATCCCTGAGCCACCCACGCAAGCATCATTTTGTAAGATTGTTTTTCCTTTTAACCACCAGATGATTGTCTAAATTAATTGGACCCATAGTTTTCTATATTATCAATAAATCATGATGTACACCACAAAAACATGCAATGTTATCTGTCAATTAAAAACAACATATTAAGTGAGATGTGGTGATATAATGAGAGTTAAACTGTTTATATTTAGGCACGAAGATATGTTTAAATTTTTTTTAGTAAGGTTGCCATTTAGAGCATTGGTGGTTTACTTGTCTCTCAGTCTATAAATGCATGGACACTTTCCTTAAAAACCATGGCAGTGCTCTTAGTGCTCAGTTTACACCATAAATTAAGAAGTCATCTGGTTCTGCTACAGAGCAACACCATGTGATAGGCCATGCCCTCCAGTCTGTGTCACTACTGTTAAACTTGCTCAAACAGGCTAACAAAATTGCTGTCTCTTGTGAACAAAGAGAGACACAAGACTCCTTAAGGACCTTCAGGTGGGGGCCCATATGAGGAGAAAAAAGAATCTGTTCTTGGTTTCACTTTTGGCAATCTCTCTCCCTTTTTCCTTCCTCCCTCCCTTCTTTCCTTCGTTCCTTCCTTCCTTCCTTCCTTCCTTTTCTTTCCTTTCAGAGATGAGGTATCTCTATAATGTCTGGCTCTTCTCAAACGCTTGAGCTTCTCATCCTCCTGCCTCAGTCTCTTGAGTAGCTGGAACTAGGGGCAGGCACCACTATGAACTGCTTGGTTGCACTTTTGGAACTAAGAGATTCTTCTCTCACCACTGCAACATGGAGCAATTCCAATTTTAGACATTTTCTGAAGAAAATAATAACAAGTGTATATAGTAGTAAAAACAACTTGAGCATTCATCAATGGTCAGTTGCTTAAATAAACCATATGATGGAATGCATAATTATTAATATTATTGCTAAGAATCTACATTTTCCAAAATGAAAATATACCCACACTATTGGAATTGCTTCATTTGCTTACATTCATAGTGTGATTATGCATTTGTTTTCTTCAAAGCACTTATTTGCATTTGAAATGATATATTTTCTGTTGGTTTGTTTTCTTTCACCTTCACTAACATAAAGTTAGGGAATTTAAGTTTACTGCTGTACCCTAGAACCTTGATCACTGTAGATACTTTTAAGTGTTAGTTGAATAAATAAGTGAATAAATACCAGTTCTGTACATTATGTATCTCTATTTCTATATATAACAGAGAGGGAAAGATAATTCATTCAAAGATTGTCACTGGTTGTGTGTGATGGGAGCTCTGACTCTCCTCCTCTACATATCCATAAATACAAAAATAACATGAATACATTCTCAATGCACAAACTTCCAACAATATTAAAATAAAACACAGATAAAAAAACGGAAGTTCCATTTCATTCTCTCTTCCGTTCACCCCACCAAATCCTTCTCTCCTTTCCAGAGATAATTTTTTTTTTTCCAATTTTGTTTGTATCTTTCCAAGCTCTTAAGGATATATACATACAAAAAGACAAAGTTTATTTGTGTGTATTTTTTTTTAACAAATGAGACAAGTCCATGTATGTTGTTCTGCAATTTTTTTTTCACTTGACAAAACACGTCAAAGTTCTTTCCTTATAATACATAGGATTCTTTCTTGTTCCTTTTTAGCCATTGGCCAATAATTTATAATACACAGGTGTCACCAAGTCTGGGTGTTTTCTGGCTTATTCTATCACTCCCACAACATTTAGTCTGGGTCTGGGTTTTTGCTATCACAAACCACAATGCTGCACTGAACACCTTGTTCGGTTCCTTTTATAAACACTGTGGATATTATGCGGATAAATGATTTAAAGTGGAATTGCCAGATGGAAGGATGCATTCATTTTAAACATTGATAGTTTCCGCCAAGCTCTTTCACCAAGTTGATGCTGACTTACTTTTCAACTAATATTAGGCGAGAATGTCATCTCTCTACCCTCTTGTCAACATGGAATCGTATTACTAATCTTCTAATGTTTTTCTGGCTTGACAGAGCAGGAAATTTATCTTGATATAGTTTAATTTGCATTTCTCAGCTGACAAGATTGAGCCCTTTAACCTAAGTCTGTTAGACATTTCTTCTGGGAAATTCCTGTTCATACTCATTATCCATTTTCTTGTGTTATCTTTCAGTTAATGATTTGCAAATTTTTAACTATAAATACTCTGATTATTGATCTTTTTGTAAGTAGTTAAGAACTTCCCTTCCTCAGAAAACTAGGTCCCTATGTATTCTCTTAATGATTCTTTTAGGTTTGTTTTTAATAGTTAGCACTGCAATACACCTATTATTTATTGGTGTTCATGGTAAATGATAAAGATTTAACGTAAAACTTCCCAAATGAATGGGCAGTTTTTCCAACACCATTAATTGAATACATTATCCTTTTCCCTTTTTGAAATAGTCATTCCTTGGCATCCATGCGGGATTGGTTCCAGGACCCCCGTCAGATACCAAATCTGTGGATGTTAAGTCTCTTAAATATTGGCATAGTTTTGGTATATAACATATGCACTCCCTCCCACATAGTTTAGATCATCTCTAGGTTTACTTATAATACCCAATGGAATGTAAATGCTATGAAAATATCTGTTAGGCAGGTTATGCTACGTTGTTTAGGGAATAGTGACCAGAAAAAAATTCTGTATATCTTCAATACAGATGCAAATTCCCCCAAATATTATAATGTTTCTATTTTTGAATTGTTTTTAGAAAGAAGCATTATTTTTTGATGTTGGAAAAAAGCTGTTAATTCCCATTTGAATACATACTATAAGATAGATAATACTGAACATCACTTACAATTATTGATGATATATTAATTGAAAAATTCAAGTGATAACATTGTGTGTATAACAATCCCAGTTATGTAGACATATATGCAGAGAAAAAAAAATGAGTAAAATACCAATAAGTTTCTTGATATTATAAGTTAAGGACAATTTTAATTTTCTTCTTGTGCTCTTTCCCCACATTTTAAACAGCAAACAGTTGTTGTCTTTATTTTAAGAGGAACATGAAGTTATTTCAGAAATACTTAACAATTTGCTATGAGTTTTTCCTTGGTCCTTAAAATCAGAGATATGGAATTTTTTTTTTTTTCTGAAAGCAGTTGAAAAACAGCAGAAATGTTGGTTTTTACAGTTTTCATTTTTCTTGTGCTGATATTTTGTTTTCTTTTAGGCTTCATATTTTCTGTTTTCAGTCCCCAGGTTCCAAGTACCCAAGCTAATTTGCTTTACCTTTAATTATTCCTATTCCTTAAGCCTTGGAAATGTGTTTGTGGTCCAAGTGTACCTAGAGTGGGGTTTCCTTGACCTGAACTTTCAGTGTGCTTCTTTCCTTGGCTAGATATTCAGTGAATTCACACTTTCCCCCTAAGCCATGCAGCCTTCTTAGCAGTTCTTAGAGCCTGGGACTTCTAACCTGATGTTGCCCGTAAGCATCTCAGTCACTGATCCAAATCCACAGAGTTCTTAAAACTCATGAGAAAACCAGTAGCTTCAACTTCTGCAAACATACGATCAACAAATGAATTAGAGAGCTGAGATGCACCGCAGTGGTGTTTTTTTGCAAGATGCATGATGAGTCCCCGCCCCTTTAGGAATGGTGCTCAGGCATCTGGGGGACAGTGACAGCCAGCTGTAGATCCAGCTTCAGAACTTTCTCACAGTTTCCTGGAGGCAACTGTTCGGGTAGTTCTGCCCAGCCACCTCCACTCTCGTGCTTGATCCTTTCAGGGTGCACCTGAGACCAGAGAGGAGGCTGCTGCAGCAGCAATTCTCTTTGTCCTGATGCAAGCAGATCCTTCAAGAAATTGGGGCTGCTTTTTTCCCCTCCATGTGTAACCAATTCTGGACCCTGCATTTTTCCCCCCCCCCCAGAATGTGGGTTTTTCCATAGCCAGTTCCTCTCCTGGTGAGACAGGTAACTTCTTCCTCCTCTTGACTGATGCTTGATGAGGGAGGTGGAGAGTTGAGAGTCCACATCTGAAGACCTTGTTAGGGTCTGTGTTGGTCAGCAGCATAAGTGGCTACTTCAGTAGACAAGCAATGCTCAAAACATGATTTCAGGAGACCTGAATATTTTTCTCTTTTCGACTTCATGACATCTTTTAACCTTAATTGCTTTTTCCTGCCAGTATTTCCCATTATAGCCTCCAACAGATTCCAATATCAGTTCTACATTCAGGACTTAGTTCTGGTTATTTTCCCTGTGCAATTGTTGAGTCTCTGATTTTCAGAGTTGCCTCCTTGATGAAACAAATTGATTATGATACTGTGCACTTAGAATTTGTGATGTTACAAGGATGTGAACTGCCCTAATACAGATTTGTTTTTATCCAATCCTCACCTTCTTTTCAAGGCAACTATTCAGCTAAAGACTGGGATAGAGGGCCGGGGATATAGCTCAATTGGTAGAGTGCTTGCCTTGCATGTATCAAGGCCCAGGGTTTGATCCCCAGCATCACACACACACACACACACACACACACACACACACACACAAATCTTAAGATTGGGATAGAGAGAATTAATGGAAATTGTGTAATTTGAAGTTCGAAAGGCTAGGTTCTCCACCATTGTTTGTCCCTCACACTTGACCTTTCATTCAGGCTCTTTGCATTGACTGACAAGTTATTCTTTCTGAACTTGCACTTGTGCTAAGGCTAAGGCTGTGGGACTATTGTTGGCTTACTAGGAAACAACTGCCCCAAGTATGCTGGCCTCCCAGCTTCCCTCACACAGTTTACTTTGCCTGGAATGTGCTTCCTTCCATGTCAGCACATCCAAATACCACCCATCCTCCTCTTTGAGCCTCTGTGTAAATATCCCCGCCTTCATAAAAACTTCCTTGGGTCCCTCCAGCTGCCATGTGCAGGACAGCAGAGTGGTGGCAGACAGCAAGAATTCTGGAACCAGACTGCCATAGTTCATGTCTCAGCTCTGCCACTATTTAGCCATGAGAATTTGAACAAGTTTCTTATTATGTCTCTTTGTTTTCTATCTGTAAAGTGAGAATAGCAATAGTAACACCTTAGGGATTAAATGAGCTAATACATATTAAGTGCTTAGAACACTACTTGGGAAATAGTGTTTGCTAAATAAGGTAAGTGATATTCCTCTGCTGAACTGTATGCAAGGCACTTCAATCATATAATACAACTTCAACTTTGTATTGTACAAATTATCTTCTTTCCTTTCATAGATGGACAGTTCTGGAAGGAAACTTATGCCTTTTTTAGTACCACATCCCTCACACTACCTGGCATGAGGTAGGCCTGCGTAAGTAACTGCTGAATGATTTCCATAGTAATTATTGTGCCTTGATCAGAAGATCAAATGTCCAAACCTACAATTGGAAAGCACATCACGTGTATTGTCTTCCTTATTCATGAGGAGTTTGGTTCTTCCTCAATGATTTCTTGGATAATGGTCTAGGAAATACACTTCTTCATAGAGAAAATATACTGAGATGCACGTCCTGCCAAGGGTTCCTTCATCTTAGAAGTTTGGCTTTGCAGTATGAAAGTATGTCAAGGTCAGCTTCCCAGGATGCCTGCTTCCTCATGACACAGGCACAAGACTCAGAAACATTTGTCAGCTTATCCAGGGATGATTCATTTGCTCATGGAGGCCTGGTTCATTCATGCCCAGTTTATAAGATATTGCTTACCAGACCAAAATGGTTAATCATCAATCATCAATTTTCATTGAGAAATAGATCTCCAAAGGAGATATTTAAAAACTCTTATTGGCAGGTTAGCACATTTTCTCCCTAATATGGAAATTTATTTGAGATGCCAAGTGAATATCAGAATGCTGTCTGATGGGTTTGGAGTTGAATAAAGAAATTAGTTGTGATTGCTTAATATATACATTTTCACTAGAGGGAATGCAGATCAGAAAGGGTGAAGAGCTCTGCTTTCAACTGCACTGGAGTCACTAACAAATTCTGGAGAATTCCTCTCTCCCTTTTCAGTATTTCTTGCCACTCCTTGAAACATGCATTGTGGCACCTGCTCATAAGAGTTGTATCCCCTGTTTCCTGATAACAGATATGTTTCAGTTTCCAAGATTATATACTTAACTTTCATTTTGCCTTTTCAATGAAGGCCTTCCTTTTAGAGAGGTAGTCTAAGTCCTTTGCTAATATTTAGAAATGTTCTATTTTTATTAGCAACACATTTACATCAGTCTTTGTTGTATAATTTTGGGGTTGAGAGAGATGACAAATATCATCCAAGTCCTGACAGTGGCATATTCTAACTTCATGACCTATTCTGCAGATGCCCATTTGGATTTCACAGTTTCAGAAGCTCTGAATATAGCTGGTAACTTAAATTCAGTGGGAGGCAAATTCAACAAGTAGTTTTCATCTATTTGATTGGTTTCTAATTTAAAATATTAGGAAGCTTTATAGCTAATGAGGTCATTTGTATAGTTTTAGAAGATGTGTCTGCAATTTCCACAGTAAATTGAAGAAGACACTGTGCAATTATTTTGCAATGTTTGTTTTGTTTGCCTGCTTTGTTTTGAATATACCTGGACTCCTTGGGCCATATCAAAATTCAGAGGCTGTGCCTTGGGTCTGAGCTTGATGGTGGGCTATAGCACCTGACTCAGTACCATATTTTTGTGTTCCTTAAGGTCGCAGGAGCAGAACAGCACAGCCACAGATGTCCCCCTGATATCAGCTAAACAACATAGTTTTACCAGCTCTGTCCTTTCTATGTTTTCATCTCTTTCTTCCGTTCCTTGAGAGTGAGTCCTGGGTTCTCATGGAGAATTGTGCTCAGTAGGAAACTTTTATTTAAAAATCAAAAAGAAAACTTATGTTTCAGGGAGGTGTTTCAAAATAGAAGATTCCAGAAGTGCTAGTGATTGAACATGCTCTCAGTTGCATTAAATTCTGCACGTAGACAAACGTTAGGTTTCAGTAAATACATGAAGAGTCGTGGGTGAGGATGGGAATGAGCATTTCACATGATCCTAAAATCTCCTCATTTTGCAGAGGAGGAAAATGAGTCACAGAGAAGGTTGCAGAACTCTTGGTGACAGCGATAGGACTTGCTACTGGGATTGAGATTCGAGATCTCTCATTTTTTAAATCTAGATCTCATATACTGAAAATTGCAAATGTTTGATAACTTGGTTTGCATTTAGATACTAATTCCATGGGTATGTTGTAGAATTTTTTCTCCCTGCATATATTAGAAACTTACACAATGCAATTTTGGTAGAAATGTTGGTTTAATCATTCAAAAGATATTTCTCGAGAGGTTACTACATGCCATGTCCTATATGCTAATGTGCTAGGTTACAGGGCTAAAACTCTGAACAAAACAAGCATCAATTTGTCTTCATGGAGCTTACCAGCAGAAAACACAGGCCAACAAATAGGCAGGAGTACCGGGAGTGGGACTGTGATTAGGAAGGAGGTCCCAAGGGGTGAGGTGGGGATGGTTAGGAGGATGCTCTTTAAACTGTAGTCATCTTTTTATTCTGGAGACAAATGTCACCATTTCTAAAGCTCTCCTAAGAACGGGCAAGACATCTTTATTCTGTACTCCTGTCAGGTTTTATATTACAGTGATGGACAGCTCATGCAAGGGGTATGCTACAGCTTTCCTGGTGCTTCCAAACCACATTTTGTTCTTCAGATTATATTTTCAGCCCCTCATTTTTAAGAGTCAGTATTAGTGAAAACTTTAGAGTTGCCTTTCAAGAGAATGAGAAAGCAGATTGGGTCAGGAGAGCAGACGTTCTTCACCAGTGCGGGCATGGGGCTGTCTCACAGAAGTCTGGGGCCATGGAGTCTGCTGTACCTCCCTTCACTCCCAAGAGTAGGGGAAGAACAGAGGCTGCTGCTGCCTCCAGCAAATCCCAATGCCCACAGCCTCCCTGTGCCGAAAACTGACCACCCCCAAGCTGTATCCTAGGGGAACAGATGGACAGCGAGAAACAGCTTTCCTTGCACTTCTCCTGGTGATTTATTTCAGACTAAAGACCTCAGCAGGAAAACTATGGGTCAAAATGAGAACATATTTGAAAAGTCTGGAGCCACACAAGCATCTGTGGGTAGAGAGAGAAGAAAAAAGATGAAGAGTCTGTGTGGGAGCAAGAACGTACCGTGCCTGAGGTCGTTTGGGGGACTGTGATGGTGGTGGTGGCAGCCGCCATCTTTGGAAAGATAGAATGTGCCTGGAGTTTTTGTGCTCTTGGTTAGACTGTTCTATTAGTTCAATCACCAGGGTGCATTTTTAAAAAGCTCATTTTAAACAATGTAATGGGTATATTAGAATTAGACTAGTTTTATTCTTCTGAAGATTTTATGAACTCCCTCATAGGCCATAGCCAGCTGCATTGTCTTTGGTGGAATGGATCAATGTCTCTACTCTTTTGTTTCCTTACTCACATGAAAAGAGTTATCATTTCCATTTAAAAAAATATCTGCATTCACAGGGACTGTTCAGGATTGATAAACTACAGGGGCAGAGAGAGTGTCTGAGCAGAAATTAGCCTAAGTGATTGTGCTTGTTAATGTGCTCCCAATTGTAATCTGCTTTTTCTACCACATTCTATCTGTGGTACAGAGACAGGAGTCTCACCTCCTTCTGGGCCAGTCTTTTCTCCATGCTAGATAGTTTTTCATACTGCCCGCCCCCCCCCCCCCCCCCGCCGAGACATTCAGTCATTTCAGTAAACTTGTTCATTATGAATGCTCCTATCATGTTCAGAAAACCTAGATGCAGCAACCTAGCGTTGCAAAGCATGTGAGCCTCAGGTGAATGATTATACCAAACATTGCAAATGCATTTCCTTTCCCTACTAGTCTTGGGTCTGTTTCTTCATCTACCAAATGAAGACACTGAGGGAGGAAATATTGGAATTATTTTCAGACTCTGATGTTTTTGAATCTAAGTGTGCTATCTTCAGGGACAGTACTGTTGGAGGACTGGGTATAGTTCTTGCTGTGGAGACCCTCACAGAAGGGAAGGAAAAAGTTTTCTAGGGCACCCAGGCTGTCAAGGAGTTGGGGGAAAGAGCTCTCTCTCTCTCTCTCTCTCTCACTACTCTTTTATTTATTTTTTCCATATCTTTTATTGGTGCATTATAGTTGTACATAATGACAGGATTTGTTGTTATGTATTCATACATGCACACAATATAACAATATAATTTGACCAATATCACTCCTCAGCACTCCCCTCCCAGCTTCTCCATGTCCCACTCCTTGTCCCTTTCTTTTTTTCTTTTATATTTATTTATTTGGTTTAGTTGTACACAATGCCTTTATCTTTACATGGTGCTGAGGATCGAACCTGGGCCGCACATGTGCTAGGCAAGCGCTCTACCGCTGAGCCACAACCTCAGCCCCCCTTGTCCCTTTCTTCTACTGATCTTCCTTTGGGAAAAGAGCTCATTTGACTGAGATTAAGGAAATGGGTCACACACACTGAGGTCCAGAGGACATGTCCTATTGAACCAGGATGGGAGTCCATTGCAAGGTAAATGGGAAAGGGGCTGGGGCTCTTCCTGCACCAGCACATCAGAAATTCTGTCCACTCCTGATGTCCAATGACCACCATTAGGGAATGAGTTCCCACCACACCTGCCAATCCCCTTATAGAAGAATCCTCCTGAATGGGGATTGGGTCAATTGCTCTGTAGAGCCAGGACGAATTTTTCCCAAGTAGAAAGGAGGTTAGGCAGGGGAAAATCAAGCAGAACTCTCATCTGATGCTCTTGCCATGGAAACAGTTAATGGTCCTCAGGAAAGGAATATTTAGTGTGTGAGACACAGACTAGAAGTAGAAGACAGGGCTGACTTTGGGGTTTGGGGACATTATTCAGTGAGAACTTGTACTGAATGTAGAGAGACATGGGTTCTCATGAATCTTCATCTTCTCCTCTTCTATAATGGTGATGGGGGGGCGGTAATTTCAGGGTAAGTGGACTACTCCCCACTTACGTTCCATGACAAAACAAGATTCCATAAAGGCAAATGGACTCAGGTAAAGGTTTGTGTATGGCTGTCAGTTCATTGTTGTGCCTCTTCCTCTCCCTGTGTGAGGTACCTCAGCAGTGGCAGGATCTGCTCAGCCTCTGACTGTCATGAGCTTGCTGGAACTTAAGCCAGGTTTAAAAGAGATAAAAATAAGATAATTGAGCAGAATGGTGGTGGTGGTGGTCAGGTGTTTTAGTCAGCCTTTTGTCTTTGTGATCAAAAGACCCAATAAGAAAAATGTAAAAGGAAGTTTATTTTGGCTCACAGTTTCAGAGGTTTGGTCCATGGTTGGCTGACTCCATAGCTCTGGGCCCAGAATGAAGCAAAACATCATGGTGGAAGGACATGGCTGAGGGAAGCGGTTCAGAACCTGACAGCCAGAAGGAGAGAGAGACAGCGCTCTGCTCACCCAGGACAAAATATAAACCCCAAAGGCATGAACCCAGTGACCTATTTCACCTAGCCACACCCTACCTGCCTACAGTTACCACTCAATTAATCCATATCAGTGGATTAATCCACTGATTAGGTTATAACTCTTATAATCTAACATTTTACCTGTGGAAAATTCTTGCACTATCTCACATTGGGCTTTTTGGGGATACCTTATATCTAAACCATAATGTGGGGTTTGTTATATTTACAGAATCGCTAGAAGTGGAGGCATTTTAGCAATGATCATTGCTAAAAGAATCTGCTGTTCAACAATGTGAATGAATTCTTAAACATCTTTAGTTAGTGCCTATGACAAAATTAGAAAATCAACCAAGATGATGATTTAGAAAAGCTTTTCTGTGAGCCTTAAAGCATGTTCTCTAGCTCTGTCTGCCTGATCTAAGTTCATTAAAATTCCAGATGTCAGGAGGGGGTGCTCCATCTTATGATTTAAGCCCCCGTTAGTTCAAAGCGACCTTTGCTGTCATGATGCAAAAGTGCCAGGTTCATGCCCTTAGCTGCTCTTCGCTTTGGTTCGGAAGGATGCCAGGTGGGTCTGTCTTCAGAGCATGGTGATTTTTCTTAAGACAAAGGATTATTTGGTATACTTGGGCCCCTAGTATATGAGATCCCAGAATAATTTGAAAAGAAAAGAAAGATAAAGAAAACAGATGAAATAAAAGCTCCTCTGATGCCTTGCAGCTCAGGGACTGGGTGGGGTCACTCCTGTTCCCCTGCCATTCTCTGCACAGTCACACTTTCTACCCACTTTGCCAATAGCAGGAAACTGTCCAGCCTCCTCCTGGTCCTTAGTCATTTGCAAGCTCTTTCTGGGCCACATACTTGTTCGTTTCTGGGGAGAGAGAATGCTGGAAGAAGTAATCAGGAGAGGTTTTCCGGCAACACTTTCCCTTCTTGCATCACACGCATGTCCCAGAATGACTTCAAAGCGATGTCCACAACAAATGACCCCCACCCTCCACCCCCAGCCAGAACAAGGGGGCTCCTGTGTTCTGGCCAGCCATTGTGCAGGCATAAAAATACCTCTCAGATCAGCTCCTGGAGCCAAGGGAAGCCACTACCCTGTCTCTAAAGAGGTGAGGACCCCTCCCTAGGCTGAGGCTGAGGAAATGGGGGTGGCTGTGAAGCCTACCATTGCCATAATCACTGTGGAAGTAATATCAAGTTCTGTGAAGGGCGTATCACCTTTCTGCTCTTAGTTCTAGCCTTTTTCCTGTTTTTGTAAAACTCCAAAACCCATTGATTTTCTTTGACCACTGATGGATGTGCTTGCTAACTTGCTAATAATATTGCCTTCCACAGACAGGAAGGAACTTGTATTTGGTTACTTGATTTTGTTTCAGATGCCAGCCCAGTGGGAGGTGGGGTGCCCTGACATTGATGAATGGGATATTTTCTTGCCGAAGGGTGAGGCTCCTTCTCATTTATCTCTGGGCTTTTCCTTTTGTTGGCTTGCTGCCCACCTCCTGAGACTTTCTCTCACGACAAGGGGCTCCATGGATGTTTGGAGGCCCTCACCTGCTGTGCTGAGCCTAAGCCCCCAGGCTCACCTAAATGGAAAGTTCTGGACCATTCCATAAAACTCAGTGTTGTAATCTTTATAGGAGAAAAGCAATGAAAAAGGTAAGTTCTCTTCAGATATATGCTGACCCTCCTGGATTTAAGTTGTGGTTGGTTAGACATAGGATGGTGTTAAGAGTTGATATGTGGAAACAGGTAGATTGTGAATCTGGGGTCCCTTTCTGGCAGTACAGACATTTGTAATTTGATCTCCAAGTAGGTTGTACAATTTTCAGCTCCTGCTACCAGGGCCTGATGATGACTTTCTCAACACCCTTGTTAACCCAGAGTGTTAGGAAATTTTGATCATTGCCAATGTTTGGGTGAAAAAAAATGTTATTTTTGTGAAGTGTTACTTTCAATTATTTTATTGAGTAAAATCTCTTCTTAAGTTTAAGAGATATTTTATATCCATTTCTATGATTTCTTACAACACAATTTAACCACTTTTCTATTGAGTTCTTAGTCATTTTTGCATTTATTTTTAGGAGCTTTAATACACTTTGCATGTGTTTTTAAGAAAGTAGATAATAGCATTAGTCATGAGGGTCACAAGGGTGGTATGAAATAGGAAGGAGTAAAGGAGACAGGAATGATGAGGGAGAGTCATTTCTGGGTTAGAAATTACAGAATTGGTAACTGATTTAATGTGTCAGGTAAGGAGAGAAAGGAATTGAGTATGACTTTGGAAAATGTAGCTTTGAACAGCAAGCAGGCAGTGATTTTATAAACTATAAAGCCACTGAAGAAGCATAGAGAATAGGGAAGGGATTTGCAAATAATTATTAGTATACTGGTGTGTACATACACACATTGTGTACATATATAGGTGTGTATATATGCAGATATTGTGTGTATCCTCTCCAAGAGATAAAGGATTTGCGGTAGTATTTTATAAAACACACATACTACAAAAGAATAAGAACCACTGAAGAAATTTGGTTGAAAGAAAAATAAGGATAACAAATAAGTGGTGGGCTTGGCATACTGCAGTGGGCACTATACAGTCCTTTACAGTTGCTAGAGTTGGGCTGTCAATTTGTCCCAAAGTTTCCTCAAGGCCAAAGCTAAGATGCAAACACTAAACTGTCAGTTCATGTTCAAACCCTTTTTGCCTCATCAGGTGAATTTGATTCCATGAAGATTCTCATTTTCATTCAGCTGGCTCTTTGCCCATGAGATAGACTCATAATCCCCTCCTCCACTGTGCCAGGAAGTATATCTGGACACCCCCAAGGCAGATCATGTGAACTTAGGAGCAAAGCCATGCCAATGGCCACTGCCACTCTCCAGTCTAGGCAAGCCTGCCTGGTTACTGACTTGCTCAGGATTATTTTCCAGGAACTGTACACAGTGATCTTTCCTGCTGGATTGGATTCTGGGGTACCACGTTCTCCTGGTTTTCCAGCCACCTCTGTCACCATGCCATTTCAATGCCCATGAGGGCTCCTTTACATCATCCTTCCCTCTACTGGGATTAATTCCTTGGCCCTCTTGTTTTCTCATCCTACACTCTCCCTGGCTCAAGGGTTGTCAGACTTCTTAACAGGTCAGATAGTGTACATTTGAGGCTTTGCTGTACAGTGGTATCTGTTGTAATTACTCAGTTCTGCTGATGTAGTGCAAAAGCAGTCATAGACAACAGGCAAACAAATGCGTGTGATTGTGTTTCAATAAAACTTTATTTCTGAAAGCAGGCTGAGGTCTACCTGTAACCACCCCCCCAGCCCACACACACTGGGAGACCCTATGCAGCTCATCCTAGAATGATGATGATGTGATGGTGATGATGATGATGACAATGACAACAACAATAACAACATGGACAATGATGACAATGGTGATTTCAGATGCTAGTGATCCAACCCAGGGCTGCCTCACACATGCTAGGCCGGTACTCTTCCACTGACCCACATCCCTAACCCTCTAGCAGGCCTTTAAACATCATTCTTAAGCTAACAATTCCTGAATTCAGATCTCCAATCCTGACCTCTTCCCTACCTCCTGACTCATGTTCCTGACAGCTACTTGCCACCTCCTCTTACACTGTCTGAAAGGATGTCTAACTCAATTTTCAAATACAACTCCTGTGCCCTACTTCTCCCACCCCTGTCTTTGCCTTTTCAGTGACTACCATCATCATCCATTCACTTTCTCCAAAGCCAAAAACCAGGATCATCTTTCACTCCTTCCTTTCCTTACCCGGACCTCCCCAAACCCAATATATTGGGAAGTCTTATTGACTCCACGTTCCCAAACATCCAGAATCCAATCACTTCTCACCACCTCTATCCCCAGCATTGCCTTTGGACTACATACACCTACTGCTATGCCTTCTCGCTGAGGCTATTTGCTTCTATTTGTGTCCCCCTAAGATCAATTCCCTACATAAGAGCCAGAGCAATCTTTTTAAGAACAGAAATCAGATTGCATCAACTCAAGACTTTCCTGTGCATAAGAATAACATCCAATCTCCCTGTGGTGGCTTCTGTGGCTTTTCTAACTCCATCATTCCTCCCTACTTATCATGTGGGCTGCCATGGATTTTTTTTTTTTTTTTTTTTTTTTTTTTTTTTTGTTGTGGTGCTGGGGATTGATCCAGGACCTTGTGCATGCTGGGTGAGCACTCTACCAACTGATCTATATCCCCAGCCCTTGCCCTGGCTTTCTTGAAGTTCCTTGAGCCCAGCTCTTACAGGGTTTCTGCACGTGCCATCCCTTCTGCCTACAATACTTTTCTTCCTAATCATCACAGTCCCCTCCTCCGACATTATTGAGGTCTTGGTTCAAATGATGCCCCTTCTCCTAGAGGCTCCACATGACCACTTGATCATCGTTCTATAGCCCCTTGTCCTAGTTTTCTTCTCTTCATAGCACTAATCACTATCTGACAATACCTCACATGTCTGTTTGTCTATTGCTGTCTCCCCTGCTAGAATGTCATCTTAATGAGGTCAAGGGCTTTGTCTTGTTTGTTGCTGATACTCGGCGTATGAGTGAATCAATGAAAAACAAATGGATGAGCACTGCTATCAGAGCTGCAAACTGGAGATCCAAGGCAGCACCGTGTGCATCTGCCTGCCTGTTCTAGCCCCACATGTGTTCAGACCAGTTGTCTGTAGGATCAAGTCTATAGGGTTGGGAAGGAAACCAGGAGCCATATGTTCCCTTTCTTCCTCTTTCTGGGCCTCAGATCTTCCTGCAGGAAACCAGTGCCTGGAAGCTTTATTCCTCCCCATGAAAATCATTCATGCAAATTGAGGCTCCAGGGGCTGCCTTTCACAGCTTTTAGCTCAAGCTCTGTGGGATCCACAGGCCCCTGTTGTATTTGTTAGGAAGGTCTGGGGATCCTATGGGATCTGTCTCTTTGAATGTCTGGGCTAGCAAGGAGCGTCTCAGGCCAAGCCTAAATATCTAATATGGAGGATCTTCTACATTCAGAGGAGAAGGTGGCCTGGGCACAGTCCAAGGGCATGTAAGTCATGGTCAAGGTGGTGGGCAGTTGTCGCTGCCTGAAGCGGAAGTTGCTTGGAGCAGCGAACGCCACAGGAAAATTCGGAGGCAGGATGAAAATGAAAAAAGGTCTTTTATTCTTCTCCTCTCTCCAGCTCCAGCAATCACTCCAAATGCTCTAACTCCAACCACCACCTTCTTCTTCCCCACACACACTAACGAACCTCACCCAGTTATATACATATAGCTTTAACAAGGACACGTGCTTACAGCTCGAGCTTACAGGTGCGTCACGCAGTGTTCACGGGCATACAAAGATTCTTTGAATAATGTATCAACATCAGGTGGAAACTAGAACATCTTTTATGGCTCTCAGCTAACCGCAATCTTTAGCTATCTCCTTGATTATAGGCTCCTTCAGGCAGTCTAGGCAGTGTACACGGAAGGACAAGCCACTTAGCTAATTCATCCTGGAGCGTCCCGCCTCTCCTTTGGAACTGCATTCAGAGGACAACTGAAGTCAATGGAGGGCCAAGAAAGGAGGGAGACAACACTTACTGTGTCCTTACAACCTACAAGAAACTTTGAAGATATTATTTAATCTAAAGAATGATTATGGGGGTTCTGGGGTTGTGGCTCAGCAGTAGAGCGCTTATCCAGCACGTGTGAGGCCTGGGTTCCATCCTCAGCACCACGTAAAAATATAAAATAAAGGTATTGTGTCCAACTACTACCAAAAAATAAAATTAAAAAAGAATGGTTATAGGCTTGCAATTTTTATGTCCCATTTTCCTGATGAGGAAGAAACTAAGATACAGAGGTTACAAACTTGCCTAAGGCTGTGTAACTAGAAATCAATAGAACCAGCGTGACCCAAACTGTCTGTCTCTAAGGGTTCTTTCTGGTCCATTGGCCACTCTAACCAGCAGCAGACACTTTGCATAGATGTGGGTATTGCTTAGGAGTCAGGGCAGTGTGCTGATGAGCACTGAGGAGTGTGGAGCCATGGAGGTTTGCAGCTAGAGGGAGCCTAAAGTGCAGGTGGGGAAGAGCAAGAGCTTCTACCAGGCTGTTGGTCCAGGAACCGTGAAGCAGATTCACTAGCTACCAGTTTGAGTCCCACGATACAGAAGCCACGCACAAGAAGTTATATATAAAGTACGTTACTTACATTCAGATAGACAGCAAAGGACAACAGAGGCCTAGACTCATCTCAAGCCAGTCCCCTGGTGCTCAGGAAAGCAGGGTGGAAGGAGTTTCATATGTTCCTCTTGCACCATAGTAGAGGGACCCCAGAAAGGAGTCCATCCAGGTTATATATTTCAGGGATAGCAAGGCTTGATGGGGTAAAGTGTTGAAGAACATCCTGCTTCTAGGTGGAGAATAGGGCCCAGGGTATAATAGCCAACTCATTCCTGTTAGTAAGATTTTAATTGCTGTGATAAAACACCTGGGCAAAACAATTTAAAAAGAGGAAAGATTTATTTTGGCTCATGGTTTCAGAGTTTCAGTTCCTTGTCTGCTGGATCCATTTGCTGTGCATCCATGGTGAGGCAGAACATCGTGGTGATAGTGTGTGATAGAGCAAGGCTACTTACCTCATGACAGCCAGGACACAGAGGAGGGGTGGGAGAAAGCTAAGGACGAGATTTTAAGTTCTCAAGTCATACCCTCAAGGGCCCACTCTCTCCAACTAGGCCCTACCTCCTACAATTTCCACCACCTCCCAATAGTCCATTCCATTATGAACCTATGAATGATGGGCTCATCCATTGATGAGATCGGATCCTTCATGATTCAATCATTACCCCCAAATCCTTACCTCTGGAAATCACTGCATTAGCAACCAAACCTTCCACATGTGAGTCTTTAGGGAATACTTCCTTTCTAAACCATAATACTCTCTCTTAGGAGGTTACATTTTCAGCACTTCTATGATTATTCTTGAAAAGTACAAGTGAGAAAGGAGGTAGGAGAAGAACTGTGTCTGTCCAAGGCCACCTGGTCTAGGTATCACAAGGAACAACAGAGACTTTTGAAGGCTGCATTTAGAGCTTAGAAAATTTCTATCAAACTGATTAGTCCCAGGACTTCCACCCAGAGCAGAGAGCCCTGGAGACCTAGAACTTTCAGGCTTTGTGACAACCTCTGGTGGGAGTGGTAGTTGGTTTGCCTCTGAGTTTCTGTGGCAATTTTATTTTAGGGGCCCAGCCTCAGATCTCCCATAGGAGGTGGAACCTCTGAAGACTTCCTGGTACACAGTCGTTGGATACTGGATGGCATCACGTCTCCTCTCGGCAGCCTAACTTCATGTGGAATTGAAATGTGTGACTTAAGAGTTCATTTAGAGGAAGACTTCAAGATGGATTTGCCATCACCAAAACTACTTTTGATTCTTTACTGAGTGGAATTAAAGCCTGCATGCAAAAGTTTAAAGTTATCATTCCAGGCAAGATCTCCAGATCTTATAAATCAACTTTTGTGGGAGGATATGTCCAATGCTTTGTAAAGTACAAATAAATTTTTCATTGTTTTTCACTTTCAACTAACATACATTAAAATCCTGCTTTGATTCAGGTAACTGCATTGGGGGCTTGTTTTAATTATACTTTATAATATCCTAGGTGAGAAGGGACTCTTTTCAAAGGAATGAGGAAAAGTAGACGGGAACGGTTAAAAAATTCACTCAGCTGTATACATATATTAAATAACAGTCTGGATCTGAATTAACTCACATTTCCAGATTTTAATTGTAATATGTATTTCTATTATGAGTTCCCATGAAATGGGTCTCTTTAGTGATCATGTCTTTCATGGCCTCCAGTGAAGTTTTATTCCTTAAATGCTACAAGCTCTTAATTGGTATCTGAATCCTCACAGAGGATCTTATTCTCTTTTACTCTCCTTTGGGTGATAGGGTAGCACTCTTACTCATATCAAAGCCCAGCCTACCTAAAGGGTTCATTCCCTAATCTCCCTTGCAATGAGATGGTGGCAATGTAGCTAAGTTATTACCAACAACGTGGGAATGGTACAAAGTTTGCATCAAGCTCTTTAACACTTATAAGGCATGCACTTCCCATGGTGCTTCCTCCTTCCTTTTAGCTGAAAATTGGTGACAAATGGAAGAATCTTCATTGATCTATTGATTGAAACCTTTTATTTATGATATCAGGGCCATGTTGCCATTCATGGACCACCAACCCCTTGACCACTCTGCAAGTGGATCAGTTGGTATTGCTGCATAATAAGCCATGCCAAAATTTAGTGGTTTAAAGTAAAAAAAAATTTTTTTTGGTATTTCTCCTGGAGAAGTCTGATGATCTGGATTGGATTCAGATGGTCTTGACTGGCCTGATTAACACATCTGTAGTCAGCTGGCAGATCAGCTGGAGTTTGTTTTCATCTAAGATAGCCTTGGCTGGAATGATAATAGTCTACCTCAAATGTTCTCTTGGCCTTCCAACAGGCTAATCTATGTTTGTTCTCAAAGCTAAGAGAAGCAAGAGAAAGTGGAAGCATTTAAGTCCTCTTGGGGCCATACTTACACTTAGGCCATACTTCTTCTTCTATATTCTGTTGGCTGAAACAAGTCTTAGGGCTAACTCAGACTCAAAACTTGGAGAAATAGACTCCACCTCTTAAAAATGAATCCTCAAAGTCATTTTGGATATAGACATAGGTAGAAAATTGAGGTTAGTTTTGCAATCAATATATCATAGTCCACCCTCTGGCCACAAGTGTATGTGTGCTATATATACTCAATGTCCTCAAAGTCCTCCAAAAGTTATATTTAATAAATTGCATATAATTTGATGTTTATCAAAGTCCAGGATTTCATGACTGACACAGGTCACAGGTCTTCTGATCACCAATTTGGGCTGAGCTCAGCCGGGTGGTTGTTTTGTTCTTGGCTGGTCTCATTCATCCGTCTGTACTCAGTTGTGGATTGGCTGTGTGGCTCCACTTATGGAGATTATCTGACTACTAGTTGGGTGCCTGGGCTTTCCATCACATGTTTCATTCTCTGCTTCTTCACCTCCCTCCAGCATGCTAACTGAGCTTGTGTTTATGGTAAGGCCAAGGGTCAAGTACAAGCAAGCTCTATTGTACAATTGAGTGTTTACAAGGCCTCTTAAGGCCCAGGCTTAAGGCATTCTGCCACTTGTGCAATGTTCTGTTGAATAAGAAAAGTCAAAAGCTGACCTGTTTAGAATAAATAGAACTATAAAGTTACAAGGCAAAAGCACAGATACAGGACACCATAAAGCAGGGCCATCAGTGCAGTCAATCAAACACAGAGATAGAAATACTCTATCCTATGTAATCCACTGTGCTTTATTACAGTGGCATGCTTTGTTATTTAACACACTATGTGCCCACCGATGTACTTGTGACCTTGCTCACATTTCCAAAATAAAAACGGAGAAGCATTTTTCCCCAGGTAAACTTGTACCCACCTTTGTCAATCCACTCCCTTCTACTTAACTTTTCTCAATCCTGGCCCTGGCCCTTTGTGATTATGGAAACTGGCAAGCATGACTTTCAGTCATGGTGTACATAAAATGAACAGCCTGCAACCCTAGGGAAATGTGGCACTTCAGAGTCTCCAAAATAAAAATAAACCAACAAGCCAAAAGCCATCATAGTCCATATTGACATCATTTTTGAAAAGGAAACAGTTTGTCTCCTGAGATTCTAAAATGGGCTTTCCATTCAAAGTCAAGTGAAAATATGTGGACATGTCTTCAACTAGCTCAGTGGTACTTAACTAACACATACAACACCCTGGGTTTGATTACCAGCACCAGGAAAAAAAAATCAACTGGGAAGATTATAAAATGCAGAATATATCTAGAAAAAAGTTTGCTGAGACCTTTTGTTATTTATTGGATGAGTTGCGTCCCCCCAAAATTCATGTTGTAGCTTAATCTCTGATATCTTCAAATGTGACTGTATTTGGAGATGAGGTATTAAAAAATATAAGTTAAGAAGAGTTCACTAGTGTGACTCACAATCCAATATGACTGGTGCTCTTTTAATAAAAGGAAACTTAGACACAGACATGTAGGGAGGGAAGATCATGTGAGGATATGGGGAGAATGCAACCTTGAACTCAGACTTCTAGACTCCAGAACTGTGAAAACATATATTTCTTTTGTTTAAGCTCACTAGTCTGTGGTAATTTGTTATGGAAACACTGGTGAACTAATACACTCTCTAAGATGTTGATGAGCTTGGGTTCCTTGTTGGCTAGAATAACTCCCTTTTAATGCACACAGGTTTCCTTGTGGAAGTAGATAGCAGAGATTACTAATATCAAAAACAAACTTTTATTGTGCATCTACTATTTGTACTGTACCAAGAGCTTTATGTATATTTTCTCATTTTGTCCTCAAAACAATCTTTTTTAAAAATATTTTTTAGTTGCAGTTGGACATAATACCTTTATTTCATTTTTACATGGTGCTGAGGATCAAATCCAGGGCCACCCATGTGCTAGGTGAGGGCTATACTGCTGAGCCACAACCCCAGCCCTCAAAACGATTTTATAAGGTAATATTGTATTTTATGTCTATCTGTCTTTTTAGATGAAAAATGGAGGCTGAAGTGACTAAGGGATTAAGCAATGTGTCCTGCATCTCCCAATTGGCAGAACTGGGATTTGACTAGGAAAGACCCTGACTTTGAAAAGGCCTACGCTTTGAAGTCTAATAAATTTAAGGTCAAATTCTTTTTCTGCAAATTATTGTGATACCTTAAGTATTTTACAAACTACAATAAGCCTTGGTGTCCCATTTACAAAATGGTTATAATAATGCATAGGTTATTATAGTGGTTGAAAGATGTAACTCATGACTATCAAATTGTTTTAAGAAGGCACACATGATTCTTATTTCCTATCAAGGGCTCAGGGATTGTTAGCCTTTGTATTTTATGACAACATCAGGCCTGGTTGCCTTACAAGCATCTCTAATCCAGTCAGTCTGTGTGTCGGGGTCAGAGGTCAAGGCTGTTTCCTGCATTATATTTTTTTTCCAGTTCCTTGTCCCATCTGCTCTTATGTTTCCTCAAAGGATATGACCTTTACCCATGACCTCCCATTGTGGATAGGGAGGTCACAGAAGGTCTCACGCAGACAGAAGTTTGAGATGCAACACAACCATTGTACGAAGAAAATGAAAGTCCACAGTGTTCTTCTTCTGAATCCACAGGCATAGTAAGAAGAGAGAGTGATTTGAAGAACAGGTTATTTTCTTTCCTTTTTGTTTTTGAGTACCAGGGATTGAACTCGGGGGCACTCCACCACTGAGCCACATCCCCAGCCTTATTTTGTATTTTATTTGAAGACAGGGTCTCACTGAGTTGCTTAGCACCTTGCTTTTGCTGAGATTGGCTTTGAACTTGTGATCTTCCTGCCTCAGCCTCCTGACCCACTGGGATTACAGGCGTGTACCACAGTGCCTGGCTAGAACAGGTTATTTTCAATGTCATGATGTTCTGGGTGTTGCTTTCATTGGATGAGGTTTTGTTGAGTGGGATTGTGAGGATGGTATTGTGCTGGGCATATCAGGGTAGGAAAATACTGTAGATCCCCAGCACCAGACTGAAGGTGATAAGTGCCTTAAAAAGAATAAACCATGCTGAGCATTCCATTTGGGGGACAGAGAAGTAACTTTTGGTTTGGAAAAATGCAAAGAGTCCTAGAGAAGAAGATCTCAAAGGAAGAAAGGAGAAGGCTGATGGCTTTTTCATCCAGGTACTCTACCCTTTACCTACTAATTGCATTAAGACATAGAGGTCTCCATTTAACTGTTGGCACTGATGAGCTGAATTCCAAGTGTTTGTATGGAAGTACAGTTTGTAACTGATCCTTAACTAATATGCTCCAACTTGGCAGAAAGAAGCTATCCTGGGAAAACTGTTTGAAGGACAGCCGGTTTTTCTATTTTTTTCGCTTTGTAAGATCTTCCCTGGGATTAGGCCCGTGTATCGAGACAGTGGCTCTGGGTAACACCTTTGACTCAACTGTTTTCACGAGAAGTGCTGTGACGTGACTGACAGGACCTCCCACTCCATAGATTCTTTCAGGGCCTTCTTGATGCAGCACATCCCAGCCTGCTTAGTGAAGCCCTGTAGGCCTCTCTGGTCCAGTTGTAGCCCTTTCCCTGGGAAGTTTAATCTGAAAAATGAGTAGTTTTTCCTTTCAAGGTTGGTTTCTAGAAAGTTCAGATTGAAATTGGTGGTTCCCTTGTAACAAGCATATCTATTGTTAATGGCATTCAGTTTTTTAAAGTCTTATTTCTGATTCTATTTAAAATCCCCATTCTTGTTTGTATTTCTTCTCTGAGTTTCTCTTTTTTGTTCCCTGTGAGCTACTTTCAGACTTTTTTGGGGAAGGAGATGAGATAGAGCAACATATTTATCTCATTGCTGTTAAAAATGAAAAGAGAGAAAGAGACTGAGGTCCTGTAGTCTCCTTTGAGGGCACATTCCCAATGACCCATGACCTCCTTCTGGGCTCCACCTTTTAAAGTCTCCACCACCTCCCAAAGGTGTCAAGCTAAGGATCAAGCCTTCAACACAGGGACCTTTAGAAGACATTCCAGATCTAAACTTTTGTAGTCACTGTTCTTGCTATGCCTCTGGCCTTCTCTACAGTATATATTTTCTTCCTAGAGACAAACTGTGTTCTATTCCAAGAATAATTTGGTTCATAGTGAATTATGTGCTAAGCTAATCACTTGCAGGGAGTGGAGTTGAAGGTGAGTGGACACTTTCATATATGGTAGGCTCTGTACTGGAACTTTACACAAATCGTTTCCTTTGACCCTCACAAGGATCTTACATACTAACTCACATCTTTTTCACATCAGAAAACAGGGCCATCTGCTATGATGTGCCACCACAGGTTCAAAGCAATGGGGCCAGTCTTGGACTGAAACCTTCAAATCTGTGAAACAAAATAAAATGTTTCTCTTTATAAGCTGATTATCTCAGGTATTAATTCCAAAGGAAAGCTGACTAACACAGTGACTAAAGAAAGCTTCTTATGGGGGTGAGATATTATGGAAACATTCAAACTTCAGATGCTAGTCTTGGAGAGGGGTGACAGGAGGTAGCTGGTGGGAAGAACAAATCTGGGCCAGGATTTTTCACTCCATATTTCTAGGCCACTACATTAATTTTTATGAGGCAGTCTTGAGAGGTCTTCTCAGTGTCCTGGAAGTTTGGCTCAGCATTTGCAGTATCTGGGCATATTCAGTTGTTTTATGAGTGCATGAACTTAGGGTTCAGCGTATATATCTCTGGTGGGCTTTCCTGAATGTGGTTTTTCTGCACATCTTATTATTTCTTGTGATTCTATGTTATGGTTTGGATGTGAGGTGTCCCCCAAAAGCTTGAACTTGCTGTCTATGGACTGCGACCTCTGAAACCCTGAGCCTCTAAATAAACTTTTCCTCCTCTAAAATTGTTCTGGTTGGGTCTTTTAGTCACAGAGGTAAAAATCCCGAGCAAGACGTTTCCAGAATCTAACACATTTCGCTCTGATGCCAGTTGAATACAATTCTCTAAGCCATTTCTCCCCCTGTCCTTACTTTTGGCCAATACCCTGTTCTACTATGGCTCCAAATGCCTTTTCTCAAGGCTCTCATGGCAACAGAGCCTCCAGGGAACACAGAGGCAGGCCACCTGCACCTGTATCTCTGAAGTGGCCGCATGGTGGATGAGAGAAATGCTGCTTCCCTATTTCATGGAGGTATCATTCCGTCCACAAAAGTGAATTGAGCCCCCAAGGAGTGCTAGGCACCAGGGATGGAGGTACCCAAAGATGGGTGATGTGGGCCAGCAGATGATCTGTAGTAGCTGGTCTCAGCCCCTTTAATTTTACCCAAAGTCACCCCAAACAAATTGTTCTCATGCATACGAGTTGCTCACTATGCAAGAGAAGCTGCAAAACACTTGTTTCCTGATAACCTGCACAGTCCCTCCTACAGGGAAATTTCAGACTTGCTGCTTGAGAGATCTGAGATGAGAAAGCAAGCAATGCCAGTCTCAGAGGAGCACAGGGTGGGTCTTTATCCCTTTCCTGGAATCTCACTAGTCCCATATGTCAAGAGAAGCCAGAATAAGGAATAGGGGAGCAACCATCTTTGCCTTTCTGCCCCTTTTTTAATAAAATGGGGAGCTAAGTACTTAAATATGTATAGATAGGTGTATACATGTGTCCGTATGTTTGTGTGTGTGTGTGTGCGTGTGTGTGTGTGTGTGTGTGTATAGTTTGCTTAAGTAGAACACTTACTATTTCAATATAGCCCTAGCTCAGGACTGTAGACATAGCAAGACCATTCAAAATGCTGCTGTTTTCTTGATTGTAAGTTCTTGCTTCTCTGGGATCAAATATGAAGAGGACTAGGATCCACAGGTGTTTCTTGTTTTGCAAGGCATAGAAAGACACAGCCTCTGACCAGCAACTCCAATAAGAAAGAAAACTCTCAACTAAGGCCAATGTGAACCAGAAAAATAGCACCAGGAGGCTATTCTTTCAGTCCTAATGTCCAAGATCTGAGTTTTCCATATTGAAAATGGAGAATATGCAAACACCAAAATATTACACCACCAATTTACCACCCAGCATGGCACAGGCTAGAAAACTCCTACTCCATTTATTACCACAACAGTTCCTCAGGACACTATAGAATTTCACTAATAACTGGCTGAATGTGTGTTTAAGCCCAGTAATAATGGCTAGCAAACTAAGAGGTACTTATGCTTAATTATACCTTCAGCATGTAGGTTGTCTCAGAGGGAGGCCTTAATTATCAATGTGCTATGCTCCTGCTTTGCATATAACAAATGGCTTTAATGTGGCTATTCATGTTATAGTTTAAACATCTTGGTAATTAGAAAGTGGAAAATAGGCATAGCCGAGGGAGTTGCCAGTTTCCTGTGCTCTGTTATGTGACCTTTCATACTCTATACCTCTGTGAGCTGAGACTCTTGGCTGAGGGAGGAAGGACCAGCTTTGGGCCAGAGGAGAGCATAGCATGGACTTCCTGGGCATATGACGAGTGTCCTAGACTGTGGCTGAGGGTAGAGCCATTCACAGAATTACAGTCATTTATTTAGTAAACTTTGTGCTGAGCCCTAAGCATGTAGGACATCAGTATGCAACACAGACAAAGATTCCTGATTCTATGCAATGCCTATTTGAAGCTAGTTCCATTATTTAGTTCAAAGAGTAGATTAGCTAGCTCAGGAGTGGTCACCAGCAGTGGACCTGTTCTGGACTCTGTCCTGTCCTGTGCCTTTTTCAACAATTCAGATGAAGATGTGAGTAAGGTATCTTTTTATAGGTAGAGCATGTGACCAAATCTGCGAGAGCAAGGAAGCACCTGGTGAGTACTGAACAGTTTCCTGAATTGATTTCTCTTTCTCACCATGGTCTTGCAAGGCAGGCATTGCCATCGCTTGCATTCAAGAGTGCTGAAGACTGTAGGTGGTAGTCAGACTTCACATCCAAGTCATCTTCCCTCCCTCTGAAAGATGCAAGGCTGGAGATGGCATATTATTACCTGATGATGGAATGAGGATTTAAAAGTCTTTATTATCTTAACAAATGAGTTCAAATAAATGTTTGCATTGGGGTTGTAATATAAAGTGATAAGGTCTGAGATACAACCTTTAGAGACTTGAATTATTTTGACACTGTTTTTTTTTTTTTTTTTTTTTTTTTTTTTTTGGTACCGGGGATTGAACTCAGTGGCACTAGACCACTGGGCCACATCCCCAGCCCTTTTTTGTATTTTATTTAGAGACAGGGTCTCACTGAGTTGCTAAGTGCCTCGCCATTGCTGAGGCTGGCTTTGAACTCACGATCCTCCTGCCTCAGCCTCCCAAAGTGCTGGGATTACAGGCGTGCGCCACCGCGCCCGGCTTGACACTGTTTTTTTGATACATGAACTATTTCTGGGACTACTTCCTGCAGTTTATGAGATGTCTGCTTTTCCCTGGTATGCTGGAGAAAGTTGTCATTTCAATATAAAATTAATAATAAATTTAATACCCATGTTTAAGGAGCAAAGGAATTTAGTGTTAATGTTACTCTTGGGCAGAAGTGGCCATGGTCAAGTTGATTTAGGGGTTGATCTCTGTTCTAGGTATCTCTTGCTGTGTAATAAATCAACCCCAAATTCAGTGGTGGAAAATAGCAATCATTTTGTTTTACTGATGGTTTTTTGTGAGTCAGG